>CM067369.1:7454369-7926869 GCA_034401795.1 Chaetoderma sp. LZ-2023a
TCAGCATTGACAAAGGTTACACAAACCATGTTGTGATCTGAGAATGCGACAGGCTTAATATTAACATCTCTCCAGTACCCTGTTAACAAACTATTCACATAAATTCTGTCGATCCTTGAACCAACTTTACCATCTACCGAAAAACATGTAAGATCTTTACCATGAGGTTTTGATATTCTATAGGTGTCAACTAAATTTTCATTATCACATATTTCTTTTAAGAGTCTATGTGATGTATCAGTATAAGTTGAAGTTGCATTCCTGTCATTTTCTTTGTCTATGACACAATTAAAGTCACCACCCATTACTAAGTTTTCAGTGATGTTATCTAGTGCTGTTTTAGACATCTCCTTAAAAAAATTACGACGTAGTTGATGAGATGCAGGTGCATATATACACAGCAACGTGATACGTGTTTGTTGTATATCTAGCCTGACTCTCACCCAGCGACCATTTGCACCTGATACTGAAGAGATTATATTTACATAGGCTGAACAACGAGGGAGTATAACAATTGCTACGCCTGCACTATTATCTTGAGATAACGAATAAAATATTCTGGATCCAGAAATCTTTTCTAAATTATCGTATGATTCTGACTTCTGAATTTTTGTTTCCTGTATCAAAGCAATGTCAATCTGCTCATTTTTCAGAGTCTCTAGTAAGTGACGTTGCTTTATGTCACTATTTAAGCCTCTACAATTGAGTGTGCAAATTAGCATAACAGGTAATAAAATGTTGTGTAAAACCGCCATTATTAAGCTAACTAGATTTTGTCTTTTTCGACCCTCTCTTAGACCATTTACCTATTTTACTCACAAACGCTGCATTACTTAGCTCAACTTTTTCCAAATGCTTACATTTTAATATATCTGAATCATGACGCAGATGCCTATATTTAACACCATTTGCCGTCACATATGGAACTAACACCTCTCCTGCCTCTGACCTGTAGATGACCATTTCATCAGGTGATTTAGAACTCTGTGTTTGAATGGATATATCAGATTCAGCCACTGACATAGTATCGTCTTCTATATCACTTTCCTCTATTTCTGATTCAGAACTGTCTCCATCTTTCTGTCGCTTTGTTCCACACAATCGACCCGATACCACAATTACTTTCTCTATATTATTCAAATCGTCTAGATTGAGTGTACTCAGTGGAAAATTAGAGTTAGTTTCAGTATCTTGCGACCTGAATTTTACTTGTTCTAAATTAAAACTTTCTTCCAGAGGGTATTGATCATCATCTTCAACTTGTGTGGAATTAGCCTCTCTAACATCAGACTTGGATTGACTTGTTACTGGGGTAAGACTTAGCCCCTCATCTAGAACTTCTATTTCATCGCCTGCAACTACAGCGATTGGATTCTTAGTTTTGTCACCATGCTTATCATTAACATGGACTTCAGCTACAATCTCAGCAATTACAGGTTCTATGACATTTTCTTTAGACACAACTTGTTCTGTACTTTTATCAGCACCTTTTTGACAGATTTGTTCTGCGAGCATCGCCACTTAAAATGATTAGACGACCCACAAACTAGACATTTGTTTTTGTTAGGCCAATCTGTTGCAAGATGTTCTGTTTTTAAGCGGTTTTTCCACTCTTTGATTTGCCCCCTGTACCATAACGGCAAGATAAATCGGCCATCTACCGTGACCTTACTTGGGAGAGGTTGTTCTACCTTTTCGAACCAAATTCTTCTGATGCCATTTTCTACGATTCGATCAAATGGATAGGTTTCGTGTTCTACTTTTTCTACTTTGCCATATTTAATCAATTCATTGATAACACGTTCATCCGGGGTCTCTAATGGAACCTTCATCTTAACTAATAGACGATCAGATTCTATTTCCTCCACATTACACACCCCTCCCTTCACGACAAGGACCTCGTCGAGCAACTTTTCCGTCACACTTTTATTAACCACAGGGACATTCCATACAGATTTGGAAACGTTAATGAGACCTTGAAGGACCTGTAGGCCTGCCCCAACTACGTCCTTCATCCCATGATACACCTCAATTTCCGAAACACCGCAACCCTTTGTCGTGATTTTAAGACTCAGGGTACGCTTATAGGAGGTTGCCATGGTGTTTTGACAAGAGAGGAAAACCATACTACTGCAATATAAAATGGAGAATAGCACACATATATAATACCAAGACGTCAGGGAAAGAGCTAAGCACTAAATGAATAGTGTCCCCTTTTGAAACACTGATGCCTACCAACAAATATACGAATAGAGCACAGCCGTATATTTGTTTGTTTGAACCACATATTAAGTGGTTCCCTAACACCTAACCGATTAAAGTATACTAACAAATATATGAATAGGTAGTACAGTCATATATTTGTTAGTCTGTTCGAGGTGACCGGGGACAGCCAACTGACTATGAAGATTTATATAATCAAAGAACTAGGCTTGCGCTTACAAATGACAAAGGCATTACATCTACTTGCTCAAGCGCTCTTGCCAAATATAATGCGCTAGCCAACGAACTATAGAAATGGCATACTGACAACAGTAAGAGGAGACCTATTAAATGGCGGAAACCGCCAGCTACGAAGAGTGCCTTTAGAAAATGGAGACACAAAATTCGCTCCAACCAAGACAAGAATTTACAAATTAAACATAATGTTTTGAAAGGAAATACTAATACGAAATATACGTATAAAACTTATCTACAAAATCGCGCTAGAAACTAGCAAATTCGGGCAGCAATTGCAGAGCTAAATAAACGCGTGCATTCACTTCGACTACTACTACTACTACTACTACTACTACTACTACTACTACTACTACTACTACTACTACTACTACTACTACTACTACTACTACTACTACTACTACTACTACTACTACTACGACGACGACGACGACGACGACGACGAGGACGACGACTACTACTACTTTTTTTATTTTTTGAAAATCCGATGCTGACGCAGTCGGATACACTTCATGGAGGAACTCCTTTAAAAAGGCTTGCAAACCCCCATACAAAATCGGATGAAATAGCAGGCTTTATTACTAGAATAACAAAACAAACAACATATCAAAACAGTGCAAGCTAAAATACTCTATTATCATATACCACAACCGTGTCATAACTACATCGAAAACATAGTTAATAAAGAGCTGCTAACATAACATAATTCAACAAAGCCATTACTATTTGCACACCGTGTAGTAGTAGGCCCAAATGGCGTGCATAGCTAACCAACAAGTGGTGAAGCGACTCATCAATAATTAATTAGCAGTAAGCTACTGCTACTCATTGACGCCATTGAGCCGATTCATGACCGGCAGGCTAAGTAGATCATATGTAGTTCAACGTAGCACACCGCATAGTAGTAAGGCCAAATGGCAAGTGCAACTCGCCAACAAGTGGCGAGGTGACTCGTCAATAAGTAACAAAAAGTCACTCATTGACACCACTTAGCCGATTCTTAAATGCCCAGCGGACGTAATAGCCTTTATATAATATAATGCACAAAGCAAAAGTATTCAAACTATGACTGCTTAGATGGCACATTGGGTTCACATTCTAAATTTACTTCATTGTAAAATTTTGGAAATTACCCTGGAACAAATACACCTACAGTAAATATTTACAACAAGATGCTAATAGTATATATGTAAGATGTCATACTCTGTTAACCTAATGAAGTCGAAAGTCGGATCACCGCCATTGACGCGATGCTCATTTGATATTTAAATATACCGATTCCCAAGGTTAGGTTATTCGTTAAAATTATCATAAAATAAAGTCAATTAAATAAAATAAAATACCAAATATCAATATACAACAAGCCGCGAGTGTGCTAGCTTATGCAAGTTATGCTTCTGCTATTTTTAGATATCCATGTTCAATTGATACTAGGCCAGTTTTGCACCATATATCTTTAAATCTACTTTCTTTTCCATGTTCCACTAGCCTGTAAAATTCACAATGAATGCAGTTTATCAACAATGATCGAAATATAGCTTGTATGGCTCTTTGATGGTTGTTTCCTGTCTTATCTCTGGCCTCTGAACACCGATGCTTCTAAATGGCCCACACTACTACAGATAACAGGGTTACTAACAATTCTTTCTCCTTGCTATTAATGATTCGTCCGATAGTTGAGCAATCTTTGAACATAATTGTTTCAGTCATTAATTTCACATATTTGATTCCAAATTTAGCAAGGATCATATTGATATATACCCAAAAGCCTGTAGCTATACAACACTGTGTAAACAGATTGTCTATTGTTTCCTCCTCAGTATTACATAATAAACACCGGTCTGTACTTGTTATTTTGCACATATAAGTCAGATGGCAAACCCATAGCCTTCGATGGAGTAATCGCCATGCCAGGTCCCGTGCGTTAGCTGGTAGACAAGGTAGATGTATTGTTTTCCACGCATTTTTCCAGTTCATTGGCGTGCATCCTAAAGTGTTCCAATGCCTAACTGCAATAGGAGTATGTCTCCGACTTTGCATTAGCATTCCATACCAGGCTCTAGATACCATGTTGTATTGTATATACTCTGACTTAAATACTAATGTTGGTTGCAACATATCTCTGTTGCCACGTGCTTTCGGCAATTTGAACCATTCACCAGGTATTGCATTCTTTATTCTAAGAAATAAGCGTTGGGCATCAATATGCCTCATTGATGTTGCTCTTGCTACATCCTGCATCGCAATCCATTTGCGAGATTTTGGATTATCTAAATCACGTAAATATTGAATGCCATTTTTGGCCATAGAGGGCAAATATAATACAGCATCATTATCACGAATCAACTCGTTGCCCCAAAGACGTTGCTCTAAGGCATCGTCCCAACATCGTCCCCGGGTTGTGGCATTGATCGTGTAAATATCTTTAAAGCTTCGATCTGTTCTTTATATACGTTTGGTATCTTCTGATGGTTAGGTGGCAGTTTATTGCACAAAAATAAACAACCTACTGGAAATGGATCTACGTACCTTTGTAGAAGTGTCCTTGCGTCACTTGACCAAGATGAGTTTGAAGTGAGTAACTTATTCAAGAATTTCAGTTTTAGCGAAGCACACTTTGCTAATACATTAACCAAATCCAGGCCTCCATCATGCTTTTCATTGGTGAGGATTGACTGCGATACTAAATGGGCTTTGTCCTCCCATAAGAAGGACAAAAGTAACGTGTTGATCTTTGACTCTACTGATTTGGGCATATGAACTACAGAAGCGGTATACCACAGTCCAGATAAAATTAAATTATTGAGGACAAATGTCCTGCCAAAGACAGTTAGGCGACATCATTTCCAATTTACTAATGCACACTTTAGCTTGGATAGCCTTTCTTCCCAGTCTATTATTGCATCCTGTTCTCTACTAAAGTAAATACCCAAAATCTTTATGACATCATCTGACCAGTTAATATCCAGAACATTGTCAGTTCTGTCCTTCCAAGCACCCAAAAATAATCCCTTAGATTTGTCTCTATTGACTTTAAGCCCTGATGCCTTTTGAAAATCTGGTAATACTCCATTTAAAATTCTAAAACTTGAATTTTTACCTGCAAACACAGTCGTATCATCTGTATATTGAGACATCTTTAGTGGCCTTTGTACGCCACGTATACATATTCCTTGAAAATCATTATGTTGCCTCAATGTGGCCCCCAACGATTCCATAGCTATGACGAATAGAAGCGGAGACAATGAGCAACCCTGTCTGACACCACGTTCCAACACTACAGGTTCAGATAGATGATTATTTACTAAATAACAACTTGTTATATCAGTATATAAAATATTGACCCATTTAATAAATCTGGAACCAAAGCCAATATTGTCTAAAGACTTAAACAAGAAATCCCATTCAAGTCTGTCAAACGCCTTCTCGTTATCAAGTCCCATTATTGCTGCTGGGATGCGATCATGTTCAACTAATTGGATAAGGTCTCGTATAAGCAATGTGTTGTTTAATATCGTTCTTCCTGGTACAGAGCACGTTTGATCATCATCAATTACTTCGCCTAGGACGGCGCCAAGTTTTAATGTTAGTGCTCGAGTAATAATCTTATAGTTTACACAGAGTAGAGAGATTGGTCTATACTTCTGTATTTTATTTCTGTCACCCCTCTTGTATATAAGCCGAACATATGGTTGGGCTATAGATGGAGGGAGATGCCCTTGCTTAAAAATGCTAGCTGCTATTTCTTCTAATACTGGACCAAATATGTGCCAGAATGTTTAATAAAATTCGACTGGAAGTCCGTCGCAACCAGGAGACCTTTCTAACTTCATACCTTTGAGGGATTTTGTCAAATCATCAATTTTTAGTGATTGGTGACAACTTTCGCGACATGCATCTGGAAATCTTTGCGTTATATTAGCTAAAATATCTCTAGTTGTGGCTACATCACTTCCCTCAGATTTATACAATGATTTGTGAAATTTGGCTACTGTTTCCACCATTCCATGCATTTGAGGACACTGATACACCATCATTAGTCTTCAGTGAGCGCATTAATTTCTCTATACCTCTTGCTTTTTCCAAGTTACAAAAGTAACGTGTAGGCTTTTCACCCTCGGTGTGCATTTGTGCTCTTGACCTTATTTTGGCCCCGTCAAACTGATATTGCTCTATTTCATTTAGTCTACCTTTTAATTTAACTAATAGTTCGTAATAATTATATTCTCCATCATTAATGTTCTTATTAATTTTACACACCGACCGCTGAAGCGCCTTTTTACGCTTTCGCATTTCTCGTGCTTTCCTGATGGAATACTGCCTTGAAATATGTTTCAGGTCGGATTTAACATCCTCCCACCAGTCTGTTATACATTCATACACACTTCTCTTTTCATCCCAATGCCTCCAACAACTTTCTACACATTTACGATAGCAACTATCTTGTAACAACGCTACATTGAGTTTCCAAAATCCATCTCCTCGTTTGATCCAGTCAGCATTGTCTAATGTGATGGAAAACATATTGTGATCAGAGAAAGTTACTGGTTTTATGTTAGTTTTACACATGTAACCTTTCAATTATCGTTCTACATAGATCCTGTCCAGTCTGGGTGCTTTCTTTCGATCGGTTGACAACCAAGTAAAGTCCCCGCCCTCTGGATTTTCAATCTGGTAAGTGTCTAACAAGCTTTTATATTCACAGATGTGTTTCTGTATCTGGAGAAATTGCTGACCTTACTGCATTTGGAGAAATTGCTGACCTTACTGCATCTGGAGAAATTGCTGACATGATTGCATCTGGAGAAATTACTGACATAACTGCATCTGGAGAAATCCCTGACCTTACTGCATCTAGAGAAATTGCTGACCTGACTGCATCAGGAGAAACTGAGTGATGCGACCAGTCAGTCAAGTATCTGACGTCATATTAAAACCGTCATTTATTAGCAGCTGTTTACGTCACAATCAAAATGATGTAGGTCCGTCACACATACTAAAGTAGCAACACAAGGGCACGGGTGTCTTGGCAATTGAACCAATGATATAAAAGCACGTTTCCCAGAAGTCAACGAGTGTAAAAGTGAACATGGCTGCAATGCTATGATCTGATGCTAGCAGCGAAATATAGTTTGGACGGTTCGCTGGTAGTCAGGCTCGCGCATTCTTCTGCTCTAATATCATAGTTATCATAATGTACAGACAGTTGATGAAAACACATTCGTGTGTGCATGTGTATATATGTTCCAATTATATATTAATAACTATATCGTTCACGTGTGCGTGCTTGCGCGCGTGCGCGCATGGGTGCGCGTGTGTGTACATGCGTGTCGATGTGTTGTGTACGTGCGTGCGCGTGTGTGTGCGTGCGTGCGTGCGTGCGTGCGTGCGTGCGTGCGTGTGTGTGTAGAGGTACGTGTGAGTGTTTGTGTACATGTGCGCGGGCGAGCGTACGTGCGTGCGTGCGTGCGTGAGTGCGTGAGTGCGAGAGTGCGAGAGTGCGAGAGTGCGAGAGTGCGAGAGTGCGAGAGTGCGAGAGTGCGAGAGTGCGAGAGTGCGTGAGTGCGTGAGTGCGTGAGTGCGTGAGTGCGTGAGTGCGTGAGTGCGTGAGTGCGTGAGTGCGTGAGTGCGTGAGTGCGTGAGTGCGTGAGTGCGTGAGTGCGTGAGTGCGCTGTATACATAGGTTCGCATGTGTGCGTGCGAGCGTGCTTGTGGACAGGTGTGCGTATATGTCTGCGTACATGCGTGCATGCGAGCGTGCGTGTGCGCGTGTGACAAGAAATGAATAAAATGGATGCCTACCCTGTTGGTGTCGTACAATAGTTTGGATGATCGAACCAAAAATCGACAACTAATTGCTGCGCTAACAGGCCAAGCAGCGTGACATCATCCTCCCAGTATGTATTTAAACTGGAGATTTCCTCCAGCCATTCACGCAGGAGCCATGTGCTCTTCCGCCATTGGAAACATCGGCAATCTCTTTTGCTCCTTGCCTATCTCGACCCAGGTGTATAACTGGGTATCAATTTAGAAAAACTGGGGAAAATGTATCCGTAATGGCATTATAGACTGAAAATAAAACCATCCTATATATGGCCTGGATGGACCTAGAAATTAGAACAATCGAACCAATAATTTCATCACACACAAACGAGAAGGGATCATATATGTGAAGCTCGACTAGCAACCCATCGGCAACAAGAGATGCTTTACCTCATGCAATCGTTCTACCGCCGGCCAATACCTTCTGCAAGTAAGCTTTGTAGGACGCCTGTTTCTGCAACTAGTTAAACGTCCTGACGGCGAGATTTGGTGAATTTGAAGAATGTTGACATTCCCTCTGGGCATCGGTGGGGATAATCTGAAATGCCAGGCTATGCTTATGCCTAATTGAAACCTTTTCATAACAATTCCATGAATAGTTATCTGAAACCTTGACTCAAACTTCAGCATTGGGGTCGGAATCTTCCGCTGGGGCCCACGACTGTTTCGACTACAATCTTTAAGACTTTGAAGGAAGATATTTCGGCCATATTTTAGACATTATAATTTGACTATTCTTGAACACTGTCACTTGGTCATGGAAGCAGTAGCGACTTGGTACCCGCATGTGAAATCTAGATACTTTTATCCATACAAGAACGTCATCTCCGGCGTCAATGTCAGCCTGTGAACAATATCTGCAGCAATTTCCTTATTTGTGATGTTATTTAGTCTCTGTACTAGTTATTCTTATAATGTTTATTATATGCATTGTCTAAGCTGCGTCATTTACGTTCTTTAAGAGTGCTACATGTCTCAAACACGTTGTTGTTACCACGTTTGTCCTTTTTTCTGTTCCAGTTCTTTGTTCTGTTAAGGAAGTAGCGGTCAACGTAAGATTAGAAATAACTTCTATAAAGCTACAAATGTATTGATACCGTAGGATATATTACTGACCTACGTCATTTTGATTGTCACATAAACAGTTGCAAACAAATGACTTTAGTTTGACGTCAAACTGGATTGACTGATCGCATCAATCAAGTTCTGCAGATGCAGCAAGGTCAGCAATTTCATTCCAAAGATTGGTTTTCAGACATAGCATTGTCTCTCGCTGTCAATTCCATACCATGTTCTCAAACATTCAGTAAGTGACGTCCTTACTTCATCCTGCTGACCCATGCTCACATTTCCTCTCATCGTTCTTAGAACCATAGTACAGTAGAAATTGACATGGACCCGGACATTTTGTATAACAGACACATTTTTGTTTTAATCACTTCGGTATGGCCCAAAATACATCCCAGAAAAATTCTCCAAAATTCACACATGGGGAAATATGTTTTTTTAGAGGGTATTCAAAATGTCCGCCAAGGCGATGACCAATAACCAGGTAATATGTATTTTGACTCTAAAAACCCGTGTTTTGGTAGGTGTTGTACAGTTTAAAGTATGTCATCATCAAAATCACTTGATAAACTATAAATTTAATGCAAACTGAACGACTGTTGTGAAACACAGCGAACAGGCAGAATGGCTGAAATTTGTCTATGCATTTTCACTTTAAAATTTCGAGCTGTTAAGGCAGTGACCTTCACATTTACAATGTATGCTACAGGGAATGCCTTTCTTGGAGCAACTACACGAGGAACACAGACGTGTGCTGCTTTTACACTGGCACCTTAAATTTAGAAGTAGCTCCGGAGGCGCTGCTGACTTGTCCGTAATGATCGCCGTCACTGATCCTTGTTCTACTGCATAACCATACTCTTCTTTCTTTAACACAATTTTTAGGTGAAGCCATGTGCTTGCTTGGAGATGAACCCAAAGGCTATGGAAGTATGCTGCCCTACGTATTGGTGGCATCCTTTCAACTGGTACATGCTTAGGGGAGATGGCAGTCATGTATCTGAGAATGTCTAAGCCAGGACTTCTTGATCCAGCACTATACAAAGACGTAATGTACTTTTCACCAAAAACCATTATATCCGCCTTTGATCTGGAGATGTCGCCAAATGCAAGTACATCTTGTCTGAGGGTTGGTGAAGATTGGATCATTTTCATATGCTTTACTTTGCCCATGCCATATACAGCTGATGCCGTGTCACATCCAGACATACTATGGACGAATGGCAGGCACATATACAATTCCTTGCCTAAAATCTCTGTGGCCACTTTGATGCATAGCTTATGTTGTTTTGTTTGTAGGAAAATATTTGCAGAGGTGCTTGCATGATAGAGGAGTAAGATCAATATGTCTGTATCATCAGCAACAACTATCGTTGTTCTTTCAGTTCCTGCCAATTCTAATGCTCTCCTTACAATCACCACATCAGCATCGCCTTCATCTACTGCATGTACCACCTCAACACCTACATCTGATAAATGTTTTGCAAACAGATTTATGGTATTCTGCTTGTTGCGTTTGTTTGATAGAAATCCAGTTTTGTTTCCGGGAACAGGTGTGTTGTCATGGACAGCTACATCAGGAGTGCCAACTTGATTAAGCCGTCCTCGCTTCGGTTCTTGATCTTTTGTGGTCTCAGTTTGATAGTTATCAAGTATAACGCATACAGGCGCATCAGGCCTCTGATAATGTACTACTGATGCTACGAATGAGCTACAAACGGTCTCCATTGTTCCAACCTTAGGCCATGGTATCCGATGCAAAAGTGAGCAGCCGTCAAATACTCTTGCAGCTGGCTCTGTTGTCTCTTGCTGTAGCATTGATGTGTTCATTTCAATTATGTACTTCGCCAGTTGTGACTTTTGCGATTTCCTCATAGTTCCGTCATCGTGGAAGAGGGCGGGGCATACCGTTGCAAGCTCGTATTCAAAGGTCGCGTTGTCTGGAGGTCCTAAAACAGATGCAGTTGACATTAAGTGATGGTACAGCTCCTAGGAAGACATATGGACATCTTCATTTCCTACTTTAACTACCTTTCGCACGACAGCAAATGTTACAGCTTGATCTGCTTTCTTTAGCGTAATGTCGCCAAACATTTTCTCATTTAACTTCTCATGAATTCTTCGACCAATATCAATGGCATCATCGGCAGTAACACGATGGTCTGCAATCAAACCAGTTGCGATATTTCTCAGTTGGTCATCTTCAACTGCGAATGGATTGTGTTCTCTGAGAAACAGAATGAATTTCTTCATGTCTTCTACATCTCGGCTCATATTTGCAGGGTGAACATCTCTGTGTTGTTCCGACCATGTCCCGGTGAACGTGTCAGTCAATGACCGCAGAGCGTGTGTGTACTGTGCTATGATGTGTGCAGTGAGAAGCCATTTTGATCTGGCGGATTCTTTGTGCGTTATATTGATCAATCCACCCTGTGTCTTCCCAGCTCTCATTAGACTCTGTTCAATTGTCATGTCAGACCAGGTACCACTCCAATACAGTTTAGCATTCCTGCGTACAGCAAAGTGCCCTTCGTACATGGGACCATCCAGACAAGTACATAGATCATCAGAATCTTGGAGGTAAAGGCGACAACACTTTGTGTAATTGCTGTGCCCTGCAGCAGCAAAGAATGGCAACATTAGTTGTGTCGCCTTTAAATGAAGGAGCCAATTACCGGTACGCTCAGCCCTGATGAACAATCGTACAACGGCGACAAATTCCATGAACAACGACCACAATTTACCAGTTCTTGATTTCTCTACGTTTTCCTTCAAATTAGAAACTTGCTTACATAGGTCTTGCAAATGGTCATTGTCACAAACATCGTCTGTTGAAATATCATGTGACATAATAGCATCGTATAAATTGCGCAGCTCTGACCACATATCATCCGTTGACACATGTGTTTGACTTTCACAGCATGTTTCTGTTTCGGTTCTTTGCTCATCCGAAGCGTCATCGCTATCAGGATCAACATCACTTTCTTCATCTTGCAGCTCTACAAATTCATATTCACCATATGTACTGCTGGGTGTGTTGTCTGCAGCACTGCCTTGTAGAGAAATTATAGCAACATCGGGTTGAATTAGCAAAAGATGCAATGCGGCATCTGTAAGGAGGCATGCTCTTAATGTCTTTGTGTAAGCTTGTTCCTCCATTATCCTATGTAGGGAATTCCTAGCATACACGGTTGCATACACAAATCATCGATCCCACTCCCGTCCATGATCTTACAGCCCGCTCCAAGAAAGGACATTAGTTGGTGGAAGCCACCCAGCCTTATATACATGTTCCTAAACTGTGGATGAGTGTCTTGCTTAATTTTGTAGCTTTTTAAGTACAATGGCTGGTCAAATGTTATGGTTGCACAACACAGTCCTGCCTTTAGGGATTGGGACTGCACATACATCATGATACTATATACAGCTTCATTTGTTCCTGGATTCAAAGGTACCATGGGGTTGTAAACTACTGCCGTGCAGTGGAAATTGTTGCATGTCGTTATTTCAAACATGAACCCCTGCCAGTTTGGTGGCTGAACTGGGAGAAGGCTAGAGTACAACCACAATGTGTCTACTTGACCGTGCATAGCAATAGGTAAGCTGATAGGGTTAATGGTCTTTATCCTTACATCTGCCATTGGGGATTTATTAGAAGACGTGCAGGGTAGCATGAAGCTCCCAAAATCACCAGCTTCTTTGATCTCATCAGCAGTTATAGTTTTACGACATATTGCCCCAACTGGGTTAGCCCTGCTTACGGTTGATGCCATTGATTGACACGAAATGATCCCCATCACATGCGTTGTATCGTGACCAGAAATCGTGTCCTCGTTGTAATCAAAATTGTCAGCTACCCATTGACAGAAACCCCCTCCATCCTTCTTCTCCACGAGCCCAGGACACAGGTCTTCAACGGATGTGCTTCCAACTGCAGATCTCTGAAATGCAATTACCTGGTCATAGGAAGCACTGAGTGCCAGGGATGAGAGCATATCTATGATAACATGGTGTAGATATCGGATTGTCTTGCGGGAAGTCATGACCCCACTAGATATCTTATATTTACGAGTAAGTCCTAAATGAAATTCATATTTGAAAATACCAGGTGAGCTAATGGACCGAGTCACTGTATATATTATTATTTAGATATGTATTATCAGCACTGGATGACCAGCACTGGTTGACATCAGCTGATGATGCGCAGTTACAGTTTCGGCGAAACTGAACCGAAACTGATAAGGATTGATGGATGATATTTAGCATCCAAGTTTAAATAATGGAATTAAATAGAAAAGGACCTTCGGTTCTGAGTCAATGGGTATCTGGCAATAGTTGAGATAAAAGTTGTTGCTGCGAAAACAGCACACACTTTTGTATTATTCAGCAGTCGTTTTGATCAGTAGTTTAGGAAATAATCAATGGATAAGAATCGACGGAATCATACGTGACAAACTGACTATAGTTGATGACGACAGACATTCTGATTCTCATACGAGAATAGAACAACACCAGCTGGCAATGAGATCATACAGCATTAACGATCGTATCCTACAGGCTTATTCACGATAGGCAATGGACGGGACAGAGACATTGTAGCGTCCTGTAGGAATTAATAACACAATCGAAATGTGTATATCAACTATGTGTCAATCATTCAATAGCATGCTACAACAACACATTCCGTAATGTTGTTAGTTAGCTGACAGATCGCATCAAATCAGAACCAGCCAACACCGCTTTGACGATGTGTAGCAGTAGCTCCATAGAAGAGAAGCCCAGAGTTTGATTGGTAAGGATGACGTCATGATCAATGAGCGTCGATCAACCTCTGCGGCAAAGAATTAGGAAGAACACGTTTCAGAGAAAGAATCGAAATATAGATGATCATGGATTGGTCAGGACGACCAACAGTAATAGGTAGAAGCTTCTAGGAGGGAATAAGCAGACGTTGATTGGCGGACTGATTATGCAGACCAGTCAAGCTGTGCTTATAACCTACCTAGAAGAATCACGAGAACAAAGAATATATATTACGATATGTATATAACTATATATCGTAATATGTATAGAACTTCAGAGTTGCTGAAGTGTATAAATAAGGCACTTTGCCGTTTATCAAATCAATCAATCCAACATCAGGGTTCCGTAGGCATCCTCGATGCTACGATAGTCGAAGCACTGATCATATTAGATAAGTATACTGTTAGAGTTCTTTTTATCGTGAAAGTATCAAAGTAATTCATCATTGAAATATCAAAGTCTTTATCTTAATGTACAGTTAGAATAGATAATAATAAAACATCATCTTGCAAAAGCAGGACAAGAGTTTGGGTTGTGCTTAAGTGAACTCCAGAGTGAAGAGTAACACTTCACCGAAGCCAGGAATCTTCCATCAGTCAGATAGGCCCTATCGTCATTCAGAAATATCGTTGCGAACCATCCAGCAACGAGGCGAGCCGACGATAACCGTTCTAGTGCTTCATTGCTAAGAGGTTGTCGCAGCAACCTATCTCATCATAATCCTGCCCTTGAGGTAGTAGGAAACAACATCGAGTAGTGACCACCCGGAGATCCAAAATCTTCAACGGGAGCGGGTAGACTGGTGGATGAACAAACCAATGGACAGAAGCAGTGGTGATACAAATGATTGCTTTCCAACAGCTTGCATGATAACATGACATACAGATACCACCTTAAGTTTATTTTCCAACTTGGCAGATTCACTACGAGGTTCAGAATAGATACATGAAATAAGATGTTTCAATGCATCTGACACCTCGATTTCAAGCTTTTCAAGGTCTCAGCTGGACCGTTCTGGATACACATCTGATGGTTGATCAATATCTTTAATTGTTTGATTAATCATAGATCCCACCAGTCTAACAAGTCGCATAGTTTCATCACTCTCGTCACTGGTTGGTGCTGCATATGATTCGTGTATGATAGAAGATGCTCTATCAGTCAATGTGACCACGCTTGTCTTGCCTTCAACCTGGGATATTGTCACATCTGTCCCAAATCGGCCGAGCAGACGACGCCGGACGTGCTTTATGCTATATGCGGGTACACCATTTGGCAAGTAGGTGGGCAATTGCGTACGAAGGTCGTGTAAAGTGAGCTGGCGCTGTTGCTGTTCTGGTGCTGTTAGCCAATTGCATAGATGGTTAAAGCCCACATCACTCATTTCATTAAAGTTCCGGGCATTACTTCCAGAAGCACCATACGAACTGATGTTTCTACAAGAGATGAATTCTTGCATACATTGACGATGATATTTGGCTTTAACAGCACATAGGTCACCTGCAAAAAGTATTCTTGCTTTAACATCATTCGCTAACGAATCGTGCCTTTTACCACACACGTTTAACAAGGTTCCCTGGCCTACACTGAGTTTACCCTTACTAACATATTCAATATTGCTTATGTGATAATGCCGTTCAGGGTGATGGCGGACAGCATCAAAGTCGAGCTCTTCAACACATATCAAACAATGAGTATGGTAATCATAATGATTAGATTCGGAGCGCAGTGTAGGGGTAGATGGTCGCACTCCTTCATCGTTTCTGTTTTGCTGTTGCACTTTTACCATATTTCTAGGCAACGTGTAATTTTTGTAGCATTTATCGTGTACATAATGTTCGTTCGACGGAGATAGTTTCAAATCAATACCATCTCCACGAAGCTTTGAAGCGTCAAGCAGCGTTGAAAGCCCTCTATGACTAAGTTTTCTAGAACTGCTGCTATCATGGGAAACATTACATACAACACGTGTTTTTTCTTGCGTAGGGTCAGACGTAATTGTACTAAACCATTAATTAGCATGAACAATGTGATTTTGACTCTATATATTTATCGTTTTATAATTGAATCGACTTAACTTACTTCAAGTAACATAATAGCGTTAGGAATATTTATATCATTGACTGCATAGTTGCGATCAACATGCTGTCCATATGTGTGACTCTCTCCGTCAGATTAAAAAAACAACTGGTCATACATTGATGTACCATGTTCTGGAATTCACACTCATGTATCAAATCATATATGGTTGTTATAGATAGGTTTTACTGATTAATTTTAATTTACATTAGTATGTCTTACAGGTTATTTGACTGGGATATGTTGTCATATACACAATTGACAATAGCAATTGTCAGTAGGTCTAATTTTATAAAATTCACAACAGATTACCTATTTATGCTAAATATTGTTCACATTTCGTTCCCTAACTTCAAAGGGTTAAAAATCAGGTTTCCCCAAGTGTGAATTTGTGAGAATGTCTTGTGTGGACTCTGGACAGTCATAAAAAGTGTTTGGAACACAAAATCGTCTGTTATACAAAATGTCCGGGTTAGCCTATATTTCTGTTGATTTCTACTAGACTACCAGTTACTTCAACAAAAATTGAAAGAATCAGAGAGCCAGACATCTTCCCCAGATGTAGAAACATAACTGCTATCTCCGAGCAGGAACCGTGGACAACTTCTGAAATAGAAAACACAATTTCAATCCAGGTAATGCAATGCAAGGGAGATCAAGAAGAGATGACAAACACTATTCTTGCATTAAGGCATATTGCAGGACACTACCCTCAGGAAGAGTGTATCCATGCAATTACAGCCAGATCAGCTACCCATGCTGTTAAGAATTAAATGGCAGGTTTTCTCATCCGGTTTCAATGTTGAGATATGAAGACTTATGCTTGCCAACCGGGAAGCACTGTACCAACTACTAACTACAATGCAGACATCCAAGCACTGGTCTTAGCTAGTAAAAAAGTAATGCAAAGTAAAACCAGAAATCAAAATATTGTCTTCCTGACAGTCTCACTCTCAGCGCTCCAGACGCTGGAAAATGGAAAGGAAAGCACAGACTTAATTCATGAAAATTTTACACAACTGGCTAAGGAGAACAATGTCAACTTACAGTGGATCCTCTTACACTGTGGGATATCAGGAAATGACAAAGCTGATCAATTTTCTAAGAAAGGGTTAAACAAGGAACAATTCAACTGTGAGGCAGCATAATGATGCAAGAGACAGCCACGGTAGGGAGGTTCAGACATGTATCTTCAGATTGATGCCTAGTCACAATCATCTCAATGCACATTGTATTTGTTTATCTATTTGCCTGCCAGTACAATCTATCTGCCAATCCCTGTGACAAACATGGTTTCATGAATGACTGCCATTTGCAGAGGGGTGGGGTTCATGTGGTGTACATCAGATAGCTGACCTATGAATGCAGTGAGAAAATTAGGCATGCAGTGCGCACTATTATCGTCATCTATTGCAGAGATAATAAACTACATCAGCACTGTCTTAGCATCTAGGCCATAGTGCTGGGGTGGTCATCCAGAAATTTGAAGCGTCATATTATGTTTCTTTTCCGAAATGCAGGAAATGTCCCGCAAGAGCATTTATATTTTTAAATCTTTTGCATCGCTTGCATGAATAGAAAAATGTGAGAGCCATGTGAATGGTCATGCCGTGCCAGTTCCCTCCAGTTATGGTATCTAGGAGCATTAAAATTTAATTATTTCTTTGGGAATGTCCCTAGACAATAGTTGAGGCCACAGTAGAGGGGGGAGGGCAGATTTTTATTTCGCACATAACACCATTAAGCTTCAGAATGTTTATTAAGGACTTTTCCCAAAATTGCTCGTCCTTTGAATGGACTTATGCCAAAATGCACCGCTAAGAAGTGAAAACCTTATAATCTTTAACATATTTTTATATGGGGTCCAGAGCAGGAAGAAACTATTACTGAGTAAAAGAATCGACTTTCTTTATCACCTGTATTGAGATATGCTGATTATACTAAGCCCCTTGAGCCACACACTGATGCCGGTGGACAGGGTTTAAGTACAGTCATATACCAGAAACATGATGAAAAGCTGCATATGATTGCCTATGCCAGCAGAGGATTGGGCCAATCTGAGAGAGACAACTCTGCTTATAAACTGAAGTTCTTATGTCTAAAGTCGGCTATTACGGAGAAGTCCCGTGACTAACTCTATGAGCATGGTTTCCCCTCACCCTTCCGCAAAAGGCAGCAATTCATGAAACCGTGTTTGCCACAGGGCTTCACAGACAGATTGAACTGGCACGCAAATAGACAGACAAATAAGATGAATCCATTCACTATACGTACAGTTATTGAGCAGAAACCAACCTATGCATGGACATTTTGGACAAATTTTAAGTATTTTAAGGGAGATGACACGTTTCACTAATACATAATACCCACCAACAGGATGTCACCAGGAGCTGACTTATCAAATGTGCAATGAATGTATTCATTATAAGTTATTGAGCGAAAACCAAATGCACGGATGGACACATGGTAAGCATAAACTCCTTCTTTTTTTGGAAGCGGCGCATGGGGGAGGTGTGAGATAACAAAGTAATGATGCAAACCTCAACACCATGTAACATCTATTTATTGAAGGTGCAGAAAAACATTTTGAGAAGAATTAACGTCAACTGTTGCGACCCTCACCTGGACATTAGTTAATCAGATTTTTTAATTTAAGGTCGAAATCCTCTCAAGCTAGTCTGATTGAAATTAGTGCTGCAATTAATGAGTAGCCATCCGTTAAACAATTTATGGACATCTTAGGAAAAGCAAGATGATTGTCGAAAGGACTGCCAGTAGCGGAATCCAATCTGCCAGTCAAGTACATGATGTCGTAATCAATTACGTCCCAGGAAGGCTGACATTACAATACTAATACGTAATGAATCACATATCTAAGTTCGCTATGAAGACATGAACGCTAAATAGTCCATCATGTGTAAGAATTGTATGTATTTTACTTAACAACCATTATGACGAATACTTTGAAACTAATTTGACTGGGCGCTGTTGCAAGAGCACTGAGTCAAATTTGTTTCCAAATATTCAACAGCATAACCCGTCTGCTTGCACAGTTTTCTGGAAATTGAGATTCATGGATTACAGCGTTCGATCGATCCAAACACGTACAAAGCATGGGGGAAGCTTAGTTAGAGATGGGCAGGGCATAGCTAAAAGTGGATTCCTTCATTCAAATTTCACTTTAAATTCTAGCACTCTAAGACAAGTTTTAATTAACATTGGCTAAGCAGTTAGTGAAGTAAATCTGTGCTTTGCTAAATAATTTGCTGAACATTTTGGACAATCAAAGATGGTTGCAAAAATTGACTAATCAAATTTCTGTGTTGGCATTCAGAAGCATACCACCCCGAAGTACTTTCATTCCAGATATGTCTATTTGAAATAAGCCACGTGGTGAATGGTGAGTGTTTTTAAACAGATATTTAATTTTCGTTGGAAAATTTAAGATTTGCCGATAAATGAGCCAATAATTACAGTGATAAGCTATTTTTATAAAATCAAGTGGAGAATTTACAAAAATATTCTCCTCATGTCCTGCATGGACATTCACTGAGCGAAAAATTCAATTTCCTTGAAATGTTTTGATAATTAAATGGTTAATTGATATAAGTATCATTTTGGGCACTGATGACACAAATGCCTCATCAGAAACAAGATCGATGACTTCATCGGATCATGTCAAAGTGGCTTCAAACGTGGATGCTGCTGCTCCGACATTGTATGGGCTCAACGCATGCTTGTCTTGGTAGTCATTTCCAAACACTAGGATTTCCACAAAATGGACATTGACATGTCACAAGCCTTCAACACAATTAAACGCTCAAAGATCCTAGATGTACAGGCCAGGCCAGTTGCAATGAAGATGAACTACGCCTAGTGAGACTACAGCTTGCAGACACCAAGCTGAGATTATGAGTCAAGTCAGTAAGCCTCTAGAGCTTGAGATATCAATCAGAGATGGAATATGCCGACGATGAGGACTTCATAGACGAGGAAAAGAAACCCCTCGACGAACTCCTCCCAAAAGCTGCAAGCAGACTAAAATTGAGAATCTCTTTATGAATGAATCCAAAACAGAGTTCATCCATATATACATATCTACAAATCATGAAACTAAAGAAAATGATGACCCACCTCGTGGCGGCGAACCATGGAGGAAAAGTAAAATCCTTTGTTCACAGCATTGCAGTATTGCTGACATTGTTGCACACTCCGTCGTGGGGGACATAGCTTTCCAGTCCTTCTGAAAGCTATGAATTCGTAGATCGAAGATTCCCTTGAAAAAAGGCTACGTTTATACAATACAACCTGCGTATCCTTGATGATGTATAACTGCAACAGCTGGGCAGCTCCAAAGGCAGCTATGGACAAACTCGATGCCTGCCGCCGCAAACATCCACGCACCAATGGGCAGACAGCAAAATTTCTAATGATGCGCTATACAAGTAAAGGTTGCCCAGCAAAGATGGTCCATGATTCCAGAAGAGACACCAGCACAGAGGGCCTTGGAATTCAGCCTACCCGGAGCCAGCAAATACAAAGCCAGGAGAGGACGTCATTGGAAAATCTGCTAAGCATGCTACGAGATTACCTCAAGAAAGCAGGACTCGGTAAAGTCAAATCAAGAATGGACCTGAAGAAGGTAAGGATTTCGCTGGGGACAAGACACAGTGGGCGAAAGCGAAAAAGGACTGATTGTAGCTGTGGGATGTTTCTACTACTACAGCCACATAATAAAGTAATCATACATGACATAAATGGTGTTAAGAATTTTGATAAATTAGTAGTATTTCTAGGATTTAAGCATCTAGGGTATCCAGAACTAAGTGTCTAGACACTTCCATGTGGTCCATACCAAGACGCTGGAGCAAGTTGAAAGGAGGAGATAGAGAAATTAGAACGACGATTGCTGGCCCACCAGGAAAGGATCATGAAAGATGTCTTTTCAATGGTAAAAAGCTTGCATGAAGAACTATTTTCAAGGTTAATTGGTGCACAAACACCAAGTCAACCGTCAGCTTTTTAATCACCATCTGCGAAGAAGACGCAAAAGACATATAGGTGTTTTAAGTGAGGACAAGAAGGTCACACTAAGAGACAGTGTCCAGAGAAAGACATAAATCCTAACACACCAAAGAAGCCAATAACGTGTTTTAACTGCGGGAAGATAGGCCACATGGCCAGCGAGTGTCGATTGAATAAACGCCCGATCGTAGACCATTAGATGGGCATGAACGCCCACCAGAAAGGAGTGCAATAAAACACACTTACAATTCTGAACCACAACAACAACTGAAATGACAAGCCCTGACACAAGCCACAACATTTGAAACAAATGTTGGAAGTGCGGCGCAACCGGTCATATGCAGAACATATTATGATTATTGTTTGATTGAATGTATGGAAGTAGACGCTCTGGATACACCAACGTAGGGATTCAGAAATGTGATGCGCATACAAGGACAGAGATGGTTTTGCCCTGACTGGACACAGCACCAATCCATATGGAGAAGAGTGCGTGTCGTGACTGTTACGGGAAAAGACGAATGTTGTATGCCGAGGCCGTGTCTGGGAGAAGCCTGCATAACCGCGTATGGTCATTAAACAGGGATGGAGGGAGCCTGAGACCAAAAGGTTCCTGGTCCAACTCGTACTAGACAGCACTTTGGGTCGCAGCAAAGGCGTATATAATGGTAAGCATAGTATAGATGTCTTGATCGATACTGGTGCCAGTGCATCACTCATTAGGAGTGATATTTGGAAGACTATGTTAGGCGCTCATCCCTTAAGGAAGGCGCAGGTCTGCTTGACTGTGCATGGATTACTCATTGATGTGCTAGCTCAAACTGAGGTTAAGTTTCAAGGTGCTAAGCCCATACCCGTCATTTTCATTAGGAAAATGAGCCACTAGCAATCAATTGGGGCCGAATCTTTACAAGCCGGTGAGCGATCATTAATTATAGAAAAGCCGAGAAGGAATGCCTTGGAAAAATATACGATTTACACTTTCCATTTAGACACCAGTATGAATACTATACTAAAGCCAGTATCACTGAGACGACCAGTAGCAAAGTTATCGACGATGTTCTAAGTGAATACGCTGACATCTTTGATACCGCCCATCCTAAGGAATCCATTCATAGAATGGACACTCCCTACTAATTCACATCACATTAGGCAACGTGCATTTAGACTGCAGTTAACAAAAGCTCATATTGTAGAGGAGCAGGTCAAGGAGATGCTGGAGGCAGGTGTAATCAGGCCTTCGTCATCACCTTGGGCGTCTCCTATAACCTTGGTACCTAAGAAAGATGGGACGACCCATTTTTGTATTGATTACAGACATCTTAATGAGGTAGTACCTCATGATAGTTTTCCACTACCAAATATTTCTGATATATTTGATAGTATGTTGGGAGCGACTCTGTTTTCTATGATGAATTTGAAGTCTGGATCTTGGCAGATTCCAATGGCAGCCAAAGACACCGGGCAGTTTGAATGTCCTTTGGTCTTATTATCTCAGGCCCGTTTTCTCAATGCATTATGAACGCTGCTTACCTCGGTTATGTCAGAACATTCATGCATGTTTTTGTCGATGATATTGTCATCTATTCTAGGAGTCATATAGAGCATGCACATCATTTGACTCTAGTGATGAATAAGATTGCGTGAGCACAATCTTAAGCTAAAGTGCAAGAAGCGTGATTTTGTGAGTAAATCCGTTGACCTGCTGGGTTGTCACACCTCTGTGGCCAGTCTCTCGTCCCAGATACAGAAGGTTAAAGCTATTCGTGGAATGGTGCCTCCGCAAGATGTAGCAGGAGCTAGGACGATCTTAGGAGCAACAGGCTATTACAGGTCATGCGTACCGACACCTAATAGATCTGATGAAGAAGTATACACGATTTGAATGGGGAAAAGAACAGCAGATAGTGTTTGACAAGTTGAAAAACTTGCTGTGCAGTGAAATAGTGCTAGCTTACTCTGATTTGTGGAAGCCCTATCGTCTATATACTGACGTGTCTTCTTATGCGATAGGTGCAATTTTGGTGCAGGGGGATAACCATGGTAAGGAGCGAGTCATACAGTACGTGAGCAGTACCCTCAAAGAATCCCAGCTTAACTGGCCAGTCATTGAGAAGGAGGCTTATGCAATGGTTTATGCCCTGAAGAAATTGGGTCCTTATCTATCTGGAGCTGATTTTACCATATTCAAAGGTCACAAACCACTGAATAACTTACTTGTAAGTGACGTCCGTAATACGAAGGTCCAACGTTAGGCAGTGCTTATAGCCGAGTATGGGTGTAATATCGAATATATTAAGGGCTCCCATAATGTCGGCGTGGGTATGTTGTCTCGCCTGAGACAGCCTTGTGAAGCTACAACATTCGACACTGACGATTATGTAATTCCAGAAGTGGAAGATGGAAGTATTCTCTACATACCGTTAGAGGTGTATGGAATCCCATACCCAGAGTTGTCTGAAGAAAAGCTGGCAGAATTCCTGGATATGTTCAGCAATGTTCCTGCTGATAATGCCATACATAATGGATCCCTATACTGTACTTGTGCTCCATCAGCTTTAGACACTGAATACTCTCATCTGGTGCTACCATCTCGGTATCATAGGCAAGTGGTGGAGGAGGAAGAGGCACATCATTGTGCAGAACATCAAGGCCTTCAGAAGACCTTGAGTTTGATCCGTGATTCATTGCTTTGGAGATCCTTAAGAAAGGATGTTATTGGAATGTTAGACTGATGCACTACATGCCAGGTTAATCGACCAATTAATACTCACCCAGCACACATCGAGATGCCGATGGCAAACTACCATGGACAGATTATTGGCATGGATTTAGTAGGTCCGTTCATGGAGACTACTAAAGGAAATCGGTACATTCTGGCAATAGTTGATCATTGTTCTGCGTGGGCAGAATCTTATCCTATTCCTTCAAAAAGAGTGAAGGAGGTTAAAGACAAATTGTGTGTGTGGGTGTGGGGTGTGGGGGGGGGGGGACAAGTCCCTACCATTCCCAGACCAACGGTATAACTGAAAGGTTTAACAGTACCCATAAAGAATTAATTTAGAAAGGCGTGAACAACCAGACCCGGGTCTGGGAAGACGAATTAGGTTCCGTTTTGTTAGCATATCATAATACACATCATGGTACAACAGGTTATGTTCCATTTTATCTGCCTGAGATGGGTTTTAGGATTTGGGCGATCGTCTCTCATTGGTGTGGGCTCGCATTAATACTGAGCATTCTTGAGAGCATCACTGTTGCGCTATCGATAAAAGACCTAATGCTGCTGAATTTAAAGTAGGAGATGCTGTCGTAGTGGTAGCAAATGAACCCATGAAATTGACTGCGTGGTATGATCCGGAGTGTGAGATCTATAAAATTAATGGCTCTGTGACCCATATTCAACATCAGCGGTCTGGTAAGAACCAAGTTTTGAATGTATCTAAACTCTGTATCATGGATTCAGAAATGTGTTGGGATACGTTCTGTGAGAGACCAATCAAGAAACCTGGCAAGGGTACCACCACTAGTCACCCTAATTTGGAGAAGGTAGTTCAATTCTACACAGAGCCGCATCTTCCTATCCTAGTTCCCGACGGAATAGCCAGACCATCGAAGATGCCAGACCAGGTGGTCGTATATCTGATGAACGTAGATCCTATAATTACATCAGTTACCGATATAAAAATGATCCATGAGCATGAGTCATTAGCAGATAAAACTATGCTCGGTATTACCAATGACGTATCTGAGATGAGTATAGACAATGATGATAGATTAACCCATATTTTTGACAGAACCTTAAATTCAAGTCACAACTTGCAGAAACGTAAACGTAAACCAGACTAATTTGGTAACAAATGTAAGAAAATCCCAATCATTAATGTCATAAATTTCCTGATGACTGACACGCAGTTCCAACACTATATAATGGCAGTCGTCAACCGTCATACATTATTACTCAGCCGTCGATGTAGTACCCTTACAATTCGTATGTAGCCTATTATCAACAGTTTCTGTTTACGATAGTATCAGTGAAATAATATCGCCCGATATTCAAAAAGTTACTTATGCAACACTTTCCAATTTTAATCATTCGAGTGGAATGGACAGTGTTGATTTCTATTTCAGCACCACAGTTACCCGCTAGCTTTGATAACCAAGTAAAGTTCATCCACGATATGATCGAAATAACCATGGATAGGAAGCTGTTGACAAAACATGGCATGATTAGTTTGTCTAGCCGGTTGATATGCACCCATAAGCTTACTTGTGAATGGACGAAAACTGGTGATACTATATATAGACAATGCCATGGACTCCTCAACTTCGTAGATGACATAGCTTATTCTTTATTTGGCGTCGGCACTAGTGGAGACATTAAGAAGTTGAGGGCGATTGTTAAATGTTCAATGACAAAAGTAAATAAAATTATTCATTATACTAAGGAGTTAACGACTCACGTTAAACATTTATACATTGGAATCAACGTGAATATGAATCGAATTAATGATTTAACTGATGCTGTACAGAACATGCCCATCCAAGCTGATAGACTCAAAACCAGTCTCACAACCTGGAGGCGTTTTATATTTACCATGGGAAGAATTGGCCAGGTGATTGACTCAATCGACGGCACTGTTCACGGGTATCGCCGAATGGTAATGACATTTAATCGACATACAACCTCGCTAGAGCTAGGCCGATTGACTGAAGAACTATTTAGCCAGTCCAACTTAGTCGACATGTCTAGGAAGATATGTGCTAGTGTGAAGTTAATTACTCCGATTCAATGGTATTAGCATAACACCAGTGTGTGGCCATTGTGGAAAGATCTGCGGTCATTGCATTTTGTAGCAGTATTGCCATTAATCGATGATGGTAACTACGTCGAGCATAGCATGGGTATATCCAGCCATTTCATACATGTTAAGTTGAATGTTGTCAATGTTGGCCTTGATACGTGTACTGGATGGTATTTTAGCCCAGCTAAATGTCTTGGTGGTAATCCGAGTATGTTTGAGGGTAATCTATAAATCAATTCTTCCCATCTTCGGTGTCTTGTGAGTATATTATCCGATACCACCAACCTAGAATGTAAAATCGAGCTGTCACAATCCAATGATACCAGTAGCAAGTTATTTAAGGGACAGTATAGAGGGGTAGTGTTGCAGGCATTCGAGGAAAATGAAAGTACATTGTTTAGGCAGACTGACCATGGACTATGCATTGTCAAATGTGGTATATGTGCTAAACCTAGTAAATGTGTGTACAGTGGATTAGGCCGGAATTATAGGCCCATACTGGCCTACGAACATAGATATGCCTAAATATTGCCAGTCCTGAACATGACTAACATTGATATTTCAGATGTCCAAAATAAGTCCTAGATTGTAAAACACCTAAATACCATCAAATGGGATCGATTGAGAAAGATCAAAATGGTCGCTATGGTGCCTTTATCTGACACAGATATCGAAGCTACCAGTATCGACGTAATAGGACATAATCCCATTATCATTAGTGTTATTGCTACATGTATTATATTAACCTGTATTTTATATTTGTGTGGCATCTTGCCGAAGCAAAGACTATGCTGTAACACCTGTTTAAAGAAAGAAGGATCGGGGCTGAAGCAGGACTGTGCCAATACATTGCCTGGGGGTGATCAACCCAGTCAAAGCAATGATGAATCAATGCATTTGTGCAGCCGCGCAGAGCATGACATCCCATAATCGGTTCTGGCAGATACAGTGCTGCGGATCCCGAGTATGTCTTTCGATCAACCATTGTCCGCTGGTACCATTCAGGTAGCATCATAATCCTATCTGCCCGATACATGCAATTGTATTGTGCTATCTTCGCACCAACTGTTCATTGTTCCATGCTAATATATGTTATTGATATATACGGTTTACATGCACACACCTAGCTTACACTGTAGTTGTAAACCACGAGTGTGATGAAATCATGCGGACGAGCCGTTCTCGTGGCCTATGTGTCTCTGACATGTACTTGACCCCGAGGCACGCGGGTCCTATGGTTCAGCAAAGGGATGATGAAATCCACTGTGGACCTTCCTCTGTGCTATGCATACGTTTCTAGTGTGAGGTAATCCACGCGAAGCCACGTGGCATTTACTGACACAAAAAACTGCATTGAAAACTAGGGTTAATTATGTTGCTTTATTGCAGATATTCATGTATAGTTGTTGATTGTTTTATTATATTGCATTTCTTTCAGTATGACCTCGTTTATTTAGGGTTGTAACTTATAACTCAAATAGTATTTGATTTGTTTTGTTCTTTAGTTATTTTGTACATTGATTATTATGTAGGTGAGGACGTGTCATGAATGTCATTGAAAAGGGTGTGAGGTTAGTCCTGTAGATGGTGCACAGCTAGTTAAATGAACTGGTCATTTAACTTCAGTCGATAGGCATATGTAAATATGGGATTTATGGATTAGCTACCATCGAACCCACTGACTACCATTTGGTATGCAGGTAAATATTTGCAGATCCCCTTTGACACTGTGCAGATCAAGTAGTTAACATCTTTAATCATGGATATTTATTGCGCTGTCATCACAATACGTTATTAAGAAAGGACCAACTATTTAGGGCGCTATTGACAGTCAGTAATAGGACCGGTTACATAGGTCATTATAGATAAGTCAGATTGGTGTAGAGTATTTATGTAGTGTGTATTTATATCATGTCAGGATATCCGATTACCACCACTGGTGATCTGAAATATGCACCACCACTGCTGATCTGAAATATGCATGCT
Organism: Chaetoderma sp. LZ-2023a; assembly: GCA_034401795.1. Taxonomy (NCBI): domain Eukaryota; kingdom Metazoa; phylum Mollusca; class Caudofoveata; order Chaetodermatida; family Chaetodermatidae; genus Chaetoderma; species Chaetoderma sp. LZ-2023a. The sequence goes on from CM067369.1 coordinate 7,482,416, forward strand.
GTGCGCATTCTGAATGTTTGGTAATATATTTTATGTGAACGTTTTGAGGAATTATAAATGGATAATCGTAATCATTATTGATAGACAATTGTAGTAAGCCATATTAGAGTACTGTTTGGTTACGTTTGGTTGCTGTTATTACAACCAGTAAAGTTTAATTTATAAAATCAGGATGAATAATTCAGACAAATATTCAACCCACGTTTAAAGTCATAATCCATTTATGAGAAATAAACTGAATCTTTTACCTATTGTAGACCAGAAACTGGTTCAACCACCGTGATATAAGTTAGGGATACCGTGACGGTAAGATGCTGTTGGATTAGATACAAGATTTGCCTCAAGGTGATTTCTTGGCATTTAATGCAACAGGGTCTTACAAGATGATTAGTTGAGAAAAAGTTATTACATGATTCGAAGAAGTAGCCAGATAGCGTGGATAGAGTGCACAGATCCAGTTCTATGATTCAATGCCGTGTAAAATATCATGATGTATGCATAATTCTGGTGATTACCCAGAATGTATGTGACATGTCAGAGATCATGTAGGCATACGTCATGATGGCTCATAACCATTAGTTATCAGGTCCAAATATTATTCTTCCATAATTAAGTAATGCTGGTAGTTTAATACATGTATGGTTAATACTCTTGTCATAATACTACAAATAGGTAGGAGGCAGACAGTATGCAATTGATGCTTGATGAGTGTTGTTCAAACAGAAAAAGTTGACATATTCTGTCAAGTGGCATCACTTGCATACCGGTTCGAACTGCTTTAATCCAATCAAATTAGTTGTATGGGAAAGAGAGCTTTAACCAATCAAAACGTGTAGATCACCAGAAAGCCCATACACAACGTCATTGGGGAAGTACTATGTGCATCTCTGCTTTCATATTATATAAGGCTGTACATGTCATGTTTAAGTTAAGTTCTGACTATGCTCTTGAATGAGAGATACCATTGTTAGTTGATCTCCGTTTTTGATATAGTTTGTAGAAACATATTTGTTAAAGCATTGCCGAAATAATTATAAAAATACCGTAGAATTGATATAGAGTTAAAATTAATTATAAAGCAAAAAATATGGCTATTCAGATTTATTCAGTTATTAAAAGTCATATATAATTTATCAAAAGGGTTTATTGTTATTCGGTAGAATTAGGAAGTGATAGAAATTAGTGAAAGGAAGACAATTAAATATTAATGACCACAGTGCGAGCGTGCGAACGTGTGTACGTGCGTGTGTGCTTGCATGTGTGTGTGTGTGCATTATGTAGATGTGTGCGTGCGATCGTGCTTGTGTGCGTGCATGTATACGTGTGTATGCACGTGTCTGTGCACATGCGTGCATGTGAGCGTGCATGTGTGCATGTGCCAAGAAATGAGTGAAATCGATGCATACCCGGTGGGTAACACTGGGGTGTAATTCGTCGTACAATAGTCTGGACGTTCGGACCAAAAATCTAGAAACAAAAGACATTTATGGTAGGGTAATTCGTGATAGAAGCAACCCTTGGGCTACTGGGTGTCCAGATTAGACATCATCGACGCCATTGCTTGAATTTACAACCATGGTGATGAAAGTGGTTGCTATTAACAACAGCGACACCAACTTTTGTTATCAACTTGATTATCAAAGCAGGCCATATATACATAACTTGGCGATCAGCAGGTAAACAAATTGAGCATATTGACATAAATACAATTAAATACTAGTTGCATACAAACCATTGTAAATAAATCACAATTGCAATGCATGGTTCAAAATACATATTTATGTTTTTGTCATCTGGTCATCAATTAATCATACATCGGATATTTGTCTGTCAACACGTGTCTTCAGTGCGAAGAGTTACAGTGATATTGGATACTTGGTTAGCTGGGGGCTTAGTTAGTAAGCGAATGATACTTGGTACCGAAACTCCGAGCCCTGGTCCTAACGTACAATTTAATAGCGATAAAAGAACAATCAAATTGCAGTCTGCTGAACTAAAATAGCAGGTTAAAGTTACATACATGTATTAATAGAAACCTACCCCATATTTTCTAACATATGATAAAAGGCAATATATACAAAACTGTCTGTTACAATAATGCTATACTCGTTTGTTTGTTGTTATTTAATGCTATACTCGTTAATACATTGTAATCATTGCGTCACTGTTTAGTCCTGGAGCTAGCTAGGGCTGAGGACCGAAATATGCCCTATATATATATGCTTTAGATCTGGATCTAGGATGACTATGACATGAAAAATGTTTGTCACATGTTTTAGATATGGGTCATTTGGCAGACATCTTTAGATGGCCGCTTGCAGTGACGTACCTAGTATGATTAATCTAATTTACGATGCCTATAAAATAAAAGATAGCAATGCTTTTCTGGTGAAATGCTATTGAAAGATGACAAGGTCATGTTTTTATAGATGGCATCTTGAAGTTAAATATGGCCACTGTTATCCAGTTTTCGTTACTAGCTGATATATAAAAGGAAATGAGTAGGAAATGAAATGTACATGGGATTTATGTTTCACATTACTTTGGAAGATTGTTCAAGACATTAGTATAAACTGTAAGCCTTACAAATATCAAATACACAAATTCAACATAATCATTTCATATAAACTAGCTTTCTAGCGGGCATTCGCACAGCTCACAGTAATTGAGCTCATTACCAGAGTCCGCAAGGTTAGCTTATTTATACGCCGATTAGGTATCAATACTTGAGGCTTTTAGTGGCTTATAGGTTAGCGTATTATATGTTTGTAGCCCATCTCTGTTTAATTACAAGATTAACCAAGACCAAACACAACGAATTCTCTCTACAGTATCCAACTCCCAGCTCCTGCACTCCATGCAACGATAAAGCGGGCAAAAAATGAAAGTGAGCCATTGCGTGTGTGTTCACACTTCTTAAGGGGCCACGCATACTTTAAGTTGTTAAATTTGGGAAGTTTCACAACTATTTTCGAGCTTTACATTTGAAAGTGGAAAACAAAGATGGATACGTTTTGATGATATTCCTTTCGAAGTAATAGGCTACAATATAAGTTTTAAAGAATGATTTTTGGTTATAAAACAGCAATCTTGCAGCTCTGGTGTGTCTTACACTCATGCGGTATTTGACTATGGCAGTGTTCAAACTAGAGTGCCAATCCGAAGTAAGGCCGAAGTAAGTCCGATCGATAATAAATATTTGTTTACTAGTCATAACTTGCGTAAGCATAAATGCTCATACAAGCAAAATGAAAGATTGATTGTACCTCCTTGGGATTAGCTAATCTAATGTGAACACGGCCTAAGACAATATTTAAAACATTTTCTTAACACGGCTTGCAAAGGGAACCATGGGACACTTAGGCCAACAAACCAGAGCATGTTAAGAAATGCTTGGTTCATAGCGCAATGGCACTTTGTCTATGTTATTTAAACGATGTCATAGCCTTTGGGAAAAGCTTCGAAGAGACTGCACAGAACCTACAGCTAATACTGGATTGGTTTGTTACTGTCAATCTCAAACTCAAGTCGAGTAAATGTCATCTTTTTTAGGGAAAGTGTAAACTTTCTAGAATATGTTATTAGAACCAGAGCCATCGCTACTGATCCTGACAAAATCAGTGCAGCGCAACATTGGCAAACGCCAAAGAACTTTACTGTTCTGAGAAGTTTTGTCATGCTCTGCCGGTAATACCAGTATTACAAAGAGCATTTCTCTAATTTCGCACTCCGATTGCACCAACTAACTGAGAAAGATACTCCTTTTGACAGGAATGCCTGACAAGCGTTCCTCTTCTTGTGAATCCTGATCCAAACCCACCCTTTAACCTAGACACTGACGCCTCTGACTTTGGTATAGGCGCAGTGTTGTCTCAAGTGCACGATGTACAAGTATGTGTAATAGCCTATGGCTCACGAATTCATTCCTCGACTAAGCATAATTACGACAGGAACAAGAATGAACGTCCAGCAGCAGTATTCATTACCAGGCAATACACGCACTTCTTGTATGGTAGAGAACTTAAACTGCACATTGACCATGCTTCTTAGAAATGACTGATAGAAAAGAAAATCCCAGAGGGACAGATAGCACGATGGGGGCAAGGAGCGCTGAAAAGTTACCAATTTACTGTTGAGCACTGTCCCCGATGCCAACATGGCAACGCAGACACACTGAGCTGGCTCCTGTAAACATACCACTTTCCAATATTGGATGCAGCTGAATGGACAGAGGATATTCTATGTGAAGCGTAGCAGCTGATAGCATCGTGAGCTACGTCATTGTCTGGTTTCTTACTGGCTATAGGCCTATCAAAGAAGATGTGTTGCATCAGACTGCTGAGGTAAAGTATTTCTATCAGAGATACAATCAGCTAAGCTTGTGCAATGATCTTCTTTATTATGTTGTGCACTTGGTAATTCCCGAAACATATAAGAACTAAGAACTTAATCCTACAGCAACTGGACGTTGCTAGTCTAGGCGTCTTTAGTAAGGACCAAACTCAGGGTGACTTTGCATAGTTGGAATAGGCTATTGATAACGTTCCAGTTTGCCGTCCTTGAAATGTATGATGCAGTCTTTCAAGAGATCAACGCCAATATGAACTGTTGTAAGGATGGTTGCTATGTAAACTTCGTCTAGGAATGTCATGCCTTCAAAATTAATTTGCATGAGCGCAAAGCCAATACATCGCATTTTATGGCCACTGGCTCCATGCAAAATAATGTCAGAGTCAGATCAGGGCATACCATTATGATGCCAGCACAAGTGTCACCAGTGTCACAAGTGGCTATGACATGTATACAGAGGCTGATTTACCTAGTAGCACCACCTCCTGACTTGGCGCCAGGGCGTGCATTTTTTGACACTGATATGTCTGGACGTTAGGGACGTCATGGGTAATCCACACTATTGGGCGTGTGTTAGTGTTACCATTAATACATCTAGTCATCTCATAAACTTCAATTCTCTCGTCTTGAGAACTCGTATACATGTGCATAGGGTTTAGTTTTCTGGTGGAACAGATGAGAAGACAGAGGGTATGTTTCTTCTACCTTTTGCACAGATTTAAAATCTTTTAACAGGGCAGCAAAGTGCTTATTATTTATCTCTCTCTGGAATTATACAAGACAAATTGCACAGGAGTGTCTGAATTGGTGACATTCTGGACACGGTTTTATAAAAGGTTTCTTCGTCTTACGCAAGCCATGATATTGTGTGGCGCTAGGTTGATGCTTGACATGCACTTTGTCTGGCGTGAAGACGTGTGAATCAAAGTGCTGGTGGTGGGTCGTGGACTGCCCACTGTACACAGCCATGATTAGTTTAACTGGCTCTACTTTGGTCACTGTTCGCTATCTTCTATGCTTTGTGCACTAAGCCAATGGTCAAACTGGTGGCAACAACGGCATAGTCCGCGAGGTGCCTGTGCTGAATTACTATAATAGTTTTTATGTGGTGCATATAGAGATGCCCAGTCATAATGCGTATTTGTGTGGGTAGCGCGAAGCGCCGATTATGCCTTTGGCTGCAGTATGGTACAGATCTGCTGATGGAGAGAGGCCAATTGCTGTTGCATTTGAGTATTGGCCTGCAACAACTGATGAAGAATGGCTATCTGGGCCTCTAGAAGCTCGACGCGCTCAGCTCAAGTGGACCCTCAGTGTTCGCAGAAGGCATTATATCCGCCACTTTGCTTTTAGGCTTTCTCTCTGTTTCTGGACGAGCTCCTGTGCATTGAGGAGAATTATGAGTGGTCTTTAACTCTGGGGCCCTTCACAAGTTACAGGTGCGTCAGTAATTGCATGCACAGGACAATGTTGGTCACCCATCAAGTATGCATGCGTTAACAGCAGAATTTGAGGGTGATTGGGTTTCCTTGGTATAGCCTGTCTTTCACCTTTGGCGTATTTGAAAAAGACTCAATTAACGCATCCACGTGGATACACTCTATGGATACGCTATCAAGCGCAGGATATGAATGCATTACTAACCTACGTATGTCTTGTGCCAACTCTTGCGAGGCTGGTTTTGTCGCACATGGAACGGAGTTGAAATCTATACGTCTCCTCCTTGTCATGGTCGCCAAAGCACAGTTGTTCTAGGTACCGAAAAGACATACACTAGTAAGCACTTTTAGTGCTCTGCCTGTCAGCTTAACGGTTAAGTGCGCACCTTTTTTATCATCCCGTTTGTTTAAGTCAGCTATTGGTTAAAATTCACTATGATAGTCTGACCAGTTAGCTTCACCATCAATGTTTGGCGGGCGCACAGATTTACTTGGAGAGTTCTGTGGCTGGTGCCAGAAATTAGGCATGCGAGCTCTCTACGTCCAGCATGCTTCAGTTGGGCGCTGAGTATCTTGACGGATCATCCCGTTCGTCACTTAGTGTGCCAGCAATGGCATACAATGTTTCTGCTATCACATGTTCTACTGTGTCTTGCCAAGTGGGTTGAAATTCTATGTTAGTTGGTGCTGTGCATTGTGCTGGTTGCAGTACGTCTACTATTCTCTCGCTAATGCTTTACTTGTGAGATTACCAGACTGGCAAGACAGCTCTCTGCGTGTGTTTATTTTCTGGGTTAGAACCATCTTCTCCGTGACTTTGTCCCATCCATTCTGAATTAATTTGCCTTTTCTTTTCTTTTCTGTCAAGTGTAACTATTCTACTAAGTACGAGTGATGAATTTTTCTCCAGTTTTCTAAGTTGGGTTGCTTTTAGCTAGATGGCAAGTCTACAAAACCAGGTGGGTAGAGTTGAGTATCGTGAGCACTTGAGGAAATCTTTGAGTGGTTAGTGGACCGACATTGGGCGCCAGTTATAGTGAATGATGACTAGTTGCTCTTGCTCTGACTACTGACTTGTGCCAGCTGTGATGGTAGTGAACAACAAGGACTGCGGCTAGATTTCTGCAGCCACAGAGGTGGGCATCGAGAAGCTTGGCAGTGGACCAGCGTGCACCTCTGCCTCGAGCAGGCACTCACTTAGGGTGGCGTTGTGCGCCTGTAGTTGTGCCATGAGCTCCCCATAATGTTGTAATTGTTCGGCCTGTGCATCGACCTTCCTCTGCAGGTTTAGCACGGGACCATCCTAGTTAGCCGCAACATGAGTCTCGTTACGACCATATCTTACATTTACATTTCCCATTCTGGGGTACATGGGCTCTCTGGCCTCGAAGGTTCAGATAACCCATACACGATTGTGATGACTCTGTATGGTCGTCTTCAGGTTCTTTACGTGCGTTTCACCGGGAAATGCCCACAAAGATGCATTCACTGACATTCAGTTGACGTCTTAAGGAATCTGGTAAGTTATCAAACTGAGCACGTAGAACGTTAAATGCGTACTTGGTATCTGCCTCGCTTTCTGAACCATCGGCGCGTTTTCCTTCTATCTGTGGCGTATGTGGGCTGGCGTGCTATTGATCAGTGTACTCCACGGCAACTTTCTGGCCCTTAACCGTGAATTCTGTTAGTGACGTGAGTATGCTAGATGGTGGTGATGACTGAGTTTCATTGACTGCCGACTCACCGGAATTGAAGGGCATCCCTGGCATGTTACTTGACATCTGTGTGTCCAGGTGTGGCGAGTACATGTGGTATGTGTGTGCAACACATGTGTAGAGCGCTCTGCGGTGCTTTGGCGTTTGGATTGAATATAGGTGGTGTGTGTGTGTGTGTGTGTGTGGGCGCGCGCGCGCGCGCGTGCGTGAGTGCGTGCGTGCGTGTGTGTGTGTGTGTGTGTGCTTTTGTGTATTTTGTGGTGTAAGTGTATGAAGAAATTGCGAAAAGTGTTCACAGTGACATTAGAATTTGGAAGTGCTATCAATCTTTCTAGCACTGATTGCTTGACAGATTTGTGTCAAATCTGCCGAAGTCCTACAAGGCGTGTTTCGATCTCTTGTAGACATAATCTTTGATTGATCGTCGATAAGCGAACTCACACAAATGTTTCCAAGTCTTGACAAGCGTTTTACTTGCACCGCAAGGCTGAGAACGAAACGAAATATAATGAATTTGTCTAAGTGACTAGTACAATTCCACACAACTAAACATACAGAAATAAACAACTGAAAGAATTTTGAATTTAGCAGTACTAGAATTTACTTAGCATGCAATTTAACAAGGTCCCAATGAGCATGTGCAAGACGCTGTGAACTTCGTTTTTATTGTGAAAATCTGTGATGTAGTCAGAGTCTTGACTCGTGTCGCATACGGCGTACGTAGAATATACATGTGTGGAAAGATAAAGTGTTTGATCACTGCATTGCTGGGAAGGCATAACGCATGGTGAAAGGCACAATGGGACTGCAACTTCTAATCTTTGGAATTTTTAGATGTTCAGTACTGAAACCGGCCCTGTGATTTATAGCAAAACACAAGCGCGCACTTAAACAGATCACTACGTTAGCGTTGCTGGCGTAGTGTGGAAACCCCGCCTACGAGCGCTGCTATTAGTACCGATGTGATATCACTAAGTGCAGAGTTTGTGCCTTGCGCTGGGTGCTAGTTCTGCCCGCTATCGTAGTATGGCTAGGAAACGCCAATGCACAAGCTCTTATTAATTTCACAGTCTCTTACAGACATTAGGAAAATAGATTAAATCCGTTAGCTGGCGCTAGACGTGTTTGAGAGCCAAGAAAATAGTCCAAGTGCGCACGAATGCACAAGGGCCTGGTAGAATCAGATGTTGGAAATGAACTAAATCCGTTAGCTGGCACTAGAAGTGTATGAGCGCCAAGAAAATAGTCCAAGTGCGCACGAATGCACAAGGGCCTGGTAGAATCAGATGTTGGAAATAAACTAAGGCTGGTAGCTCGCGTCTGTAAGGTCTGAAACGCCACAGAAATAGTCTAAGTCTGAACGGTTGACGCACATGCTTGTATTAGCGCGGGGCCCCGATGCCACCCGCCACCGTAGTGTAGATAGTCGGCGTTCTATACCACAGTCCTGAACTTTTCTATAGGGTGCTGCTAGCGCACTATTGGGCCTAATCTACTACGTGTTTGAGTCGTGTGCCCTGTATGAGCCATGTGAGCAAACAATCGTTTTAGCGGCTGCCTCTCCTAAGAGCTGGTGGCGTGATGGCCTCTTGCGCATGCGTATTGCTCTTGGAGAAACTGTTTTTTCTAATCATTCATTGGTTAAAATTAGGTGCGCATGCTCTATTGTATCGATATTGAACCTACGCCTTGTCTCTGAATCGATTCCGTAGTTCGTCTTAATGAGACCGGACTCGTTTGAGCATTTTGTTTAGAATAACAATGCATCATTTTGGTATAAAAAGTTTATCGTTTGGAGGAAGGTTTATGCGTACGGACACCTCGTTTTAAGGCGGGATTATTGAACGTGGCATCCCCGCAATATCGGAATTTAGACACCTATTAATGGTTTACACAAATACAGCATAATCACTTCATATAAATTAGCTTTCTAGCGGCCGTTAGCGCAGCTCGTGGTAATTGAGCTTATTACCCGAGTCCGCTAGGTTAGCTCAATTATAAGCCGATTAGGAATCGAAACGATTATTCGGATACTTGAGGCTTTTAGTGGCTAATAGGTTAGCGTATTTAATATTAGTAGCGCATCTCTGGTTAATTCCAAGATTAACCATGTCTAACTACTCTCTACAATAGCATAAAGATGATTTAGAGGAACCTTGGATTATATTCCAACTGCTAAATCAATATCCCGGGTAAATCATATTAAAATTTCGAAGACCAATTTCTGCAGAACTTGCATCGAGAAATGGGGGAATAATGAAAGGGGAAGAGATACTTGAAACTTTCGAAATGAAATATTATCTCCAAAACTGACAGAAATAAACAGATTTACATCGAAAAGGGCCGATGAGAATGCGCGCCTAGAGAAGAACGTACATGCCAATTTCCAACAACAACGACAACGACAACGACAACGACACTACAACAACAACAACAACAACAACAACAACAACAACAACAACATCAACAACACACGCACGCACGCACGCACGCACGCACGCACGCACGTACGCACGCACGCAGGCAGGCAGGCACGCACGCACGCACTCGCGCGCGCGTACGCACGCACGCACGCACGCACGCACGCAATCACGCACGTACGTACGTACGCACGTATGCACGCACATACACCACCACCACCACCCCCACCACCACCACCACCACCACCACCACCACCACCACCACCACCACCACCACCACCACCACCACCACCACCACCGCCACCACCACCACCACCAACATCAGCAATAAATACAAAGACGATGATGATGATGATGATGATTGTCATAATAATGATAATGATTATAATAATGATAATGATGATGACGCATTGATGGATGGTGGTGGTGGTGATGGAGGTAGTGGCGGTGGTGGTGGTGGTGGTGAGGAGGAAAAGGAGGAGGGGGAGGAGGAGGATGTGTGTGGATGAACAAGAGGAGGAGGATGGTAAATATCACAATGATAATGACAATAATGCTGATGGTATTAGTGATAATAATGATGATAATAATGAGTATGATGATAATAATGAGGATAGTAATAAAAATAATAATAATAATAATAAAAATAATAATAATAATAACCAGGTTGCTCGATAGATGACGCGTTATCGCAAATCCCCACATTCACCACGATAACGTCTTCACCCCAACTCACCCACTCCACCACACCCCTTGGGGAGGATCCAAATGTAAATGTCCTTTTGCACTCCATAATCATATGGGTACCTCACCTACCAAATTTCGGTGAATTCTTCCACTGGTTTCGGAGTTTCATTACAATTAATTTCTTGACCTAATGACCCTTCCCCACCAATGGGGGCAGAGGCAAATATAGATGTTGTCATTATATGAGTAACCAACATACCAAATTTGTTTGAACTCCATACAATGGTTTGGGAGGGAATAGCGTTACGAACAGTTTACTTAGAATATGCGACCTTTAGACCTCGCCCCATGACACCTATGGGGCCGGAGCCAAACGTATATGCCACGACGTAAGCCACAATTATATGGGTAATGCACATCCACAATCTGGTTGATTTCCACATAGCCGTTGAGGAGGAGATAGTGTGATGGACGGTTTTAGGATATGTGAACTTTTGACCAAAACCCTGTGCCAGATCCAAATATAGATGTCGTCATGCAAAGCATAATCATATAGGTAACACGCATACCAAATTTGGTTGAATTCCAGCCTACGGTTTCAGAGAAGATAGCGTTACGGACGAACAGACGGACATACTGACGGACTAACAGATCGGCGGAATAATGGATTTTAATATCCCAGAAGCTTTTTTCACAACGTGGGATACTAATACTATACTTTATAAATGAACCTGGCGGTGTACGTACATAATATTGTAAATAAGAAAGATATCCATACGCCACAATATGGTAGCCTTGTGTGTAAATAAATTTGAGCTTGTACTTGAGAAGTTAGTGACAACGTAGACAGAAGCAAGCAGCGTGCAGCGATGTTGGTGCGTCATAACCGAGGTCTTAATGATGAGTTACAATGCCAAAGCAAGAACTGAAGAGTCGAGATGACTAGATCTTGCGCCTACAACACCAACTAGCTAATCTGTCAATTATGACAACCACAATTGCATCCATCACCATTACACCAGGTCTGCGCAAGCAGAAAGGTGAAGAGCTCGATACAAATGCTCGGATATAAGGCCCACAGCCACCACCAACACAACATCTAGTCTCTATCAAGTTACAATACAATCGAACATTTGTACATGAATAATTCTATCATAATGTAGGCGCCTATATTTAATATAACCATATACTAGTAATGCCACCTACAGTTTGTATCAACCTATTTATTACAGGTTAACATTTTTCTGATATCAAATCTCACAGATTTAGCTACAAATACATAGATCCAGGGATTAATGGAACAGTTAGTGTAACCAATCTTGGTAAATACCCTGAGGAAATCTGACGAATTTGACAATCATCAGGTTTGCCTTCAGATTTTCTACTTCAGAAATCAGAGGTTAGGTCTTTTGTTTACACAGTCTTATCTTACATGGCGACCAGCCTGTCCTGATTTGTTGGCCAGAAAATAAGTGCGGGCGAGCGCGAGAGCACGCGATTTGCCCTTTTGCACACAGCAAGTATGTGCACAATTTATGTCTTTCAGTGTTTGTATATATGAGCATGTAGAAATACATACAAATCATCAATTTAAACTATAACTTGTCAGATTGCACCATATAAACGAAAACAGGTAAAAAATTAATTATTTCATGAATATTGATAATTTAACCAAAAAATCCATATATTTGACAGGCTGTTGGGAAATCCATATTTTTCTGATAAATCTGGAGAGATGATCTCCTTGATTGTATCGAATTTGAAAATCTGATCAGATTTACTTGACAGTGAATCTGACTACGTAAGCCGGATGTTAATTGGTTTGTCATTGCAGCGTATCAAAAATAAATATCAGAAAATCATGCCCAGTACCACTCAGATCTCCCCCTGACGAGTGACATACCATGCGACTACCACATATAATTGTCAACAGAAGATCTTGAATGTGTACGTTTTAATACTAACTTAAAAAATACACTATAACATACATGTAATATAACCATATACTAGTAATGTCACCTACAGTTTTCATCAACCTCTTTCTTACAGGTTAGCATTTTTCTGATATCAGCTCTCACAGATTCAGCTGCAAATAAATAGATCCACGGATTAATGGCAGAGCCGGCGTAACAAATCTGGGTAAACACTCCTTTTAAATACGCCTCGAGTGGGTTGTTACCTGTATTAGGCACGTATACACGAAAAGCCAGAACAATGTATGGAAACATCGTGAGTAGGTACGTCACAATGACAATGGCCAATGCGCGGGAATCGGTTTGTTTCCGAGCATGCTTAATTCGTTCATCTCGCAGCGCCACATTCGCGGAGTGTGATATCATGACCACCACTTGTTTAACAACGTGAAACCCCATAGTGGCTATGAAAGGGAAAAGAATCCAAACTATTATCATCCAGAGGATGCGGATGACACGCACATTTCGGTTTCGTATGAATGAACAAACAGATATATCACTGATCTTTGTTGTTGATATGTTCACTGGAGTGTAGTAGAATGCGAAAAGAAACGCTTGGATCCGATGAATAGCCCAGAATGTCATACAAATCTTAAGCAGTAGACCTGTGGTCACTTTCGAGAGCGATATGAGTGGATAGACCAGCTGCAGGAATCTGAAATACAAAATACACAAATAAATTAACCCTTTGAGCCAGAAATGTTAAATTCGTAAGGTCATTTATAAATTATTACATGTTCTGTTGAATATTCAAAACTAATTTGACTGTTAGATGTTACTGCCTAACTCAACATGTACCTGTCGAATCAATTTCCAAATATTCAACAACCTACCTGATGCTTTACTTAAAATTGAGTTCATTTGTGTTCAGGTTTCAAAGTGTTACCAGAATAGATGTTTCCATTTTTAACTATGCCCCTCCCACCCCTAGCTAAGTTCCACCAACACTTCGCTGTGTTGTGATTGATCGATCACCGAATGCGCTGACTATAAATTTCCTGAAACATAATCAGGTAAGTTGTTGAATATTTTGTAGCTAATTTGACTGGTTGCTGTTGCTGCCTATGGTGGCAACAGCGCACAGTCAAATTAGTTTCAAAATATTCAACACGATATTTATTAAACACTAAAGACATACAATTCGTACAACAATGCATAGTTCGTCTTCAAATATGTGTTCGTGACGTACTTATCTACGTTATTCATGGCGTCATAATGACGTCATTTATTGTGATGTCATTCTATGCGCCAGGTAGATGATTATGATGTCATATGATAGAAGGATACAGTGAAAAGGTTCATTGAAAACCTCAAAAGAGGTGATGGAACACATTAATCAAGATACTCTTAAATGCTACTACATTTGTATCCCGTTCTAATGTAATATAACAATATTAGCAAAATAGCCCGCTGATGTGTAAGTTACAGCGGTTAAAATGTACTTATTGAAAGTCATCTGAACAAAGGACGATTGACGATCATATGACGCTATCCTTCGATAACCTCACCTTATACCAGCATGTATGTATGAGTACTGTATTCTGTGGCTGTAGCAGTAGAAACATCCCACAGCTGCAATCGATCCTCCTTCGCTTTTGACCACTGCCCTCATCTCTGGAGGTCACATCGCAGTACGCTTAACATATTTATGCAATGCCGTCCTCTCCTGGCTTTATATTTGCTGGCTCCAAGTAGTGTCAATTCCAAGGCTATCTGTGCAAGTGTGTCTTTCGGCATCCTTAGCACAAGGCCGAAAATTGACCATCTTTGTTGGGCAAGTTTTACGGACACCGGCGATGTATTACACATCTTGTATAGTGCATCGTTGGAAAATATGGTGTCTGGCCATCGGTGTCCAGTGATGGTTCGGATGTATCCATGGTGGTTGGCATCAGGTTTGTCTAGAGCTGCCTTGGCGCTGACAAGCTGTTACTATTATACAGCATCAAGGATACGCAGGTTGCGTTGTATAAATGTGGCTTTTTTGCTAAGGGCATCTTTGATCCACGAAACCATAACTTTCAGAAGGACTGGAAAGCTATGGTCCCCATTACTGAGCGCGCAGCCATATCAGCAAAACTGCAAAGTGGTGAGCCCATGATGTTACCTTTCCTCCATGGTTCGCCGCCACGAAGTAGATTGCCATTTTCTATAGTTTCATGCTTTCTCGATAGGTATATGTGGGCGAACTATGTTTTGGATTCATTCATAAAGAGATTCTCACTTTCTTTGTATATGTGCATATGAATATAAGCCAACGCCTTATCAGCGCCTATCTCTCCCTCATTGTGAACTAAGTCGCGGTTTATTAACACAAGATAAAGTTGTATATGAGAGAACTGTGCATTGTCAAAGAAAGGAATGAAGACAGAAATGCCAGAGGAAATAATAATAATAATCTACGTACCTGAGCACAGCAAACATAGCAATGTGATAACTGCTGGTTGCATATGTGAGATGCATTAATACCACCAGTGCATTGCATAGCCACAATGGACCTATAATAAACGGATATACGAGATTATAATAAAGAAGGCATCCGACAGAGATACCCAAATCCGCGAAACCTAGACTAAGTATAACAAGGAAAACTGGCGTCTTGTAACGTTTGCAATATATCAAATATACAAGGAGAATGATGTTAGTGATGATCCAAAACGCATAAATAATATTGAATATGTATTCTGTCATCAATGTATGAAATTCTTGGAGAGATTTCCCAGAATTCCGTCCACTCGCTTCCAGTCCGTTGATACATGAATTGTTGTATTCAGACCAGCTTCCATTCATAATAAGTATAACACGGACATCCTGAATGAAGGCATAATTGCTTTCTGCCATTACGTTGGACCAATGGCTACTCTATAAATGAAATTTCATTGTCTCTTAATTGAATTACTAACACAATATTAAGCGTGAACTTAAATCAGTTGCTTTATATTTCCATTCACTATTTGACACCGAAGAGCCAAAAACAGTAAAATCTTTCGCGATGTAATGAATATTATGTCGACACAACAAAATCTATATTAACAAATGTCATAAAATAGAATGCCGTTCTAAGTCATAGACTATCATCTTATCAACTGAATTTCAGGACGATCACGATTCATCAGTGACCAAGATCTGCCAGCGTCTCCTATGTAGCCAACGCTATGTAATGATCTTGTTTACCAGCCATTATGTTCTGGTGCAAAAACAATCAATCAATTCAATCTGCGATTAAAAACATATAGAATGTATGTAAGTATGTATGTATGCTTGAATATACAACACATACAATATATAGATGCAATATAAAAGATAAAATATACACTTATTAATAATCTATACACAATACAGCAATGGGAATATGTATAGAGCGGCGGATTGGTGGAAAGATTCAATGTATTAATGCAATGGACAACACATATGGAGGTGTCACTTTTTACAGCATTACCAGCAAGTGTTGCTATTCTGGTCATTGAAGTGGAATTGAGTTCTTTATCTCAATGAGTATGTCCATAAAGCATCCCACCTTGGTGTGTGACTGAGATCATCTGGGTCTCAAACAAGTAAACAAAAATTATACATTGTTCATTGTGTTCGATTAACCGTTCCATGCTGAAGCCGGCCAAAACCTGACCTCTACAGTGCTCTTTGCACTCGAAGAGAATGATATTTAAAACAAGTACAATGTGATTCCAATAATACGTTTACAACAATGGTTCTATCTCCGCCTTGGAAATGACATTCAAATCAATGGGGGAGGTGGGAGGGAGGGAGGGAGGGAGGGAGGAGATGGGGAGGCTGATGGGTATTTCAAAATTATCTTGTTTAGTTTGACTGTTTGTTTCGGTAATATCAGCTTACGTTCAAATTACTAACCAGCATGCGTCTTAAATCCTCGTGGTTTTTCGTGGTGGCCGGATTGTGATTTTAATCATTAAAAGCACACATTCAGACTAGAATACGTGAAAATATAATGGACCTTTCTAGTTTATCTATCGATCATATGACGTCATAATCAAATACATGACATGTATGACGTCATAATCAATGCGTCATCAATGACGTGGCTAAGTTTGTCACGAACGCTTAATTAATGACGGAATAAGCTGTGTTGCACGATCTGTGTGTCTTTGATGTTTAATAACTATGCTGTTGAATATTTTGAAACTAATTTGACTGGACGCTGTTGACAGCAACATCACCCAGCTAAATTAGTGTGTGTGTATATATATATTCTACAGCTTACCAGTATAGCTTTCTGGAAATTGATATTCATTGAGTTAAATTTTCGACCAATAGCAACACGGGCAAAGCATGGGCGGATAGATAGAGATGGTTGGGACATAGATAAAACGGGATTAATCCATTCTCAAGCAGCTGCAGTCTCTCTCAGAGAATACTGCCACAACAGGAACTCTGGTTACTATGGATACATCCAGCCCACTAAAAATTAAAATGCAGAAAACTCACCCTGTTAAGAGATATACTCCGAGGTCGCAACATCTTGAAATTCCAAATGGCTGCCAGATAATTTAAAATCCACGAAACCCAAGAAGCGGATCCTGTGATGTTAACTTCTACTAGACATAGACAAAGTATTTACCACTAATCAGCATCCTGTCCTCCAAGACTGTATGGGATGTCTAGTCGAAGTGCAAATAAACAGCGCCATACACTCGCCAAAGAAAGCGGACTCAAGTGGTAAATACAATCTTAAAAAGTTAGATATCTGCTATGTACACCATACAAAATTCCAGGTAATTCGTGTGGTTGTGAGACGGCTGGTTGAAAGCCAGTCCGGTGAAAGAGGATTTTTGTCCTCTGGATGTTGGTCTGGTGGTAGAGCACTCGCCTCCCAAACGCTAGGCGAAAAGTGTCATGGAATTGCCAGGTTCGAACCCCACTCGGATCTTGACCAAACTTGACGTAACTTAGAGCTATAATCAGTCATCCAAAACGATCTCAGCCATATCCTTCCAGTGATATTCAGACGATACATGCGTATGGTATCCATCCGGTCAATGTGGTTCACCAAACCCAGATGTGACTTTGCTGGAGAACGGGTAATGTTAGTGTGGGAATGGTGTCCTTTACTTAGATACATTGACCATTCCGACAATGGTCCCGCAACAATCATCTGAACACATTAAATATTTGCTGGAAAGTAAGCATGTGGACGGATGCATAGGTCATGCATGGGAACAGGTCTGTGGCTGATGTAAGAAGTGTTGAGCATATGACGTGGCCAACCAGTGTATCTCCGCAATTGAAAAGACAGCGGCCATTCTGACTAGGAATATGAATGAAGGAATGAGTAGAAATCTCATATATCACGAGATGAGACCCACACAGTGAGAGGCCACTGGTTTGATTAACGAATTATTAATCGTTAAACGTGATGTGTTTATAGAGATACTGGCCGTGGTGGTGATCTAGAGACTAAGAAATAGTTTCAGCGGAACCAGGGCACGACTGTCCTGGTCTGTCATCCATTGAGTCTGATTCTAAGGATGATGAGAAGAAATGCGAGCATGGGTCAGCGGGCTGGAGTAAAGACATACTATACTGAATGTTTGAGAAAATGGTAGCTAATTGGCAGGGAAATGCAATGCCATGTCTGAAAACCAATCTTTGGAATGAAGTTGCTCAGCTTACTGAATCTGGAGATATTGAGTAATGCGACCAGCCGATCAATTGTCTGGGGTCATCTGGTAGCAGCTGTTTACGTTACAATCAAAACGACGTAGGTCCGTCACATAGCTAAAGTAGCAATACCTATGTAGCTTTATAGACGTTATTCTTAGTCGTATGTTGACAGCTATTTCCTTATATAGAGCAATATTTTCAGTGAATCTTAAGCAGAATAGGTCACGGGGAGTTCAGTGCCGATGGAGCCGATGGCGCAAAAGCACGTTTCCCACCGTATCCAAGGTGGAATCAAAGACTCAGAGCAAACAGGTAAAAATGGCTGTCATACTATGAGCTGATGCTAACAGAAATAAGTATTGCTTTGCCGTTCGCTGGTAGCCACTCGCGAGCATTCCCCTACTACCATATACATATGGTGCAGCAACAGAGATCTCCTCAGTGCGTAATGATGGTTGTCAACACGAACATATGTCAGTGGAGAAACAAGGTCAAATATGCTTATATAACGGTTCCTAATTTATTTGAGACATGCAGCACTCTTAAACTAAGTAAATGCTGCTGCATATACACTGATTATAATATACATTATCCCATGTTTAAGACTATATGCTCGGCCTCAACGTGGCGCAGGGGTGTAACCCACTGGGTGTCAATCCAGACATTTGGAGGGGCTAACCAGAGCATTATGCACAACGCTAATGAAATAACACTTGGAGATCGAATCAAACAAAATGGTGCTCGCCCTGTGAGGATCCGCCAGGCAGATGCAGCGCCGGGCTCCACGCCTCGAAGGAGCCCACCCTCAGCTACTGGAGGTCCCATCAACTCGTCTTGTGGAGCCAGGGGACGAGGATGGAGAGCTACTGGCCAACCGGAAGAGAAGACCAAACCCAAAGAGAACCCCAGTATCAACATCATGCACTGGAACCCAGAAGGGGTTACTAACAAGAAATCAGAGCTCGAACAGTTCCTGTACGTAAACAACATTGATATCTGCTGCATCCAAGAGACACACCTGCAAGAAGGAAAACCATTTAAGATCAGAGGTTACCAGATTTTCCGGTGTGATCGAAGAGGAAGAAAGAAAGGCGGGGTGGTCAGAAACAGTGTGAACGTCAGCCAGATCAAAAACTTTATGGAAGAGGCAGAATATATCAAGATCAAGGTAACAACCAGCAACTCTGTGATTGACATTGTCAATTATTACTGCCCTAGAACACTTGATAAACGAGGAGAAGACATTGAAGCATGGCAAGATGAAAAGCACCTTTTACTTGTCAACTATCCCACAGATCAGCCTACCTTCTACTCGCGCCGGTGGCACTCGACAACAACGCCGGACTTGACATTTTGTACAGAAGACATTCACAGAAACCTCAGTAGAGTGGTCGGGTCGCAGTTAGGAGGAAGCGACCACCGCCCAGTCCTCCTCTCTCTTTCTGGAAGTATTTCGACAAGTTCACCTCAACATCCAAGGTGGAACTACAAAAAGACAAATTGGAGTCTGTTCGGCATTCGTTCCAATGAGCTTACCCAAAATATAGCAGTAGGAGGGAGAAACATTAACAATGTGGTCAAGGAATTTAATTCAAGTATCCTCAAGGCTGCCAACGAAGCGATTCCTCGAGGGTTCAGGAAAAACTACCACCCCTACTGGACAACAGAACTGCAAGCAGCACATGATAAACTAGACAAGGCCAGAGAAGATGCAGAGGGTAATCCCTGTCATGAAAACCACTTCACGCTACAACAAACTAAAGCCAGGTATCTAAAGACCAAGATAGAGGCCAAAAGAAGAAGCTGGAGGGAAAAGACGGCATGGTTTAATTTAAAGAGAGACACCACAAAGCTATGTAGACTAACTAAAGCACTGAATGATGAGGGTGTCGGGGGAGAGAAGATTACGCTTGAAGAAGATGGACAAACACTGTCAGGAAAGATGGCTGCAGATGCCTTTGCGAAGGCATATGCAAAAGAAAGCAACATTTCTATGCCACGAATGCGTCAAAAAGAGGTTAGAAAAGAGCAAAAGGAAATAAGAGACACCAACACTCACGATGCAATGAAGGTTGACATTTGTTTAGCAGAACTGAAGAAGGCTATCCGCCAAATGAAGAAGAAGAAATCTCTCGGGCCAGATGGCATTACGAATGAAATGATCCAACACCTTGGTAATGCATCTCTCCGAAAGTTGCTAACATCTTTAATCTCAGTTGGACCAATGGAGAGGTTCCACAGTGCTGGAAGGAAGCCAGAATGACTCCTATTCTGAAAAAAGGAAAGAACAAGACGAAAGTGCTGATCTACCGTCCTATCAGTCTTACAAGCTGCATATGCAAGACCATGGAGCGCATCGTCAACCAGCAGTTGCAGAGGTACCTGGAGTCGGAGAACATTATAGTTTCAGAGCAGACCGGCTTCAGAAGATACAGGAGCACAGAAGATCAAACAACACATCTTGCACCGGTCACTATTCAAGCCAAGAAGGTGATGCTAGCTGCCTTTATCGATCTGCAGAAGGCATTTGACAAGGTGTGGAAGGATGGCCTCCTCGTGAAGCTCCGGCGCACAGGCATCGGTGGACCAAGTCATACCTACACAATAGCAGAGCTAGGGTGCTGGTGGATGGACAATCTGGACGGAATGTATTGTTGAGACAAGGGGTGCCACAAGGCGGAGTATTATCACCAACTCTGTTCATACTCTTCATTAATGACATTGTAGCAGAGCTGCTCAATGGGATCCAAGCAGCCCTCTATGCGGATGACCTCGATCTCTTGTGCACCGAGGAGTACACAACGACTGCCACGTACAGAACGCAGCTCGCCTTAGACAGAATTACAGCTTGAGCCAATCGCTGGTGTATTACCATCAACAAAGAAAAATCATCAGCCATGCTATTCTCACTGTCCACCAAAACCAAGGTTGGCAATCTGACACTGGGCGGTACTCCACTCGAGTACGCGGACCAGCAGACATACCTGGGAGTCATCTATGACAGAAGATTAACATGGAAGGAGCACATCCAGAACGCGGAGGCAAAGGCCAGAAGAAAGCTAAACATCATGCGGAAGCTGGCAGGAACAAAGTGGGGTGCCAATGAAAAGATTCTCAAGACCATCTACCTAGGTGCCGTACGACCACACCTTGAGTATGGATCCAGCTCATGGATGGCAGCAGCGAAATCTCATCAACAGAACCTCGACAGAGTACATTACCAGGCACTGCGCATCATCACTGGTGGAATGAGATCAACACCAATAGAAAAAACGGAGCAGACGGCAGGCACCCCCCCCCCCCACTTAGCCAAGGAAGGGAATGCAAAGCACTGATCCAAGCTGCAAAGTTCAAATCGTTCAACAACCACCCGATGAAGATCAGGCAAGCACAGCTGTCATCAGGAAGACTTAAAAGATCCAGTTTTGTGAAAGAGACAAAAGCACTTCAAGGAAACACCAAGAAATGTTGCCTGCACAAATAGAAGACCCAAACCACACCCTTGATCCTCCACCCTGGGAAAACAAACTAGAGAGCATAGCTATTCACACGACAGTACCCCATCTCACAACCAAAGATGAACACAGTGATGTGAGCAAAAAGGCCCTGACCCTAGCCATGCTGGAAGAAATATACCCTCAGGAGACATGGATAAGGATCTACACAGATGGATCAGCCAAAGATGCAATTGGGAGCGGAGGTGCCGGACTGCACATACAGTATCCAAACGGACAACATGAGTCAGCTGCAATACCGACAGGCAAACACTGCACAAACCACAGAGCTGAAGTCGAAGCACTGGTTCATGCAGCTAATACCATCAGCAGAAGAGCAGACCCTATTGCACAGATTGTCTTTTTATCTGATGCCCGCTCCGTCCTTGAGGCAATCACCAAAGGTAAGCTGCCACAACTTGAAGAAGCACTACATACACACCATCAAATGCTTTCGGATAGTATTACAGTGGATCCCCTCACACTGTGGGGGCCAAGGAAATGAGGAAGCAGACAAGATGGCAAAGGTTGGTGCAGAAGAAAATCAGACGGAAAACATGGTTACCCATACAGAGATGAAGACTATCATCAAGTCACTCTATAGAACACCTCAATCAGAAGATGCCTACCATCATCTCTCGAGGCCAGAGCAAGTGACCATTTTTCGTCTCAGAACTGGACATAACAGACTAAACCAACACATGTACAGGCGGTTCCACCTTATGACATCGGCCGCTTGTCCTTGTGGAGAAGCAGGACAGACCACAGAGCACATCCTTCAATGTTGCAGTACGTATCAGCTGCTGAGAGATGAGATCTGACCTTTGTCAACCTCTTTTCTTGAAATGCTGTATGGGCCTGTGGAAGAACTTCAGAAAACCATAGATTTCATCTTGAGAACGGCTCTCCAAGTGTGATACCAGCGATCGAAAAGAAGAAGATATACATTATAAGAATAACTAGTACAGAGACAAAAAGATATCGTATATTATGACGACACACAAATAAAGTAAATTATTACAGATAATGATCAGAGCCTGCATAAGCTGTCAGTTCAGGTAATGTTCTTGTATGGGTAATAGTATCTAGTGTTCACAGTCGCTACTGATGCCATGACCAGGCCATGATGTTGCATAGTTCAAGAATGTTCAATTTATAATGTCGATGGCCGAAATATCTTCTTTCAAATCTTGAAGATTGTAATTGAAAAAGTTGTGGGGCCCCGGTGGAAGACGCCGATCCCAACTGCGAGATTTGAACCAAGGTAGCAGGCAGATAGCTTTTCTTGGAATTTCAATAAAAAGATCTCAGTTAGGCACATGCATTGGCTGTCATTTCAAGTTATCGCCACCGGTGCCCAGAGGGAATGAAAATTCTTCATCCTCACCAAAGCTCGCCGTCAAAAGTGTTTATTAGCTGCAGAAACACTGGATCCGACAAGTCTTACCTACAGTAGGTATTGTCCGACGATAGGGCAATTGCGAGAGGTCAACCATCCCCTGTCTCCGATGGGTTGCTCGTCGAGCCCTACAAACGAGATCCCTTCTCCCGTGTGTGAGGACGTTATTTGCTGTATTGGCCAGTAATCGAGTCCCTAATTTCTAAGGTGCCATTGGGACCATATCAAGGCGGGTATTTATTTTCAGTCTATTATGCCATTGCGACTACCTTTTCTAGGTTTTACACTGGCATCCATTTCTCCTCATGAGTTGAGAGAGGCAAAGAGTGATGGCGATTGCCAGCAATTGCCATTAACAACAAGATAGCGCCCCACTCAGGAGCGAACCATGATGCCCAGTTAAATATTCACGAGTGCTATCCTCTACACGTAGCCACTTCACAAGCTGCGTGTTTGACGAGAAGTTATTGGTTTGATCGGTAAGTATACCGGGTCCATAATTTCTAGGTCTCATCCAGGCCATATCCGACATGCTGTCACCTGACTCCAAAAGAACTGGCAAGAGTGACGCACCCAGCGACCCGCAGTTTGTGCTGACGAATTGACCGGGATAGTCATGAAAGCTACACTCAACTAGATTCTACATCCCTGAGAGGTAACTAATTTTGCAGCTGACTGAGGTTAGGAAATACTTGTCGATATTTCTCTGTTTTGTTCTTTTCTTCTTTTCTCCTTTCTTGAAAATGGCTACCACGTTTGCCTCTTTCCACTCTGTACGTATGATGCCTTGATCAATAGAGGTTTGGAAGAACATGGCATAGACTTGAGCCAGCTCAGTTGTCACTTCCTTTAGAAGTCCGGTAGTATGCCATCATATCCTGTGGCTTTGCGAATCTCTAGGAGGCTGGCTAATAGTTTTCGGACACCTTCAGCAGTCATTGTGCTTTGTCCTACAGTCGACTAAGGACCTGGTCCTTTATTTGGGATTTTGGAGCTATTTTCGTTCTTGTTTAAGACGATGAGCACTGCTGGTTTAGAGTATTGGCACATTTAGCATACCTGTATCTGGCGAAGCAATTATCCTGAATGAATCCGAGTGAACTGCATGGTTGATGTGGAACAGTATTTGGCCGGCCGCCTCCTCATTCTCACATCGAAGTAAAGACACATCTTTTACTTCATGTATGTGTGCATGTTTCTATCATGAGACCCACCAAGATAAATGGGAATATCCCTGTTATCTACAACTTTATTCTGGATTTCTGTAATCCACCGTATGAAGAATATTTCATACCTCGTTTTGTTATCATCTGATACCCCAAAACATTCGATCTCCACTGGAAGTGGGGTATTATTTCGACTCAGAAAGACATCGATACTTCCAAACATTTTGATACAACCTGGCTGATATATGTCAAATTTTATATCCATAGATTTACATTGGGATGTCATATTCATACATATTTTCCACTAGTAATCAACTATATCACAAACTACTTTCAATTTCAGTTGCTTAACAAGCACCATTCGAGCACGGGCCAAAAAATCAATAACACCATCAGTATCGTTAGATTCATTCGAGACGGGTACACTCTGTAGAGATTGCTGCTTCGACTTTCTTTTGATCTTGTGGACTAGTTCAGATTTGGAAAAAAGCTGTCCCTTGAATCAACAAATCTTTTGTCTTTGCCATTGAATCCAGTTTTAGTAAACTCTTAGTAGGCTTAATCGCCGCAGTCGAAACATTTAATAAAGAACGTGGCCTTTTCAGCATTGATCTCTCTTCCTGTTACCAAATTTCTCATTGTTGCGTCTCCAGATGCCCGTTTGACGAATGTAGGTAACAATATGCTGGATAGATTCCTCAGCATACGTTGTTGTGATGGTGGAAGACTGGTGATGCAAGGAGTATTCATCTCATTAAATCATGTTGGATGGCAGTTTCCTTCATGCGAATAACACCAATTAGACCGCCATAGACTTTAGCACATTTGATATATGCCTGTTCTAGTGACTGGTCCATTCCAACACAGCTGAACTTACGATATGTCTGATTAACACCAAACTGTCCATTAAAAAAACTATGCAGTTAGATCTGGGAAGGTGACTAGCAGTTGTAGGCAATCTTCAAAGTAGACTGATTCCCATCGTGAGCATTGGGTCTTACTGAATGCGAAAAAATAGGTAATGCCGGTCGAAAAGTTTCGACGTGTAGATTTCAATTGCCTTCCCTGTGCCATATTTCTCGACAAAGGGAATAATATAGTAAGGAAGATATTCCAGTGCTGAAAGATCTCATGTTATTCCACGCCCTGCATGCACGGTTTAAATTTAATAGCTCTTTACAGCTGTCATGGCCATTTCCCATCTACTTACTTAACCTGGCTCTGAAGTGATGCCACTACTTCAACAGGCTCTAAGAATTGTGCCTCATCATGCCGCTGCATTACCTCAGCTAACATATATACTCCTCTAAGAGCACGGTAGTAATAACTGCCGTTTACGATACTCGGAACAATCGTACCAAATACCTCATGTTCTTGAAAGAGATTTTCTGCACCACCGTCTTCTACATCCCGATGCACGCCATTATGATTCTCTGCCCGTGAAAAGTATCAAGACATAAGAACATGTTACTTAAATGATTTAGAGAGAGAGAGAGAGAGAGAGAGAGAGAGAGAGAGAGAGAGAGAGAGAGAGAGAGAGAGAGAGAGAGTAAAAGGTGAAGTTCCTTTGCAATCCTGAACATACCTTGAGCACACTACAATGATCCATACTTCGGTCCTGTCTGCAACATAGCATTTTGAAAGTTGACCATACATGTGAATACAGTGTCATATTCAGTCGCATGGAATTGCCGTATGGGATAATGTTCCCAACTCTGGTTGGATCCGAAATATATGTTCACAGAAAGCTGTTGAATGCTTTCCAAGATGAAATATTTGATAATTATGGAAGTGTATATTCAGGAAAATTTGCTTCAGTAATAAATCTACTCAAGAACCAAACCAAATCCCTGTCTGTGAGATCAACTGCTACTACTGTTGTCTTTCACTTGGAACAGAATCAGGTCACATATCACCACGCTTGTTCGATTTGGCATAGTGAATAAGTTGCTGACATGGAAGCACACATTCAAGGGCCCTGTATATCAACATCAAATGTGTTCGTAAGTATGCCTCTTAGAGCATTGTCTTGGCGTTGGCATATGCCCTGAAGTATTGCAGGAATGATGTTGTGACTACCACCAATACCAAATGCAGTGTCCTTTTCATTATCAATGTTATCCATTGCGCCACGAATAGGAACTAAAAATCAATGACTGGAGGAATGGACCTTTCCAGTTTACCCATCAATCATATGGCGTCATAATCAACTACGTGTCATGTAGGATTACGCCATAATCAATGCCGCCATGAATGTCGTAGATAAGTTCGACAAGGATGCTTAATTGATGACGGACTGTTGTACGAATTGTATGTCTTTACTGTTTAATAAACATTGTTGCATATTTTGAAACGGATTTGACTTGGCGCTGTTGCAGCCATAGGCGGGAACAGCACACAGTCAAATTAGTTTCAAAATATTCAACAGCTTACCTCTATAGTTTTCTTGAAATTGAAATTCAGAGAATGCAGGGATCTATTGATATGAACACGCGAAACGGAATTACCAGAGAATG
Organism: Chaetoderma sp. LZ-2023a; assembly: GCA_034401795.1. Classification (NCBI taxonomy): domain Eukaryota; kingdom Metazoa; phylum Mollusca; class Caudofoveata; order Chaetodermatida; family Chaetodermatidae; genus Chaetoderma; species Chaetoderma sp. LZ-2023a. Next base: position 7,509,212 of record CM067369.1, read on the forward strand.
GCCATGTCGTTCAATCTGATCACAGAACATGCATAAACCAAACTGATTAAATTTTCGAATCAGTCTTTCTGAATGAGATGCTTCAAATATTTCCTGGACAGCACTGACATGTGATGGGCTTGTTAAGTATGACGTCACTGCGCGAGATTCGCATCCAGGGAGTGTGTACTCTACATTGTTTTGTGTATGTAACAATCGAGCTGGACCCGGAAATACGTCATCATTTAATAAGCCTATAGTGTTATTTTGTTTCTGTCGTGGACACGTTTGAACACATTCTGGAAGATGGAATCACATTTCCTTTTACCATGTTTGGAAGTTGAATGTGATGGATATAGGAGTGATTCAAAGAATTCATTCCTCATCTCTGGACACAATTGTTCATACCTCTTCATAGAATGTGATAGATCGTCAGTTAGGCATGTGCGATTACGTGATTAAATCGAAAATCGCGATTATGTTTTAAATCGTGAATTTATATGATTAAAAATTAAATAATCGAATAATCGTGAATATCTTCTATTGCATACAATAGTTCAAAACCTAACTTTTAATTGCTTTTTAATGCGATCATTCATGAAAAATTACATTTTCATGATAAATTACATTTTTCTTAGTGAATGTATGTCCATTTGCAGGGCAAGAGAAGCCTATTTTTGAAAATGTATGACTGGAATGTCTCGCTCGAGAATCGAGCCAGCCATTCCCGTCATATATATATTAAAAAATAGTCTTCTCTTGCCTTGCAAATGAACTTTTCTCAACACGTTTGCAGCTTTCGTTATTGATATTCGTTTGTTGTTATATCTTGGTAGTTTGAGATAGTAGTTTTAAAATAATCGATCGCTCTCACTCAACGCAATAATCGCGCAAGCCTATCGTCAGTGTCACAACATTTTCCAGTTAAACCAAAATCATAGTCCTTATATACTTGTCGAGGTTCACCAGCACATTGTTTTATTGGGTCAGGAGAACGAATCTTCTTAACTAGTGTGGCGATACATATGCTTGCAGAAAAAATCATCTGACACTTTCATTTATCCTCTGGCTATGTAAAGCATATTATTTGACCAAAATGATCTATGAATAGTGGCTTCAACTTGCGATTTACTAATGTGGTGCTCCTCCGCAAGTTTACTATTTAACAAAACTCAACAATCTGTTAAAAACGTCTTCTCTTTCAAGGTGCAATGTCTGTAACATGTTTTGGAAACCTTCAGCTACCTCATCTGAGGTATCTTCCTGAAGAGCTGATAGTTCAGATGACTGTCGTTTAAAGTTCAATAGATAATGGTGGATACATCATTTGTGACAGCAGCAGCAAAAACACTGTTGACATCTTACAATGTTATATCCCGATCAAACACCCCATCAAAATTAAAACGTGCTGCACTTATACTTTGGCTACGTAGAATTCATATATATGGAATAGGTTTGTGTGACTGTGAAATTTAGAGGAGCTAGAAAAATACAGACTAAAGATATGTTGAATGGAGACGGTCTTCCTCTGTGCGATTTAGTCTTTGAGCTGGGTTTTTTTTTTACAAAGGTCGCCTACTCTAGGGTGTCGACTGACTTATTAGATGTATGGTTTGTAGCAATGTATATATAATAAACAAATATGCCAAGTGTATTATCTAAAAGTTCATTGAGAAAGCCATTGCATAATATATGTGAGGCTTCTTTTATTTTTGCACGCCCGTTTTCAGTTTAACCAGCAACTTTTCTCTTTCAAGCTCCCATCCAGTTAGATTTTCGTAAGCCGTATAATGAAGAATAAGATGTTAGGTAATAAAGGGCAGTTACCTTGTGGGAGCACGGACTACGTTGCATTCGGTCCATAAACCGCAACACAGTTCACGGCTTACTAACTACCCTTGCCGATAGAGCTATGATACCTTAAATCTCTTAGCAGGACTCTGATTGGTAGACCAAGATTCCCGTAAAGCCAGGCCTTAGAAAGTGTTCAATATCGCTCTGCTGTATGTACATTTCCAATAGAAGTATGCTCTGTGTTGATTTGTGTTACTGCTTCTTGTCTGTTGTCTGATGTCCTTGTATCGGTATGTCTAACTGACGGGAATTGAGCATTGTGCAACTTATCTGTAACAATGTCCAATCCTGAAGGTGTAGTGTCTTGTTTGCTATCGTTGTCGAGAACAGACATAACTACACTCCGTTGACGTAGGGGTCGCTCTCTTTGATGGGCTATTAAAGATAATTGAACGATAGGCTATGGCTAAGGCTCAGCTGCATAAAGCACGCATTTAGATAAACCATAAATATAGTTTAGAGATACATAGACCTGCAGCCGTCGAGCTAACAGCGCAGAAGGACCGAAAAGAGAGTCAACTGTAGCATCTACTAAATATACTTTTGGCATTGGAGGGATATCCAGACAAGATCTAGCAGCATAAATAGACTAACAAATATTAGGTTAGGTCTAAAGGCAGGAATAGGAGACGCAAACATTCCCCTTTTCCAACGAATCAAGCAGTCCAACATAGAATAATATAAAGAAATAATTAGAGATTACTAACCAAAAAGCTAAATTGCCTCGTTAGGCAAATTGTTCGGAAGAGTCGATCCAAATTGCCCCTTAGAAACAAGAATAAGTATGCCTGTCCTGTGCTAGCCCCATCAAATCACTAAGCTCTTCGTCGACCACATCTCTTGGACCCGTTATACACACGTCTCAAAGGGTGATGGCTGGCCGCTCCGATGATTCTCATGCGCAGCAGGGAAGTGGTCCATGTGAGGACCACCAAATAATTGCTACAGCGTCCCCGTTTCCCAAGTAGTCTAAGAGTCCCTCAACCGGAGATCTACTGCTTGACATACAAGAAACGGCGTCTCTCGCCCACCACTCTCCTTCAAGGCGGTCTTAATAGACAGAGCGTGTGCAAACATTAAACCTACCACGACTACCGCTACCGCCGTTACTACAACTACTACCACGAGTACTATGACTACTGCTGCTACTACTACTACTACTACTACTACTACTACTACTACTACTACTACTACTACTACTACTACTACTACTACTACTACTACTACTACTACTACTACTACTACTACTACTACTACTACTAGTACTACCACTACTACTACTACTACTACTACTACTACTACTACTACTACTACTACTACTACTACTACTACTACTACTACTACTACTACTACTACTACTACTACTACTACTACTATTGCTGCTGCTGCTGCTGCTGCTGCTGCTGCTGCTGCTGCTGCTGCTGCTGCTGCTGCTACTGCTGCTGCTGCTGCTGCTGCTGCTGCCGCTACTACTACTACCACTACTAAAACTACTGCTACTACTAAAACTACTGCTACTACAAACCAGCTGTGCCACCGTCAAGCTTATTCCACTGACTCTTATAGAATATGACTCACTTTCTGTCTCTAAGAAAAGGTAATACTTTGCTGGGGTCATGGGCAAAGGTATTATAGACCCCATCATTGAGTTAACAAGCGTTTCCCAGTCGGGGGGGGGGGTGGGTGGGTGGGGTGGGGAGAAGCATAGATCATAATGTTTAACACAAATCTACGGATACTGCTACAGTACCTGACATCCAGGATATCACCACATTTCATAGCACGTCTTATCAGCATTATATAGCTCAACTTATCTATTCATACCCTTCTCTTCTTGTGCCAGCAAAACATACACAAAGTGGAGAATGTTACAGCGAGCAACCAATCACCAATTGTCAAGATGCTTCAGCGAACTAATTCAATTCAATTTAATTTAAATCATTGCAGTATACCAGCACCATACTAGGTGGTGCCAGCATATGCACACTGAAGACCGGTGTAGTATATATAAAACATAATGAAACATATTATTATATTGTATGCGTCTTATAGGCTTACCTGGCGTATTCCAATGTAATGAAACGAAATAAATCTTAGCATATGCTTCTTTCATTCAGAATAAATTAATATAATTTCTTTTCAGTTGTGAAGTTGAACTAGGGATACGTCTCTCTATTTCAATTTCCCAAAAAAATAATGTTAAATTAATGAATATGGAATGAAATCATCATGTAAAACATACTTCGTTTCATCATAGTGGTGTACAGTTACACAACTTAAGCCTCTCAAAGTGTTCAATTTAAAACAATTGAGGAATCCAGTTTTAGCTATGACTCGCCCATCTATAGCTAAGCTCCACCCACACCTCGCTCGTGTTGGGATCGATCTATCCCGTAACTTATTGCGTACCAATTCCCAGAAAACTCTACACGTATGTTGTTGAATATTTTGGAACTAATTTGGCTTGGTGCTGTTGCTGCCTATTGCAGTAAAATCGGCCAGCCAAATTAGTTTAAAAAAATTCAACAGCATGTTTATTAAATAGTAAAGCCATACAATTCGTACAACAACACTTAGTCCGTCATCAGTTAAGCACTCGGGACGAACTTATCTACGCCATTCATTACGTTATCTAATATAACGTCATCATACACTTTTGATTATGATGTCATATGATTGATGAATACACGGGAACGGCCCATTTTATTTCCACGCATTGTAGTGTGAATGTGGGCCATTAATGATTAAAGTAACAATCCGTTCACCACGAGAGAGATCAAAGATTTAAGAAGCATGCTGGTGAATAATTTGAAACTAAGCATACTGGAAGATATTCGCGAAGCAGACAGTCAAGTTAAACAAGTTAATTCTGAAATACCATCCACGATGCTATTTAATCCCTCCATCTGCCACCGACCCCGACCCCTCTCTCTCTTTCCCTCTCTGCCTCTCTCTCCCTCTACCCTCTCCCTTTCCCCGTCTCTCTCCGCTATATCTCTCTCTCGCCCACTCTCCCTCGCCCCCCCCCCCTCTCACTCTCTCTCCATCCCGCCTCTCTTCCCCTCTCTCTCCTCTATATATCTCTCGCTCACTCTCCCTCGCCCCTCTCTCACTCTCACTCCCTCTCACCTCCCCCCACCCCTTCACTCTCCCTATCTCTCCCTCTCCCTTTCTCTCTCCACATCTATCTCTCATTCGTTCTCCTCTCTCACACACAGGTCAGTAAAATTAATAGTGTTACTGCAGTAGTGGATGTGTGCGCATGCGTGCGCTCGTGCGTGCCTGTACGTGCACGTGCACATCTATCTGCCTGTCCAGACCGATATCTAACAGACACGGATCCGATGTGGCTCAAATTTTAACAGAACGAAGGAACTTGTGGACACAGGGCCAATACTATTCTCTTCGCATGCACATGGTTAATACTCAAGAGCGCTGTTGATCGCATGTTGTGCCGGCTTCGGCACGAAAGGGTTAATCGAACACACCGCCAAATGCAATATGCTTTATATTCCTTTTTCAGACCAACTAATTAACGCATTTACTCATTAACGCGAGACCCATCTATTAGTAGCATACACATAAATCGATTCTTGTTTGATAATCGTGTTGTTTGATCAGACTGTAAATAATTGCTGGCAATAATGTGCACATTCAAACTTCTATATATGTTGTTTTTACATAAACACTAGTAACACGAGCACTATACACCATTGGCCAGGCAGGACAAGGTGACGTATCTTGGCTACTGCTCAATCGTGTCCGCGCTGACATTTTGGTGATATAACAACAAGCTATGCGTAGGACATTTTATAGACAGCAATAGCTGGCGCTCAGATTATTAAAAAAATAATCGACATAATATTTATTACATCGTTAAAGATTTTAACCTTTTTGGCCTTTCGGCGTCAAATAGTGAATAGGCATATAAAATAACTGAGTTAAGTTCACGCTTAATATTGTGTTAGTAATTCAATTAAGATTGTGAAACTTCGTTTATAGAGTAGCCATTGGTCCAACACAATGGCAGAAAACAATTATACCGTCATTCGTGATGTTCGTGTTATACTTATAAAAGGAAGCAATTCATCTATCAACCTACAGGAAGCGAGTAAGCGGGATTCTGGGAAATCTCTCCAAGCATTTCCTACAATGATAATAGAATACATATTTAATATTATTCATGCATTTGGGAGCATTTCTAACATCGTTCTCCTCGTCTATCTGGTATATTGCAAACGTTACAAGACGCCCGTTTTCCTTGTTATACTTAGTCTAGGTTTCGCTGATTTGGGCGCGTGTGTCGGTTACCTTCTTTATTATAATCTGATGTATCCGTTTATCATAGGTCCATTGTGGCTATGCAATGCGCTATTGGTATTAATGCATCTCACATATGCAACCAGCAGTTATCACATTGCTCTGTTTGCTGTGCTCAGGTACATAGTTTATTATTCTTATTTCCTCTGCCACATCTGTCTTCATCTTCTGGCTATATGACATATTTCGTTCCTTTATTTGCCAGTGCACAGTTCTCTCATATACTATTTTATCTTGTATTAATAAACTACCACTTAGTTAATAATGAGGGAGAGATACCAGTCAATACACGTACTGATATAGTGTTGGCTTAAACTCCGCAGCACCCACATTTGAATATGAATGTTTGTGCTCTTGCATAACAAGTCCGGATCAACACTAGTAGTAGTAGTAGTAGTAGTAGTAGTAGTAGTAGTAGTGGCAGCATCAGCAGTAGCAACAACAGCTGCAGCAGTAACAACAGCAGCAGCAGCAGGAGCAGCCGCAGCAGCAACAACAGCAGCAGCAGCAGCAGCAGCAGCAGTAGTAGTAGTAGTAGTAGTAGTAGTAGTAGTAGTAGTGATGGTGGTTGTGGTGGTATGGTTTAAATAAAGTAGTAGTAGTAGTAGTAGTAGTAGTAGTAGTAGTAGTAGTAGTAGTAGTAGTAGTAGTAGTAGTAGTAGTAGTAGTGGTAGTAGTAGTAGTAGTAGTAGTAGTAGTAGTAGGGGTGTGTGTGCGCGCGCATGCGTGCCTGCGGCGCGCGTGCGTGCGTGCGTGCGGTTGTGCGTGCGTGTATGTGTGGCCTGGGGTGGGGGGTGGGGGGGGGGGCGTGTGTGTGTCATGTGTGTACGGAAATTGCATCAGGATATTTTGTAAAAAAACCCAGTGTGTTGAATTAATATGTAGACGTTTGGAAAGATAACCTAAACATAAATGCTAAATTACGCACTTATGGATTGTTTTGTTTAAGCTTAACTTTGCGATGGAAATCTATCTGATTAATTCCCGAAATCTCTTAATACGTAAGGATTTCACGAAACTTAGAGTTAGTGCACACAGCCTGGCGATTAAATCTGAAGACACCAAAAGATACCACTTGAACGCAGGATATGCAAGATGTGCGTATCCGAGTGTATTGAAGACGAGAAGCACTTTATCCTGCATTGTTCTGCTTTTGATTATGAAAGACAGAACCTCTTCAATGCACTCGGCTCCTTTTGCGACTTCCCATCATTAATTGATGATGAGAAGTTCGTGTTCCTAGTGTCCTGCAATAACGGTGATACAGAAATCTCTGAACTGGTTTTACCCTTTGTCCATGCATGTGTGCTAAAACAACATTCTACAACTATTGATCCCATGCATTCGGAGAGGCCTCTGTGACCATAACTTAATACATCGTATCTCTCCATCTATCCTGCTGTTTTGTAGATATACTGACTGTTATAGTGTGTATATATTGTTAATGCGCGTGTATTTTATGTTTTATTGTAAATATTGTAAGTGCTGTATGCAGACACCATACTGTATGTTTTTTACGCAATAAATTGAATTGAATTGAATTGGTCCAAAATAATGTCAACGTATGAGCGCCGTTTTGCTGCTTTTATAGCTATGTAATGATATGATTTATGTAATGTTTATAAATATATATTTAAATTTATAGAATTTATTTCTACCTAATACTGGCGTATAATGTGTGTTAATTAATTTCCCTACATTTTAGTGTGCTTTGGAAATTCCAAATGCGCGACTGGTGGTGGAATTTTCGCCGTATCAGCAAGTTGTCAAAATCGAGAGGGAAACTTATCGTTTTGATAAGTCTCTTGAAAATGGAATCAGACGGGTGTATTTTTATAAAGTGGATAAGCCGCTACCTAACAAATTGTCCATTGATAGTGCCTTCATCCTGTCATTATGGTACAGAGGTCAAGTGAAAGAATGTCGAATTTGTGCTGGTACTAACCATAGGGCAAGAGATTGTCCCAAGAAAAACCAATGTCTGCTGTGTGGGTCTCCAGATCATTTTAAACACATTTGCCAGAACGATAGTGAAGTATCGAAATCTGCTAGGGACAGCAGTGTTTTAAATTCTGAGTCTCCTGAGGAAAAGGAGAATCCATACCCTGCCCTGCCTCTAGTTTCTGTTGTTGCGGCGTTTCATGCGGTATCAACTCAGAATGTACATACTGTCGAAGAACCTAAATCAGCGAATGTTGATGTGAATGACAGTGAGATTCAGGTTATAGAGGAGGGAATAAGTTTAACTCCTGATTGAAATTGATAAAGGACAATCAGGTGATGATGACGTCCTGGATAATGACGACTGTTCATCGTCACAAGCTCTACCATGTGGACAAAATAAATTTCGAACTGACTTGACAGAGGATGGAGATGATATTCCTTTGAGTATGTCTTCAACACTTTCAGATATTATTAATAGACCAGAACGTAATAAATCTAACCCTAGTTGCGAATGTGACGTTGAAGCAGAGGATATCGAAGAGGTCTCTTGCTGAGTCAGAATACTCAGTTCAAACTCAATCATCACATGTATCAGTTGAAATGGTGATGCACTGCTCACCAAAGGGTGATGCTATAGTGCCGTATGTAACAGCAACAGATGTCCGTTATAGGCATCTACGGTGCGATTCCGACATTTCCCATTGCAATTACTTAGAAAGGGTTAAATTGAATGATCATGATTTTGCCAGCAAGTTTGGAAAGTGGGCTAAGAAGAGAAGTAAGGCCAGTAAAAAGTCAAAACGTAGTTTGGTCACTTGTGGCAGGCTTGCATATTGTCTACCTTATTATGCCCCTGTGTACACTAAATTACAGGGGATTGAATTCTGAATTTAAGCAACGGCATCTTTTAGAAGAACTTGCAAACCAAAATGTTGATGTCGCTTTACCTCAGGAAACGAAAATTAAAAAACCTGAAGTTTTTGAAACGTTTAAGCAACTTTTTAAAGGTGAAATTTACTACTCACTGGCAACTGATAATAGTGCACGAGTTGCTATACTAATTCTACCCAGCTGCCTTAAATCGGTTAGCGTTACAGCAGCATCTTCAGATACAAGTGGACATTGGGTCAAAGTAGCAATTTATAATTGTCATTCAGTTTTAAATATTATGTGTATCTATGCACCTACTTCTCATGGATCTCATTGTCGTATATTTACTGATGCATTCGCTAGCTTTCAAGATAATGAATGCGAAAATTTAATATTAGGTGGGGATTTTAATTGTGTTTTGGACCAAAATAAAGATAGGAAATCCACCACTGGATATAATGATACGTCTTATAATCAATTGAAACGGTTCTGCGATTGTGAAGATTTATTTGATAGTTATAGTGAAATGAATCCTGAAAGAACCGGTTTCAACTGGTTTTCTAATGATGATAGGCCAGCATCCCGATTAAACAGGATATATTTGAATTAATTGCTTAAAGGCAGTCTTACACAGGTTATCACGCTTCCAATAGCATTTTCTGATCAGAATATAGTGTGTATCAGTTTAGATAATGCTGACTGGATTAAACATATTTCGTGACAGTTTGCAAATAAAAAGGCCCGTGATAGGCGTAAACGTAGGAAGACCTTAGATAAATTTTTACTCCGAATTTCAGGTAAAGTTAATTCCGGTGATGAAGGTTACACTGACCTCTTATTAAAAATAAAGAATCAAATTAATGATTTAGATCACTATGCTTTTGAAAGCGCGAAAATTCGATCAACGGCGCAATTACAAGGAGAAGGTGAGAAGCCTACCAAATTTTTTCGTAGTTTGAAAAAAGCAAGAGATGTTGAAAAGCTTATCCGACGACTAAAATTGGGGAATGGTGTTGTGGTCAACTCAAATATAAATATGATAAAAGCTGTTCATTCATTTTACAATGAGTTGTATACATCCGAAGGTAGTGACGAAGCAGCAACAACATTTCTTCTAGGCAACTTAACTAAGCGATTGCCAGATTCGTGCTGTGAAAGTTGTGAACAACACCTGTCGTTAAATGATTTAACCGAAGCTTTACATGGAATGAAGACAGGTAAAGCTCCAGGACCTGATGGACTTACATCCGAATTTTACCACACATTCTGGCACTTGCTTGGACCATCGTTTCAGCAAGTGGTACATAATATATCTTAGTGTGGCAACCTTCCTTTTGCATTTCTCAAGCATATGTGCGAATTCTGTATAGGAGAGGTGGCAGGGGAGAATTGAAGAATTATCGACTACTATCTCTACTTTGTGTCGATTATAAGATAATTTCAAGAGCGTTGTCATTGAAATTAGGTAGAGTATTATATGAGGTTATTGATCATGATCATACATGTGGTATTCCAGGCAGAAGTATATTGACCAATGTCATGTTGATAAGGGATTTAATTAATAAAGTTGAGAAGGACGACATTTCTGCGGCTGTTGTTGGACTTGATAATGAGAAAGCTTTTGATCATCTCTAGTGGGATTTTCTTTTCAAGTCCTTAAATTGCATTGGATTAAATTGCATTTATTAAATGGGTCAAGATATTATATACAAACATAGCTAGTCGATATCTGGTCAATAACCATTTATCTGATGAAGTTGTATTGGCACGTGGAGTAAGACAAGGATGTTCCCTGTCGCCACTCTTATTTGTGATTGCGATGGAATCACTCGGATCAACATTGCGAAATGACAGCACTTTTAAAGGAGTAGTCAAACCTGGAATAGAGAGACCATTAAAGGTCTCGCAATACTCTGATAAGACAGCGATTTTCATTGGACAAAATTCAGATTTCTCTTCCCTAGACAAGAGCTTGCAGATTTTTAGAAGCGGCTCGGAGCTAAAAATTAATAAGGAATGGTCTCTATCTTGGTTCTTGGAGTAATCGAAGTGACCAAATAATGTGTATAAAGTGGTCAGATAATAACATTAAAGTTCTAGGAATCTACTTCAGCAGGAAAATGGATCCACTAGTGAATTGGACATATCGCATTGGTAAAGTTAAACAAATACTTTCTAATTGGAAACGTCGCAGTCTGTCCATCGTTGGTCGGGCTTTTGTTATAAATAACCTTGTTATGTCTGGATTGTTGTACACAGCTTCTGTTATCCAAATGCCAAACCATGTTGAGGATGGAATTAATAAGTTAATCTTGTCATATATATGGGGAGGTAAAACAAATCTTGTGTCTCATGCCGTTTGTGTGAATGGTAAATTAAACCGAGGATTAGACTTAGTCCATATTTCAACTAAATGTGCATCATTGAAATTAAGGTTTTTACAAGATTTGCTTTATTCCGACTTGCCATGGGCACATGTTTCATAGAAATTGTTAGAGCTTTGCGTTGGTCCATTTCCTGCTGAATGTATTTTCTTATCAAATTCAGCGCTGCCAAATGTTATGAAAATCCCTGGAGTATATCAAGAGCAATGAAAAGCCTTGAGCATGTTTTTCAAAGTTGCTCAATTACCTCAAACATGGGAAAATGTGCTAGATCAGAAAGTATGGGGAAATGATAATACTCTTTATTTCTCATTATTGACCAGTAAAGGCATTCATATTGTTTTATTGACTTAATTATCCAGGTACCCGAACATGGCTTCCTTTCCAGATGCTATCAGAGAAATGTAAGCTGCGAAATATTGATGCTCGGATACGTTTGGCACACATTCAGAAAGCAGTTCCGATAGCATGGGTTACATTACCCAATGCTAATGGTATAAGTGACATTTTTTCTCCACCTATGCTACTTTACCATGACACATTATTTAGCTCTCATATGAGTTCTCATAATTGGTATATACTTCTAATACAGAAGCATGCAAAAACATACACGGCTATTGCTGAGTGGGAAGGAACAAGATATAAACCCAAAAATTGGAATATGGTTTGGAAGAGTTTTCATCTGCCTTGTTTGCCCTATAAAGCATGGGATATAGCTTGGTGTCTTATCCATCGCCGGCTTTGGGTGAGTCACATACTACAAATATGTCATGTCACAACTAGCTATCAATACCCTCTTTGTGAACATGAGGAAGAAACGATTTATCACCTTTTTATCGATTGTGCAGAAATTTTGGAATTTTGGAAATATATTGAGACAATAATAATTAAATTTAATGTCCGTCCACCGAAAATAAATGCTGAAATGATTTTATTTAGAGACCTGGACCATATACAAAGATATCTTCCCGGTGGTAAGAACGTTATAGTCATCTGTCTCTTATCATAGCTGTCTGGATGATTTGGAAATATAGATGCGCTCAGCTGCTGAACCCGGACAGAGGTAATTCATTAGTATCTCTGAAAGCGATTTTTCGTGCCTTATTCCAGCAAGTCTTACAAGCTGAATATCTTTAATTTACGAAAAGGCGCAGACCAGACCAGTTTATAGATATGTGGTGTAAGACATGCACAGTGATAATTCTTTCCGGGAATTCAGTTACCTATATAAGCACGAGACCATCACGAGACCATATTAAATATGAAATTTAAGCTACTGTGGGAAAAGATTATTGCTAGAATATGCTTGGATTATTTTAGTTTTTGGTTGTATGGACGCTGTTGGTGCCTGATAGCAACCGTTTCCCACCGGTTTGGCTTAAATTATTCACTAAAGTAGCATTGAAAGTTTGATGATTAATGAATTAAATAATGTTTATAGTTAATATGTTGTATGGGAATATTAATTTTAATAATTTTGGTTCCGGGGTAATTTTAGAAACAGCAAATCAAAGTAAAGTAACTCGATTTTTTTCACTGTTGTGATTGTAAGTTAGCTCAAACATGTATTTATAGTACTCAAGAATATCCAAGCTGGTGTGATTCTGGAAACAGTACTAGTTATTTGTGTGTACATGGCATTTGCTTTAGGGTAATTTTGGAAATGTTCATTCAAGGTAAATTGATTCGGGTTTTCAACTTTATGATCATAAGTTAGTTCAACACAATCACAGTAGTTAAAATATCCAGAGTGGGGTAATTTTATAAACGATAATGATGATTCAGGTGTACAGTGTAATTGCATTAGGGTAATTCTAAAACTTAAAATTTTGTTGAAATAAGTGGCCCGAATTAATTTTTGTGCATGAGCGTAATATTTGTTGCTTTATATATATATATATATATATATATATATATATATATATATATATATATATATATATATATATATATATATATATATATATATATATATATATATATATATATATATATATATATATATATATATATATATATATATATATATATATATATATATATATATATATATATATATATATATATATATATATATATAGGTATGTGTGATGTAGTAGTAGTAGTAGTAGTAGTAGTAGTAGTAGTAGTAGTAGTAGTAGTAGTAGTAGTAGTAGTAGTAGTAGTAGTGGTAGCAAGGGCATACTTTTTCGAAATAGAACATTCGTTGTTTGAATTATTACTTAGTAATGTAGTATTCTTCTAAATATCATTCCCGTGTAGACGTATATTAAAACACTTTGATAGTACACTTCTAGTAACACAATCGCTATCGTCAATCTATTTTATTACATGTAATTACTATTTATTCTAGTTTAACTTTCATTACAGGTGCATATTCACACCAGAATGCTTGAAAATAACATTATTTACATTGCATTGCTTTAGAGCCTTAAGTTCTGTACCACAATGTAATGAAGCAGAATAAAATCTTAGCATATGATAATTTCATTGTGATCAAATTATTAAAATCTTTTTTAAATTACGAAGTTTATTTAGACATTTGTGTCTCTAAATCAACTTCACAACTTAAAAAAGTATATTAATTTATAGATAATTAAAAAATCAGATGTTAACATTTATTTCATGACATCTAGGTCCACAATATAAACCTATAAAAGTACACAATTCTGACAATTTTATTTTCAATCATTCTGTTGTGAATATGCGCCTTTAAGAGGCTACATAGAGATGAGACGTTCCTAAAACAATAGATGACCAGAAGCCAAATTACTAAGACAATTTAGTTTGTAATTTTGTATATTAATTTTTTATGTCAATACTAGAAAAACGTACAATACCCAGGAAGCCATGCTGTTTGTAAACATATAATTCAGAATGAGTATCTGAATCATTGGCACCTTAATAAATATAGTAATGTCTATTCAATTGGAATATTTAAGAACTACCTAAATATCCTAAACAATTTGAAAATACAGCCTCATTTATATTTTTCATTTACGTCTGAAGTATGCCTTAAATCATGAAATCAAAACGGATTGGGTTTTGCCTAAAGATGGTGTTGCCACTTGTCCCAGTTTGTGAACAATCTGTCAATGTTAAACCTAAGATTTCAGCATTTTCTAGACAGTTGCACCCACCGTAGCTGCTTGTGGATTGCCATTTATCATAGTGATCATTTTATGCACGCGTTTATCTTGTGAGATATTAAAGTATATCATATATCTTACCTTACTTTCCTAAGAAAATTTAATACAATACCTTCTCTGTCTCTAGGCCCCTCACTATAGTTTGAGTGGAATCTGATAATTTATAATTTGAATCAAACACACATTTCTTCTTTCTCCTTCCTTGGTTCATAAGAGCTATTTCAGCGGAATTTAACCTCCAGCAGGTGCAACTGAGAAGATATCAAGATACAATAACCGGACTAATAGCAGCCATGGTTCCAGTAGGTCTTAGCTTGTAGTCTATCAAAGAACAAGTAACTTCTGAGTTTAAACCCAGCCAATAGCTAGGATAAGATAACCATCTAATAGAAGGACATCTTTCAACTGTATCGGTCTGAAATTTTAGGACTGAGCCTTGACCATTCGGAGGTTGTAGGAAAAATATGAGGCTGTGTTAAGATCTTATCATCAAAGCAGATGTCGAAATTAAGACTGGGTAGTTGCGGCGATTGAAGCAACATATGTTCATTTTATATTGGAAAATGCACAAATTAGTAAGTAGATGTTTGCCCATGGAGTAACCACCAGCGTATTCATATAACATAGCTTAAAATCAACTAGGCTTTAATAGTGCTACAATTTCAGTTTCATGTCAAAGTTTATAGAGGTACGTTTCAATCGCCACTCTTACCGAATTCAGGCCCACGGCGATACCTATCTTTATATAACTAGAATGAAAGGTTCAGGTCTTAAGAATTGTGCATCATGGGGGTCTTAGTTTGTGTTTACCTGAAGGGGAAAACCTAATATGTATTACAACCATAAGTTGCTTATGGTGATCAATATCCATAGCAATACTGAATAATCCAGCACCACAAATGCAGTAGTGTCAATGGAAGTATTTATGCCTCACTTATTATATGGAGTGTAGGTAGTAGATAAACGGCGTGTGGTTTGAGATTATTGATGTTCCTATGTAAGGTAATGAATTTGGGGTCTATTCGTCTTTAGAGTGTGTAGTTTAATTGGAGGTTGGATTTATTCAGCTTTCACAGAGCTTTCTTTATAGAACACTTTTATATTGCCACTTTAGATGAGCGCGTATTCGCCGGCTTGAAGATACCCATTTAAGAATTAAAGCGCAGTTCGTTCAAGACAGAGCTCGTCTGTCAATTTCCAGAAAACTATACAGCTAAGCTGTTGAATATTCTGAACCTAATTTGATTGAGTGCTGTTGCTGATTATGTTGGTTCCAAAATATTCAACAGCATGTTTATTAAATAGTATAGACATGCAAGTCGTACAACAATGCTTAGCCCATCACTAATTATGCGTTGGTGACGTACTTATCTACGTTGGCGTCATTGATTCTCGCCCTACAAATCACGTAGTTGATTATGATGTCATATGATGGATGGATAAACTGGAAAGGGCCATCAATTCTGACAAGATTTTGCACATAAATATGCTACATAAGCTTGTTCACATCTACTATCTTTGAACCGTAGTAATCCTTTGAAATCTGAATTCCGATAATCTAAACTTCAAGGTAACTATTCAGGTATGTTGTTGTTAAATATTTGGAAACCTAATTCGACATGATTATGTTGAGTTAGGCATGAATATCCAGCAAGTCAAATTAGTTCTAAATATTCAAGAGACTATGTAACAAACTTTAAATGAGCTTATGAATTCAGCAATTCTGGTTCAAATGGTTAATTTATTTGTGTATTTTGTATTCAGATTCCTGCAGCTGGTCTATCCACTCACATCGCTCTCGAAAGTGACCACAGGTCTACTGTTTAAGATTTGTATGACAGTCTGGGCCATTCATCTGATACAAGCGTTTGTTTTTGCATTCTACTACAAACCTGTGAACATATCAATGACAGACACCAGTGATATATATGTTTGTTCATTCATAGGAAACCGAAATGTGCGTGTCGCCCGCATCCTCTGGATGATAATAGTTTGGGTTCTTTTCCCTTTCATAGCCACTATGAGTTTTCATGTTGTTAAGCAAGTGGTGGTCATGGTATCACAGTCAGTGACTACGGCGCTACAAGATGAACGAGTACAACATGCTCGCAAACAAACCGATTCCCGTGCATTGGCCATTGTCATTGTGGCGTATCTCCTCACGATGTTTCCATACATTATTCTGGCTTTTCGTGTATACGTGCTTAATACAGGTAACAACCCAATCGAGGCGTATTTAAAAAGGATTTTTACCCAGATTTGTTACACCGGCTCTGCCATTAATCCGTGGATCTATTTATTTGCAGCTGAATCTGTGAGATCTGATATCAGAAAGATGCTAACATGTAAGAAATAGGTTGATGAAAACATTAGGTGACATTAGTGTAAACCAAAAATATGGTTATCTTAAATGTAAGCTAGAGAGGCCATTATTTGGTTATACTAAATGTAAGCTATAGCGTGTTTTAAGTTAGTATTACATAGTCAAGATCCTCTGTTGACAATTATATGTGGTAGTCGCATGGTATGGTACTCATCACTATGCGATCTGAGTGGTACTGGCTGTGGTTTTCTGACATTTATTTTTGACATGTTGCAGTTACAAACCAACTGATATCCTGCTTACGTAGTCGGATCCACGGTCAAATTAATCTGATCAGATTTTCGAATTCGATAAAATCAGACTGTGTAAACAAAGAATATGTCATCTTATTTCTAAACTAGACAGTCTGACGACAAACCTGATGATTTGTCAAATTCATCTGATTTCATAAAATCTGATCCCGTATTAAAAAATATCTGATATCTGAATTGCAATCTCTGAATTTTAATCTGAAATGTGGACAAGATACATTTCTTCAGAATTTTGTCTGAAGGCGTAACCAATCAGAATGCATACTTGATGCACGGATCTGATTTGAATATTTGGGGATTTTAAACGAAATAAAGCTGTCTAACAGAGTGGAAGCAGGAGGTTTGTGCACAGGATCGCTATTTAAAAATAAACAGAAGAGACAGAGGAGTATACTTGCTTTAGTGTGAGTTTAGATTCTTCAGATTTTTGCTTCAGATGTTTTCACCAGATATTTGCAGTAGAACTTTGCATCGGAATTTGTCTGACACAGTAATCTAGACGTTTAAACGCCCATAAGATTCACACTATGCTATCCTATATAAGATAACAATACTACGCTGGTGCAACGTTGGCTCATCGTATGGTGTAATTTTGGCTCAACATCGGCTGTCTGCGTTGGTCCAAACTCATTCTGCTCATTGATCTAACATTAGGCCAATGTATTAAACTTTAAGAATATTAAGAAAATTGTATTCACATTTTCTATATGCAATGTATTTAGCACATTGACAAAGTGGTGGACACATTTAAAGAAATGTGTCAAAGCTGTTTGCCAGGTACCATGTCGAAACAATGGGCTGGTTAGAACGGTATTTCATGGTAATACTATTGTTGTAGCGGATTTTTTGGCTGCTCATCCCTAGATGTATTTGAGCTATGACTATTTTTAGGTGCTTCCTCACAAGGTAGTGTAGCTTCCCCGAAGGGTTGCAGGGATGACGGCTTTACGTCCCTTCCTAAGGACATGCCATGCAAATGATGTAGCATCATGGTTTGAAGGAGATTGCCTATGTTTCCACCAATTGCCCATTGGCCATTTGATCGTCTATCGTTCAACGAAGATTTGAACCCACCTGCCTGATTACCAGACAGCCACGCTTCCGCTACGGCCAATCGTCGCCATAATATTATTTATGACAAATTGCCATAAAGTAAGCTCCATCGCATTATTCCTAACATGGAATTAGCGTAATCTATTAAATAATGGGCTATCAAGTTGCCGAGTTACCTCCATTTTTTAAATGAAATGATAACTTTTTCTAAATTCTATCGTGCAAGCTAATTAGCAAATAGTCCTACATTGACTTACTGATCTTAGATAACAAACAGTAGCCTAAGCATGGGCCTGTATATTATTATATACATTGGCTATAAGGTTTTGGGCCAACGTTGACCCAACATCTCTAACCCAACTGTCATTTTGCCACTGTTATGTCAACGTTGGATCATCGCATGTGTATATCATTATTAAATACATCGACTATACGTTTTTGGGCCAACGTTGGCCTAACAACCATAACCAAACTGTAATTTTGCTACTGTTATACCAGCGTTTGTCCAACGCATGTGTATAACATTTATAATATGCATTGGCTATAAATGATTGGGCCAACGTTGGCCCAACAACTCCAACGCAACTGTTAGTTTGCCACAGTTATGCCAACGTTGGCCCAATGCATGTGTATATCAGTATTAAATACATTGGCGATAAGGTGTTGGGCCAACCTTGGCCCAACAATCATAACCCAACTGTAATTTTGCCACTGTTATGTCAACGTTATCCCAATGGATGAATATAACGTGTATAATATACATTGACTATAAGTGGTTGGGCCAATGTTGGCCCATCCACTGTAACCAAACTGTAACTTTGCCACTGTTAGGCCAAATATTCTTCCATTCTCATAAGTACAACGATTGACAGCACTGTAGCCTATTATATTAGATATAATAGGCTAATTGTTGTCAACCGTATTTGATACACCGTCTGCATATATGTTTAACATGTTAAATATTACATGGCTAGATGACAGGATGGAAGATGGTTGTGTTGCTATGGAGAAGACAGAGAACGCAATGTTACTTAACATTTGGAATTTTTAGCCGTTTAGTAGCTAAATGCGTATTGTATTTGAAGTCAAGACAACAGGGGGATCCGAACAGTTATTCAAGTATCTAACGCTATAATCAATGGACCTTTCCATTTTAGCTATGCCCCGCCCATCAGTAGCTAATCTCCACCCATACCTCGCCGTGTTGGGATTGATCGATCGCCGAATGCTGTAGCTATCAATTTCCTGAAAACTATACACGGAAGCTGTTGAATATTTTGTAACTAATTTGACTGGGTGTTGTTGCTGCCTATGGCAGCAACAGCGCCCAGTCAAATTAGTTTCAAAATATTTAACGTAATATTTATTCAATAGTAAAGCCATACAATTTGTACAAAAACGCATAGCCCGTCTTCAAATATACTTTCGTGACGTACTTATCGACGTCCTTCATGCCGTCATTCATTATGATGTCATTCTACACATCACGCAAATCATTATGACGTCATAAGATTGGTGGGTAGTCTGGAAAGTTGAATTACATCTCTGCTTAGCTGCCATCGTGATCAAAATGACCTAGCCCCGTCACTAAAATCGAAAAGCCTGTCACAGACCTGTACGAATTATAGGCCTATGTCTTTGTTGAATTTCCAATTTATTAAACATTCTACCATAGGCAGCAACAGCCCTGGGTCAAAAAAGTTTGAAATTTACATTCTGGGCATTCAGGTTTCAAAATCCAGCACATTTTAACAGTGCGCGGAGCATTTCCTAGAAATGGGTTGGGCATAGCTAGAAATGAACCCCTCAATGAATCCCTCTAGAATTGCTTGGGGTACGTTTTAAGTTAATGAAACTAATTTGACTGGCACCTGATGCCATATTAAGCAGCAGTTCACAGTCAATTTAGTTTCAAATTATTCAGCAGAATATCTGCTATATCATAAATAATGTGTCCTTTCTGAGCTGCAAGGGTTGGTGGCCACGAAACTATCTGAATTGCATGTCCTTGATGAATTTACAATTTGATAAACTTTGTGCTGAATATTTTGGCACTAAATTGCAACTAATTTGATATTATTTGTTGGTATTTTGGGGGTATTTGTTGGCAACAATTCGCATTCAGTTTTTAAAATCGTCAACAACCACCTGTATATTTACTTTGAAATTCAGATTCTCCGTAGATGTCAAAGTTTCAAATATATTCCAACACGTGGACAAAATGGGCGGAGCTTAGCCAGGAATAGACGTGGCATACCTTGAAATGGATCCCTCAATAGTAGCAGGAGGGTGTACAATTATGCTGTCTGTCCTCATGTTATTTACTATATACACATAATAGTTTAATAAAAGTATTTAATAAAATGTTACATTCGCAGAAAACTAGTGAACATATTCACACTGATACAGTTAATTATATCTTATTGTACAGTATTTTCAGAGAATTGATATTTAATGACAAAATGCAAGTCAGACAGTCTATACACTAATATGAGCTAATGAATAACTAATACCCGACTACAATGAACGCTGGATTAGATATACCTACATATATATGTGAAAACTGCTAATTATGTTGCTTACAGAAACTAATCAGATATTAAAGGTTCGCATTCGCTTATAAGGCCCGGACTTAGCAGTACATCTTTCTATAGTAAAGTATGTCTATAATGCACCTGGTCCTGCTGTTGTAAGGCTTCATTGAAATGTGTCTTCCGTTGTGCCATTCAAGACGATGTTCTTCATCTCCGCATGTGTACTTATCATGCACCTCACTGGCGGATAACCAGTATGACTGATTTTGTGCCATTACCCAGACAAAGAGTCGAAATGGAGCATATAAGTTGAGGATTTCCGTTGGGAAATAATCGATTCTAACTGATAATATGATGATCGGTCGGTACTGGAGGTAAGCTGGTTGGTGTATTTGTTACTAAGCTTGGCTCTAGAGCAAGCTCTGTACCACACATGGTGAAGGTTTCATCCCATGCGCTCGCGAGCCAGACAACGGTCTATGTATCAGCACTTATTGCATACAAAGAGAATCTCAGAGCTCGTCCATTTATCTTCCAGTATCTATCAATATCCTGCATAATTATCCAATAAAAACATATCAGTGACTTAAATTATCCGACAAATAACTCTCAGCCCACTTCATCACGTCTCATTGATCAACCATAGCCTTTAATACAACTCCTTTCTACCAATGATATTTATCCTTTTGGATAATCTAGGAAGTGACGTAGAGGGGATCCCACAATAGGGTTCAACACTAAGTACCGGATCAATCCCTTTCTATTGGGTGGCATCTATGAGCATTTGATGGGCTCTTATATGTTTACTATTAATAAAAACGCTGACATGCCACAAGGCACACCAACCTGGAATACCATGAATATTTCTATTCCTAACGTTAGCGTTACCTCTTGGCTCACCAACCTGGAATACCATGAATATTTCTATTCCTAATGTTAGCGTTACCTCTTGGCTCACCAACCTGGAATACCATGAATATTTCTATTCCTAAAGTTAGCGTTACCTCTTGGCTCACCAACCTGGAATACCATGAATATTTCTATTGCTAATGTTAGCGTTACCTCTTGCTCACCAACCTGGAATACCATGAATATTTCTATTCCTAATGTTAGTGTTACATCTTGGCTCACCAACCTGGAATATCATGAATATTTCTATTCCTAATGTTAGCATTACCTCTTGCTAACCAACCTGGAATACCATGAATATTTCTATTCCTGACGTTAGCGTTACCTCTTGGCTCACCAACCTGGAATACCATGAATATTTCTATTCCTAATGATAGCGTTACCTCTTGGCTCACCAACCTGGAATACCATTAATATTTCTATTCCTAATGTTAGCGTTGCCTCTTGGCTCACCAACCTGGAATACCATGAATATTTCTATTCCTAATGTTAGCGTTACCTCTTGCTCACCAACCTGGAATATCATGAATATTTCTATTCCTAATGTTAGCGTTACCTCTTGCTCACCAACCTGGAATACCATTAATATTTCTATTCCTGACGTTAGCGTTACCTCTTGCTCACCAACCTGGAATACCATTAATATTTTTATTCCTAATGTTAGCGTTACATCTTGGCTCACCAACCTGGAATATCATGAATAAGTCTATTCCTAATGTTAGCATTACCTCTTGCTCACCAACCTGGAATACCATGAATATTTCTATTCCTAACGTTAGCGTTACCTCTTGCTCACCAACCTGGAATACCATGAATATTTCTATTCCTAACGTTAGTGTTACCTCTTGGCTCACCAACCTGGAATACCATGAATATTTATATTCCTAATGTTAGCGTTACCTCTTGGCTCACCAACCTGGAATACCATGAATATTTCTATTCCTAACGTTAGCGTTACCTCTTGGCTCACCAACATGGAATATAATGAATATTTCAATTCCTAACGTTAGCGTTACCTCTTGGCTCACCAACCTGGAATACCATGAATATTTCTATTCCTAATGTTAGCGTTACCTCTTGTCTCACCAACCTGGAATACCATGAATATTTCTATTCCTAGCGTTAGCATTACCTCTTGGCTCACCAACCTGGAATACCATGAATATTTCTATTCCTAATGTTAGCGTTACCTCTTGGCTCTCCAACCCGGAATACCATGAATATTTCTATTCCTAACGTTAGCGTTACATCCTGGCTCACCAACCTCGAATACCATGAATATTTCTATTCCTAACGTTAGCGTTACCTCTTGGCTCACCAACCTGGAATATCATGAATATTTCTATTCCTAACGTTAGCGTTACCTCTTGGCTCACCAACCTGGAATACCATGAATATTTCTATTCCTAATGTTAGCGTTACCTCTTGGCTCACCAACCTGGAATACCATGAATATTTCTATTCCTAATGTTAGCGTTACCTCTTGCTCACCTTCCCGGAATATCATGAATATTTCTATTCCTAATGTTAGCGTTACCTCTTGGCTCACCAACCTGGAATACCATGAATATTTCTATTCCTAACGTTAGCGTTACCTCTTGTCTCACCAACCTGGAATACCATGAATATTTCTATTCCTAGCGTTAGCATTACCTCTTGGCTCACCAACCTGGAATACCATGAATATTTCTATTCCTAATGTTAGCGTTACCTCTTGGCTCTCCAACCCGGAATACCATGAATATTTCTATTCCTAACGTTAGCGTTACATCCTGGCTCACCAACCTCGAATACCATGAATATTTCTATTCCTAACGTTAGCGTTACCTCTTGGCTCACCAACCTGGAATATCATGAATATTTCTATTCCTAACGTTAGCGTTACCTCTTGGCTCACCAACCTGGAATACCATGAATATTTCTATTCCTAATGTTAGCGTTACCTCTTGGCTCACCAACCTGGAATACCATGAATATTTCTATTCCTAATGTTAGCGTTACCTCTTGCTCACCTTCCCGGAATATCATGAATATTTCTATTCCTAATGTTAGCGTTACGTCTTGGCTCACCAACCTGGAATACCATGAATATTTCTATTCCTAACGTTAGCGTTACCTCTTGGCTCACCAACCTGGAATACCATGAATATTTCTATTCCTAACGTTAGCGTTATCTCTTGGCTCACCAACCTGGAATACCATGAATATTTCTATTCCTAACGTTAGCGTTACCTCTTGGCTCACCAACCTGGAATACCATGAATATTTCTATTGCTAATGTTAGCGTTACCTCTTGCTCACCAACCTGGAATACCATGAATATTTCTATTGCTAATGTTAGCGTTACCTCTTGGCTCACCAACCTGGAATACCATGAATATTTCTATAGCTAATGTTAGCGTTACCTCTTGCTCACCAACCTGGAATACCATGAATATTTCTATACCTAACGTTAGCGTTACCTCTTGCTCACCAACCTGGAATACCATGAATATTTCTATTCCTAACGTCAGCGTTTACTCTTGGCTCACCAACCTGGAATACCATGAATATTTCTATTCCTAATGTTAGCGTTACCTCTTGGCTCACCAACCTGGAATACCATGAATATTTCTATTCCTAATGTTAGCATTACCTCTTGCTCACCAACCTGGAATACCATGAATATTTCTATTCCTAACGTTAGTGTTACCTCTTGGCTCACCAACCTGGAATACCATGAATATTTATATTCCTAATGTTAGCGTTACCTCTTGGCTCACCAACCTGGAATACCATGAATATTTCTATTCCTAACGTTAGCGTTACCTCTTGGCTCACCAACATGGAATATAATGAATATTTCAATTCCTAACGTTAGCGTTACCTCTTGGCTCACCAACCTGGAATACCATGAATATTTCTATTCCTAATGTTAGCGTTACCTCTTGTCTCACCAACCTGGAATACCATGAATATTTCTATTCCTAGAGTTAGCATTACCTCTTGGCTCACCAACCTGGAATACCATGAATATTTCTATTCCTAATGTTAGCGTTACCTCTTGGCTCACCAACCCGGAATACCATGAATATTTCTATTCCTAACGTTAGCGTTACATCTTGGCTCACCAACCTCGAATACCATGAATATTTCTTTTCCTAACGTTAGCGTTACCTCTTGGCTCACCAACCTGGAATATCATGAATATTTCTATTCCTAACGTTAGCGTTACCTCTTGGCTCACCAACCTGGAATACCATGAATATTTCTATTCCTAATGTTAGCGTTACCTCTTGCTGACCAACCTGGGATACCATGAATATTTCTATTCCTAATATTAGCGTTACCTCTTGCTCAACAACCTGGAATACCATGAATATTTCTTTCCTAACGTTAGCATTACCTATTGCTCACCAACCTGGAATACCATGAATATTTCTATTCCTAATGTTAGCGTTACCTCTTGGCTCGCCAACCTGGAATACCATGAATATTTCTATTCCGAATGTTAGCGTTACCTCTTGCTCACCAACCTGGAATACCATTAATATTTCTATTCCTAATGTTAGCATTACATCTTGGCTCACCAACCTGGAATATCATGAATATTTCTATTCCTAATGTTAGCATTACCTCTTGCTCACCAACCTGGAATACCATGAATATTTCTATTCCTGACGTTAGCGTTACCTCTTGGCTCACCAACCTGGAATACCATGAATATTTCTATTCCTAATGTTAGCTTTACCTCTTGCTCACCAACCTGGAATACCATTAATATTTCTATTCCTAATGTTAGCATTACATCTTGGCTCACCAACCTGGAATACCATGAATATTTCTATTCCTGACGTTAGCGTTACCTCTTGGCTCACCAACCTGGAATACCATGAATATTTCTATTCCTAATGATAGCGTTACCTCTTGGCTCACCAACCTGGAATACCATTAATATTTCTATTCCTAATGTTAGCGTTACCTCTTGGCTCACCAACCTGGAATACCATGAATATTTCTATTCCTAATGTTAGAATTACCTCTTGCTCACCAACCTGGAATACCATGAATATTTCTATTCCTAATGTTACTGTTACCTCGTGGCTCACCAACCTGGAATACCATGAATATTTCTATTCCTAATGTTAGCTTTACATCTTGCTCACCAACCTGGAATACCATGAATATTTCTATTCCTAATGTTAGAATTACCTCTTGCTCACCAACCTGGAATACCATGTATATTTCTGTTCCTAATGTTAGCGTTACATCTTGGCTCACCAACCTGGAATACCATGAATATTTCTATTCCTAATGTTAGCGTTACCTCTTGCTCACCAACCCGGAATATCATGAATATTTCTATTCCTAATGTTAGCTTTACCTCTTGCTCACCAACCTGGAATACCATTAATATTTCTATTCCTAACGTTAGCGTTACCTCTTGCTCACCAACCTGGAATACCATTAATATTTTTATTCCTAATGTTAGCGTTACATCTTGGCTCGCCAACCTGGAATACCATGAATATTTCTATTCCTAATGTTAGCGTTACCTCTTGGCTCACCAACCTGGAATATCATGAATATTTCTATTCCTAACGTTAGCGTTACCTCTTAGCTCACCAACCTGGAATACCATGAATATTTCTATTCCTAACGTTAGCGTTACCTCTTGGCTCACCAACCTGGAATACCATGAATATTTCTATTCCTAAGGTTAGCGTTACCTCTTGGCTCACCAACCCGGAATACCATGAATATTTCTATTCCTAATGTTAGCATTACATCTTGGCTCACCAACCTGGAATATCATGAATATTTCTATTCCTAATGTTAGCATTACCTCTTGCTCACCAACCTGGAATACCATGAATATTTCTATTCCTGACGTTAGCGTTACCTCTTGGCTCACCAACCTGGAATACCATGAATATTTCTATTCCTAATGATAGCGTTACCTCTTGGCTCACCAACCTGGAATACAATTAATATTTCTATTCCTAATGTTAGCGTTACCTCTTGGCTCACCAACCTGGAATATCATGAATATTTCTATTCCTAACGTTAGCATTACATCTTGGCTCACCAACCTGGAATACCATGAATATTTCTATGCCTAATGTTAGCGTTACCTCTTGGCTCACCAACCTGGAATACCATGAATATTTCTATTCCTAATGTTACTGTTACCTCGTGGCTCACCAACCTGGAATACCATGAATATTTCTATTCCTAATGTTAGCGTTACCTCTTGCTCACCAACCCGGAATATCATGAATATTTCTATTCCTAATGTTAGCGTTACCTCTTGCTCACCAACCTGGAATACCATTAATATTTCTATTCCTAACGTTAGCGTTACCTCTTGCTCACCAACCTGGAATACCATTAATATTTTTATTCCTAATGTTAGCGTTACATCTTGGCTCACCAACCTGGAATATCATGAATAAGTCTATTCCTAATGTTAGCATTACCTCTTGCTCACCAACCTGGAATACCATGAATATTTATATTCCTAACGTTAGCGTTACCTCTTGGCTCACCAACCTGGAATACCATGAATATTTCTATTCCTAATGATAGCGTTACCTCTTGGCTCACCAACCTGGAATACCATGAATATTTCTATTCCTAATGTTAGCGTTACCTCTTGGCTCGCCAACCTGGAATACCATGAATATTTCTATTCCTAATGTTAGCGTTACCTCTTGGCTCACCAACCTGGAATATCATGAATATTTCTATTCCTAACGTTAGCGTTACCTCTTGGCTCACCAACCTGGAATACCATGAATATTTCTATTCCTAATGTTAGCGTTACCTCTTGGCTCACCAACCTGGAATACCATGAATATTTCTATTCCTAATGTTAGCATTACCTCTTGCTCACCAACCTGGAATACCATGAATATTTCTATTCCTAACGTTAGTGTTACCTCTTGGCTCACCAACCTGGAATACCATGAATATTTCTATTGCTAATGTTAGCGTTACCTCTTGCTCACCAACCTGGAATACCATGAATATTTCTATACCTAACGTTAGCGTTACCTCTTGCTCACCAACCTGGAATACCATGAATATTTCTATTCCTAACGTCAGCGTTTACTCTTGGCTCACCAACCTGGAATACCATGAATATTTCTATTCCTAATGTTAGCGTTACCTCTTGGCTCACCAACCTGGAATACCATGAATATTTCTATTCCTAATGTTAGCATTACCTCTTGCTCACCAACCTGGAATACCATGAATATTTCTATTCCTAACGTTAGTGTTACCTCTTGGCTCACCAACCTGGAATACCATGAATATTTATATTCCTAATGTTAGCGTTACCTCTTGGCTCACCAACCTGGAATACCATGAATATTTCTATTCCTAACGTTAGCGTTACCTCTTGGCTCACCAACATGGAATATAATGAATATTTCAATTCCTAACGTTAGCGTTACCTCTTGGCTCACCAACCTGGAATACCATGAATATTTATATTCCTAATGTTAGCGTTACCTCTTGTCTCACCAACCTGGAATACCATGAATATTTCTATTCCTAGAGTTAGCATTACCTCTTGGCTCACCAACCTGGAATACCATGAATATTTCTATTCCTAATGTTAGCGTTACCTCATGGCTCACCAACCCGGAATACCATGAATATTTCTATTCCTAACGTTAGCGTTACATCTTGGCTCACCAACCTCGAATACCATGAATATTTCTTTTCCTAACGTTAGCGTTACCTCTTGGCTCACCAACCTGGAATATCATGAATATTTCTATTCCTAACGTTAGCGTTACCTCTTGGCTCACCAACCTGGAATACCATGAATATTTCTATTCCTAATGTTAGCGTTACCTCTTGCTGACCTTCCCGGAATATCATGAATATTTCTATTCCTAATGTTAGCGTTACCTCTTGGCTCACCAACCTGGAATACCATGAATATTTCTATTCCTAACGTCAGCGTTACCTCTTGGCTCACCAACCTGGAATACCATGAAAATTTCTATTCCTAATATTAGCGTTACCTCTTGCTCAACAACCTGGAATACCATGAATATTTCTTTCCTAACGTTAGCGTTACCTATTGCTCACCAACCTGGAATACCATGAATATTTCTATTCCTAATGTTAGCGTTACCTCTTGGCTCGCCAACCTGGAATACCATGAATATTTCTATTCCGAATGTTAGCGTTACCTCTTGCTCACCAACCTGGAATACCATTAATATTTATATTCCTAATGTTAGCATTACATCTTGGCTCACCAACCTGGAATATCATGAATATTTGTATTCCTAATGTTAGCATTACCTCTTGCTCACCAACCTGGAATACCATGAATATTTCTATTCCTGACGTTAGCGTTACCTCTTGGCTCACCAACCTGGAATACCATGAATATTTCTATTCCTAATGTTAGCTTTACCTCTTGCTCACCAACCTGGAATACCATTAATATTTCTATTCCTAATGTTAGCATTACATCTTGGCTCACCAACCTGGAATATCATGAATATTTCTATTCCTAATGTTAGCATTACCTCTTGCTCACCAACCTGGAATACCATGAATATTTCTATTCCTGACGTTAGCGTTACCTCTTGGCTCACCAACCTGGAATACCATGAATATTTCTATTCCTAATGATAGCGTTACCTCTTGGCTCACCAACCTGGAATACCATTAATATTTCTATTCCTAATGTTAGCGTTACCTCTTGGCTCACCAACCTGGAATACCATGAATATTTCTATTCCTAATGTTACTGTTACCTCGTGGCTCACCAACCTGGAATACCATGAATATTTCTATTCCTAATGTTAGAATTACCTCTTGCTCACCAACCTGGAATACCATGAATATTTCTATTCCTAATGTTACTGTTACCTCGTGGCTAACCAACCTGGAATACCATGAATATTTCTATTCCTAATGTTAGCTTTACCTCTTGCTCACCAACCTGGAATACCATGAATATTTCTATTCCTAATGTTAGAATTACCTCTTGCTCACCAACCTGGAATACCATGTATATTTCTGTGCCTAATGTTAGCGTTACATCTTGGCTCACCAACCTGGAATACCATGAATATTTCTATTCCTAATGTTAGCGTTACCTCTTGCTCACCAACCCGGAATATCATGAATATTTCTATTCCTAATGTTAGCGTTACCTCTTGCTCACCAACCTGGAATACCATTAATATTTCTATTCCTAACGTTAGCGTTACCTCTTGCTCACCAACCTGGAATACCATTAATATTTTTATTCCTAATGTTAGCGTTACATCTTGGCTCGCCAACCTGGAATACCATGAATATTTCTATTCCTAATGTTAGCGTTACCTCTTGGCTCACCAACCTGGAATATCATGAATATTTCTATTCCTAACGTTAGCGTTACCTCTTGGCTCACCAACCTGGAATACCATGAATATTTCTATTCCTAACGTTAGCGTTACCTCTTGGCTCACCAACCTGGAATACCATGAATATTTCTATTCCTAATGTTAGCGTTACCTCTTGGCTCACCAACCCGGAATACCATGAATATTTCTATTCCTAATGTTAGCATTACATCTTGGCTAACCAACCTGGAATATCATGAATATTTCTATTCCTAATGTTAGCATTACCTCTTGCTCACCAACCTGGAATACCATGAATATTTCTATTCCTGACGTTAGCGTTACCTCTTGGCTCACCAACCGGGAATACCATGAATATTTCTATTCCTAATGATAGCGTTACCTCTTGGCTCACCAACCTGGAATACAATTAATATTTCTATTCCTAATGTTAGCGTTACCTCTTGGCTCACCAACCTGGAATACCATGAATATTTCTATTCCTAATGTTACTGTTACCTCGTGGCTCACCAACCTGGAATACCATGAATATTTCTATTCCTAATGTTAGCGTTACCTCTTGCTCACCAACCCGGAATATCATGAATATTTCTATTCCTAATGTTAGCGTTACCTCTTGCTCACCAACCTGGAATACCATTAATATTTCTATTCCTAACGTTAGCGTTACCTCTTGCTCACCAACCTGGAATACCATTAATATTTTTATTCCTAATGTTAGCGTTACATCTTGGCTCACCAACCTGGAATATCATGAATAAGTCTATTCCTAATGTTAGCATTACCTCTTGCTCACCAACCTGGAATACCATGGATATTTCTATTCCTAACGTTAGCGTTACCTCTTGGCTCACCAACCTGGAATACCATGAATATTTCTATTCCTAATGATAGCGTTACCTCTTGGCTCACCAACCTGGAATACCATGAATATTTCTATTCCTAATGTTAGCGTTACCTCTTGGCTCGCCAACCTGGAATACCATGAATATTTCTATTCCTAATGTTAGCGTTACCTCTTGGTTTACCAACCTGGAATATCATGAATATTTCTATTCCTAACGTTAGCGTTACCTCTTGGCTCACCAACCTGGAATACCATGAATATTTCTATTCCTAATGTTAGCGTTACCTCTTGGCTCACCAACCTGGAATACCATGAATATTTCTATTCCTAATGTTAGCATTACCTCTTGCTCACCAACCTGGAATACCATGAATATTTCTATTCCTAACGTTAGTGTTACCTCTTGGCTCACCAACCTGGAATACCATGAATATTTATATTCCTAATATTAGCGTTACCTCTTGGCTCACCAACCTGGAATACCATGAATATTTCTATTCCTAATGTTAGCGTTACCTCTTGTCTCACCAACCTGGAATACCATAAATATTTCTATTCCTAGCGTTAGCATTACCTCTTGGCTCACCAACCTGGAATACCATGAATATTTCTATTCCTAATGTTAGCGTTACCTCTTGGCTCACCAACCCGGAATACCATGAATATTTCTATTCCTAACGTTAGCGTTACATCTTGGCTCACCAACCTCGAATACCATGAATATTTCTATTCCTAACGTTAGCGTTACCTCTTGGCTCACCAACCTGGAATATCATGAATATTTCTATTCCTAACGTTAGCGTTACCTCTTGGCTCACCAACCTGGAATACCATGAATATTTCTATTCCTAATGTTAGCGTTACCTCTTGGCTCACCAACCTGGAATACCATGAATATTTATATTCCTAATGTTAGCTTTACCTCTTGCTCACCAACCTGGAATACCATTAATATTTCTATTCCTAACGTTAGCGTTACCTCTTGCTCACCTACCTGGAATACCATTAATATTTTTATTCCTAATGTTAGCGTTACATCTTGGCTCGCCAACCTGGAATACCATGAATATTTCTATTCCTAATGTTAGCGTTACCTCTTGGCTCACCAACCTGGAATATCATGAATATTTCTATTCCTAACGTTAGCGTTACCTCTTGGCTCACCAACCTGGAATACCATGAATATTTCTATTCCTAACGTTAGCGTTACCTCTTGGCTCACCAACCTGGAATACCATGAATATTTCTATTCCTAATGTTAGCGTTACCTCTTGGCTCACCAACCCGGAATACCATGAATATTTCTATTCCTAACGTTAGCGTTACATCTTGGCTCACCAACCTCGAATACCATGAATATTTCTTTTCCTAACGTTAGCGTTACCTCTTGGCTCACCAACCTGGAATATCATGAATATTTCTATTCCTAACGTTAGCGTTACCTCTTGGCTCACCAACCTGGAATACCATGAATATTTCTATTCCTAACGTTAGCGTTACCTCTTGCTCACCTTCCCGGAATATCATGAATATTTCTATTCCTAATGTTAGCGTTACCTCTTGGCTCACCAACCTGGAATACCATGAATATTTCTATTCCTAATATTAGCGTTACCTCTTGCTCAGCAACCTGGAATACCATGAATATTTCTTTCCTAACGTTAGCGTTACCTATTGCTCACCAACCTGGAATACCATGAATATTTCTATTCCTAATGTTAGCGTTACCTCTTGGCTCACCAACCTGGAATACCATTAATATTTCTATTCCTAATGTTAGCATTACATCTTGGCTCACCAACCTGGAATATCATGAATATTTCTATTCCTAATGTTAGCATTACCTCTTGCTCACCAACCTGGAATACCATGAATATTTCTATTCCTAATGTTAGCGTTACCTCTTGGCTCACCAACCTGGAATACCATTAATATTTCTATTCCTAATGTTAGCGTTACCTCTTGGCTCACCAACCTGGAATACCATTAATATTTCTATTCCTAATGTTAGCTTTACCTCTTGCTCACCAACCTGGAATACCATGAATATTTCTATTCCTAATGTTAGCATTACATCTTGGCTCACCAACCTGGAATATCATGAATATTTCTATTCCTAATGTTAGCATTACCTCTTGCTCACCAACCTGGAATACCATGAATATTTCTATTCCTAATGATAGCGTTACCTCTTGGCTCACCAACCTGGAATACCATTAATATTTCTATTCCTAATGTTAGCGTTACCTCTTGGCTCACCAACCTGGAATACCATGAATATTTCTATTCCTAATGTTACTGTTACCTCGTGGCTCACCAACCTGGAATACCATGAATATTTCTATTCCTAATGTTACTGTTACCTCTTGGCTCACCAACCTGGAATATCATGAATATTTCTATTCCTAACGTTAGCGTTACCTCTTGGCTCACCAACCTGGAATACCATGAATATTTCTATTCCTAATGTTAGCTTTACCTCTTGCTCACCAACCCGGAATACCATGAATATTTCTGTTCCTAATGTTAGCGTTACCTCTTGCTCACCAACCTGGAATACCATTAATATTTCTATTCCTAATGTTAGCGTTACCTCTTGCTCACCAACCCAGAATATCATGAATATTTCTGTTCCTAATGTTAGCGTTACATCTTGGCTCACCAACATGGAATACCATGAATATTTCTATTCCTAATGTTAGCGTTACCTCTTGCTCACCAACCCGGAATATCATGAATATTTCTATTCCTAATGTTAGCGTTACCTCTTGCTCACCAACCTGGAATACCATTAATATTTCTATTCCTAACGTTAGCGTTACCTCTTGCTCACCAACCTGGAATACCATTAATATTTTTATTCCTAATGTTAGCGTTACCTCTTGCTCACCAACCTGGAATACCATTAATATTTCTATTCCTAATGTTAGCGTTACCTCTTGCTCACCAACCCGGAATACCATGAATATTTCTGTTCCTAATGTTAGCGTTACATCTTGGCTCACCAACCTGGAATACCATGAATATTTCTATTCCTAATGTTAGCGTTACCTCTTGCTCACCAACCCGGAATATCATGAATATTTCTATTCCTAATGTTAGCGTTACCTCTTGCTCACCAACCTGGAATACCATTAATATTTCTATTCCTAACGTTAGCGTTACCTCTTGCTCACCAACCTGGAATACCATTAATATTTTTATTCCTAATGTTAGCGTTACATCTTGGCTCACCAACCTGGAATATCATGAATAAGTCTATTCCTAATGTTAGCATTACCTCTTGCTCACCAACCTGGAATACCATGAATATTTCTATTCCTAACGTTAGCGTTACCTCTTGGCTCACCAACCTGGAATACCATGAATATTTCTATTCCTAAGGATAGCGTTACCTCTTGGCTCACCAACCTGGAATACCATGAATATTTCTATTCCTAATGTTAGCGTTACCTCTTGGCTCGCCAACCTGGAATACCATGAATATTTCTATTCCTAATGTTAGCGTTACCGCTGGGCTCACCAACCTGGAATACCATGAATATTTCTATTCCTAACGTTAGCGTTACCTCTTGGCTCGCCAATCTGGAATACCATGAATATTTCTATTCCTAATGTTAGCGTTACCTCTTGCTCACCAACCTGGAATACCATGAATATTTCTATTCCTAATGTTAGCGTTACCTCTTGCTCACCGACCTGGAATACCATGAATATTTCTATTCCTAATGTTCGCGTTACCTCTTGGCTCACCAACCTGGAATACCATAAATATTTCTATTCCTAACGTTAGCGTTACCTCTTGGCTCACCAACCTGGAATATCATGAATATTTCTATTCCTAACGTTAGCGTTACCTCTTGGCTCACCAACCTGGAATACCATGAATATTTCTATTCCTAAGGATAGCGTTACCTCTTGGCTCACCAACCTGGAATACAATTAATATTTCTATTCCTAATATTAGCGTTACCTCTTGGCTCACCAACCTGGAATACCATGAATATTTCTATTCCTAACGTTAGTGTTACCTCTTGGCTCACCAACCTGGAATACCATGAATATTTCTATTCCTAATGTTAGCGTTACCTCTTGGCTCGCCAACCTGGAATACCATGAATATTTCTATTCCTAATATTAGCGTTACCTCTTGGCTCACCAACCTGGAATACCATGAATATTTCTATTCCTAACGTTAGTGTTACCTCTTGGCTCACCAACCTGGAATACCATGAATATTTATATTCCTAATATTAGCGTTACCTCTTGGCTCACCAACCTGGAATACCATGAATATTTCTATTCCTAATGTTAGCGTTACCTCTTGTCTCACCAACCTGGAATACCATAAATATTTCTATTCCTAGCGTTAGCATTACCTCTTGGCTCACCAACCTGGAATACCATGAATATTTCTATTCCTAATGTTAGCGTTACCTCTTGGCTCACCAACCCGGAATACCATGAATATTTCTATTCCTAACGTTAGCGTTACATCTTGGCTCACCAACCTCGAATACCATGAATATTTCTATTCCTAACGTTAGCGTTACCTCTTGGCTCACCAACCTGGAATATCATGAATATTTCTATTCCTAACGTTAGCGTTACCTCTTGCTCACCAACCCAGAATATCATGAATATTTCTATTCCTAATGTTAGCGTTACCTCTTGGCCCGCCAACCTGGAATACCATGAATATTTCTATTCCTAACGTTAGCGTTACCTCTTGGCTCACCAACCTGGAATACCATGAATATTTCTATTCCTAACGTTAGCGTTACCTCTTGGCTCACCAACCTGGAATACCATGAATATTTCTATTCCTAATGTTAGCGTTACCTCTTGGCTCACCAACTTGGAATACCATGACTATTTCTATTCCTAATATTAGCGTTACCTCTTGGCTCACCAACCTGGAATACCATTAATATTTCTATTCCTAATGTTAGCTTTACCTCTTGCTCACCAACCTGGAATACCATAAATATTTCTATTCCTAGCGTTAGCATTACCTCTTGGCTCACCAACCTGGAATACCATGAATATTTCTATTCCTAACGTTAGCGTTACCTCTTGGCCCACCAACCTCGAATACCATGAATATTTCTATTCCTAATGTTAGCGTTACCTCTTGGCTCACCAACCTGGAATACCATGAATATTTCTATTCCTAATGTTAGCGTTACCTCTTGGCTGACCAAAGTGGAACACCATGAATATTTCTATTCCTAACGTTAGCGTTACCTCTTGGCTCACCAACCTGGAATATCATGAATATTTCTATTCCTAACGTTAGCGTTACCTCTTGGCTCACCAACCTGGAATACCATGAATATTTCTATTACTAATGTTAGCGTTACCTCTTGGCTCACCAACCTGGAATACCATGAATATTTCTATTCCTAATGTTGGCATTACCTCTTGCTCACCAACCTGGAATACCATGAATATTTCTTTTCCTAACGTTAGTGTTACCTCTTGGCTCACCAACCTGGAATACCATGAATATTTATATTCCTAATGTTAGGGTTACCTCTTGGCTCACCAACCTGGAATACCATGAATTTTTCTATTCCTAACGTTAGCGTTACCTCTTGGCTCACCAACATGGAATATAATGAATATTTCTATTCCTAACGTTAGCGTTACCTCTTGGCTCACCAACCTGGAATATAATGAATATTTCAATTCCTAACGTTAGCGTTACCTCTTGGCTCACCAACCTGGAATACCATGAATATTTCTATGCCTAGCGTTAGCGTTACCTCTTGGCTCACCAACCAGGAATACCATGAATATTTCTATTCCTAATGTTAGCGTTACCTCTTGGCTCACCAACCCGGAATACCATGAATATTTCAATTCCTAACGTTAGCGTTACATCTTGGCTCACCAACCTCGAATACCATGAATATTTCTATTCCTAACGTTAGCGTTACCTCTTGGCTCACCAACCTGGAATATCATGAATATTTCTATTCCTAACGTTAGCGTTATCTCTTGGCTCACCAACCTGGAATACCATGAATAATTCTATTCCTAATGTTAGCGTTACCTCTTGGCTCACCAACCTGGAATACCATGAATATTTCTATTCCTAATGTTAGCGTTACCTCTTGCTCACCAACCCGGAATATCATGAATATTTCTATTCCTAATGTTACCGTTACCTCTTGGCTCACCAACCTGGAATACCATGAATATTTCTATTCCTAACGTTAGGGTTACCTCTTGGCTCACCAACCTGGACTACCATGAATATTTCTATTCATAACGTTAGCGTTATCTCTTGGCTCACCAACCTGGAATACCACGAATATTTCTATTCCTAACGTTAGCATTACCTCAGGCTCACCAACCTGGAATACCATGAATATTTCTATTCCTAACGTTAGCATTACCTCTTGCTCAAAAACCTGGAATACCATAAATATTTCTATGCCTAATGTTAGCGTTACCTCTTGCGTTCTATTCCAGGTTGGTGAGCCAAGAGGTATCGCTAATATTAGGAATAGAAATATTCATGGTATTCCAGGTTGGTGAGCCAAGAGGTAATGCTAACATTTGGAATAGAAATGTTCATGGTATTCCAGGTTGGTGAGCCAAGAGGTAACGCTAATATTAGGAATAGAAATATTCATGTATTCCAGGCTGGTGAGCAAGAGGTAACGCTAACATTAGGAATAGAAATATTCATGGTATTCCAGGTTGGTGAGCCAAGAGGTAACGCTAACGTTAGGGATAGAAATATTCATGGTATTCCAGGTTGGTGAGCCAAGAGGTAACCCTACCACTAGGAATAGAACTATTCACGGTATTCCAGGTTGGTGAGCAAGAGGTAACGCTAACGTTAGGAATAGAAATATTCATGGTATTCCAGGTTGGTGAGCCAAGAGGTAACGCGAACATTAGGAATAGAAATATTCATGGTATTCCAGGTTGGTGAGCCAAGAGGTAACGCTAACTTTAGGTATAGAAATATTCATGGTATTCCAGATTGGTGAGCCCAGAGGTAACGCTAATGTTAGGAATAGCAATATTCATGGTATTCCAGGTTGATGAGCCAAGAGGTAACGTTAACGTTAGGAATAGAAATATCCATGGTATTCCAGGTTGGTGAGCCAAGAGGTAACGCTAACATTAGGAATAGAAATATTCATGGTATTCCAGGTTGGTGAGCCAAGAGGTAACGCTAAGATTAGGAATAGAAATATTCATGGTATCCCAGGTTGGTGAACCAAGAGGTAACGCTAACGTTAGGAATAGAAATAGTCATGGTATTCCAGGTTGGTGAGCCAAGAGGTAACGCTAACATTAGGAATAGAAATATTCATGGTATTCCTAATATTAGTGTTGCCTCTTGGCTCACCAACCTGGAAAACCATGAATATTTCTATTCCTAATGTTAGCGTTACCTCTTGGCTCACCAACCTGGAATACCATGAATATTTCTATTCCTAATGTTAGCGTTACCTCATGGCTCACCACCCTGGAATACCATGAATATTTCTATTCCTAATGTTAGCGTTACCTCATGGCTCACCACCCTGGAATACCATGAATATTTCTATTCCTAATGTTAGCGTTACATCTTGGCTCACCAACCTGGAATATAATGAATATTTCAATTCCTAACGTTAGCGTTACCTCTTGGCTCACCAACCTGGAATACCATGAATATTTCTATTCCTAGCGTTAGCGTTACCTCTTGGCTCACCAACCAGGAATACCATGAATATTTCTATTCCTAATGTTAGCGTTACCTCTTGGCTCACCAACCCGGAATACCATGAATATTTCTATTCCTAACGTTAGCGTTACATCTTGGCTCACCAACCTCGAATACCATGAATATTTCTATTCCTAACGTTAGCGTTACCTCTTGGCTCACCAACCTGGAATATCATGAATATTTCTATTCCTAACGTTAGCGTTATCTCTTGGCTCACCAACCTGGAATACCATGAATAATTCTATTCCTAATGTTAGCGTTACCTCTTGGCTCACCAACCTGGAATACCATGAATATTTCTATTCCTAATGTTAGCGTTACCTCTTGCTCACCAACCCGGAATATCATGAATATTTCTATTCCTAATGTTACCGTTACCTCTTGGCTCACCAACCTGGAATACCATGAATATTTCTATTCCTAACGTTAGGGTTACCTCTTGGCTCACCAACCTGGACTACCATGAATATTTCTATTCATAACGTTAGCGTTATCTCTTGGCTCACCAACCTGGAATACCACGAATATTTCTATTCCTAACGTTAGCATTACCTCAGGCTCACCAACCTGGAATACCATGAATATTTCTATTCCTAACGTTAGCATTACCTCTTGCTCAACAACCTGGAATACCATAAATATTTCTATGCCTAATGTTAGCGTTACCTCTTGCGTTCTATTCCAGGTTGGTGAGCCAAGAGGTATCGCTAATATTAGGAATAGAAATATTCATGGTATTCCAGGTTGGTGAGCCAAGAGGTAATGCTAACATTTGGAATAGAAATGTTCATGGTATTCCAGGTTGGTGAGCCAAGAGGTAACGCTAATATTAGGAATAGAAATATTCATGTATTCCAGGCTGGTGAGCAAGAGGTAACGCTAACATTAGGAATAGAAATATTCATGGTATTCTAGGTTGGTGAGCCAAGAGGTAACGCTAACGTTAGGGATAGAAATATTCATGGTATTCCAGGTTGGTGAGCCAAGAGGTAACCCTACCACTAGGAATAGAACTATTCAAGGTATTCCAGGTTGGTGAGCAAGAGGTAACGCTAACGTTAGGAATAGAAATATTCATGGTATTCCAGGTTGGTGAGCCAAGAGGTAACGCGAACATTAGGAATAGAAATATTCATGGTATTCCAGGTTGGTGAGCCAAGAGGTAACGCTAACTTTAGGTATAGAAATATTCATGGTATTCCAGATTGGTGAGCCCAGAGGTAACGCTAATGTTAGGAATAGCAATATTCATGGTATTCCAGGTTGATGAGCCAAGAGGTAACGCTAACGTTAGGAATAGAAATATCCATGGTATTCCAGGTTTGTGAGCCAAGAGGTAACGCTAACATTAGGAATAGAAATATTCATGGTATTCCAGGTTGGTGAGCCAAGAGGTAACGCTAAGATTAGGAATAGAAATATTCATGGTATCCCAGGTTGGTGAACCAAGAGGTAACGCTAACGTTAGGAATAGAAATAGTCATGGTATTCCAGGTTGGTGAGCCAAGAGGTAACGCTAACATTAGGAATAGAAATATTCATGGTATTCCTAATATTAGTGTTGCCTCTTGGCTCACCAACCTGGAAAACCATGAATATTTCTATTCCTAATGTTAGCGTTACCTCTTGGCTCACCAACCTGGAATACCATGAATATTTCTATTCCTAATGTTAGCGTTACCTCATGGCTCACCACCCTGGAATACCATGAATATTTCTATTCCTAATGTTAGCGTTACCTCTTGGATCACTAACCTGGAATACCATGAATATTTCTATTCCTAATGTTAGCGTTACCTCTTGGCTCACCAACCTGGGATACCATGAATATTTCTATTCCTAAGGTTAGCGTTACCTCTTGCTTACCAACCTGGGATACCATGAATATTTCTCGTCCTACCGTTAGCGTTACCTCTTGGCTCACCAACCTGGAATACCATGAATATTTCTATTCCTAACGTTAGCGTGACGTCTTGGCTCACCAACCTGGGATACCATGAATATTTCTATTCCTAACGTTAGCGTTACCTCTAGGCTCACCAACCTGGAATACCATGAATATTTCTATGCCTAACGTTAGCGTTACCTCCTGGCTCACCAACCTGGAACACCATGAATATTTCTATTCCTAATATTAGCGTTACCTCTTCGATCACCAACCTGGAATACCATGAATATTTCTATTCCTAATGTTAGCGTTACCTCTTGGCTCACCAACCTGGAATACCATGAATATTTATATTCCTAATATTAGCGTTACCTCTTGGGTCACCAACCTGGAATACCATGAATATTTCTATTCCTAATATTAGCGTTACCTCTTGGCTCACCAACCTGGGATATCATGATTATTTCTATTCCTAATGTTAGCGTTACCTCTTGGCTCACCTACCTGGAATACCATGAATATTACTATTCCTAATGTTAGCGTTACCTCTTGGCTCACCAACCTGGAATACCATGAATATTTCTATTCCTAATATTAGCGTTACCTCCTGCTCTCCAACCTGGAATGCCATGAAGATTTCTATTCCTAATGTTAGCGTTACATCTTGGCTCACCAACCTGGAATACCATGAATATTTCTATTCCTAATGTTAGCATTACCTCTTGCTCACCAACCTGGAATACCATGAATATTTCTATTCCTAATATTAGTGTTGCCTCTTGGCTCACCAACCTGGAATACCATGAATATTTATATTCCTAATGTTAGGGTTACCTCTTGACTCACCAACCTGGGATACCATGAATATTTCTATTCCTAATATTAGCGTTACCTCTTGGCTCACCAAGCTGGAATACCATGGACATTTCTATTCCTAATATTAGCGTTACCTCTTGACTCACCAACCTGGAATACCATGAATATTTCTATTCCTAAAATTAGCGTTACCTCTTGGCTCACCAACCTGGAATACCATGAATACTTCTATTCCTAATGTTAGCGTTACCTCTTGGCTCACCAACCTGGAATACCATGAATATTTCTATTCCTAATGTTAGCTTTACCTCTTGCTCACCAACCTGGAATACCATGAATATTTCTATTCCTAATGTTAGCGTTACCTCTTGCTCACCAACCTGGAATACCATGAATACTTCTATTCCTAATGTTAGCGTTACCTCTTGCTCACCAACCTGGAATACCATGAATACTTCTATTCCTAATGTTAGCGTTACCTCTTGGCTCACCAACCTGGAATACCACGAATATTTCTATTCCTAACGTTAGCATTACCTCAGGCTCACCAACCTGGAATACCATGAATATTTCTATTCCTAACGTTAGCATTACCTCTTGCTCACCAACCTGGAATACCATGAATATTTCTATTCCTAATGTTAGCCTTACCTCTTGGCTCACCAACCTGGAATACCATGAATATTTCATTTCCTAATGTTAGCGTTACCTCTTGGGTCACCAACCTGGAATACCATGAATATTTCTATTCCTAATATTAGCGTTACCTCTTGGCTCTCCAACCTGGGATAGCATGAATATTTCTATTCCTAATGTTAGCGTTACCTGTTGCTCACCAACATGGAATACCATGAATATTTCTATTCCTAATATTCGCGTTACCTCTTGCTCACCAACCTGGAATACCATGAATATTTCTATTCCTAATGTTAGCCTTACCTCTTGGCTCACCAACCTGGAATACCATGAATATTTCTATTCCTAATGTTAGCGTTACCTCTTGGCTCACCAACCTGGGATACCATGAATATTTCTATTCCTAAGGTTAGCGTTACCTCTTGCTTACCAACCTGGGATACCATGAATATTTCTCGTCCTACCGTTAGCGTTACCTCTTGGCTCACCAACCTGGAATACCATGAATATTTCTATTCCTAACGTTAGCGTGACGTCTTGGCTCACCAACCTGGGATACCATGAATATTTCTATTCCTAACGTTAGCGTTACCTCTAGGCTCACCAACCTGGAATACCATGAATATTTCTATGCCTAACGTTAGCGTTACCTCCTGGCTCACCAACCTGGAACACCATGAATATTTCTATTCCTAATATTAGCGTTACCTCTTGGCTCACCAACCTGGAATACCATGAATATTTATATTCCTAATGTTAGCGTTACATCTTGGCTCACCAACCTGGAATACCATGAATATTTATATTCCTAATATTAGCGTTACCTCTTGGGTCACCAACCTGGAATACCATGAATATTTCTATTCCTAATGTTAGCGTTCCCTCTTGCTCACCAACCTGGAATACAATGAATATTTATATTCCTAATATTAGCGTTACCTCTTGGGTCACCAACCTGGAATACCATGAATATTTCTATTCCTAATATTAGCGTTACCTCTTGGCTCACCAACCTGGGATATCATGAATATTTCTATTCCTAATGTTAGCGTTACCTCTTGGCTCACCTACCTGGAATACCATGAATATTACTATTCCTAATGTTAGCGTTACCTCTTGGCTCACCAACCTGGAATACCATGAATATTTCTATTCCTAATATTAGAGCTACCTCCTGCTCTCCAACCTGGAATGCCATGAGGATTTCTATTCCTAATGTTAGCGTTACATCTTGGCTCACCAACCTGGAATACCATGAATATTTCTATTCCTAATGTTAGCATTACCTCTTGCTCACCAA
The DNA here is from genome assembly GCA_034401795.1 of Chaetoderma sp. LZ-2023a. Taxonomy (NCBI): domain Eukaryota; kingdom Metazoa; phylum Mollusca; class Caudofoveata; order Chaetodermatida; family Chaetodermatidae; genus Chaetoderma; species Chaetoderma sp. LZ-2023a. The sequence continues at coordinate 7,552,427 of CM067369.1, forward strand.
CCTGGAATACCATGAATATTTCTATTCCTAATATTAGTGTTGCCTCTTGGCTCACCAACCTGGAATACCATGAATATTTATATTCCTAATGTTAGGGTTACCTCTTGACTCACCAACCTGGGATACCATGAATATTTCTATTCCTAATATTAGCGTTACCTCTTGGCTCACCAAGCTGGAATACCATGGACATTTCTATTCCTAATATTAGCGTTACCTCTTGACTCACCAACCTGGAATACCATGAATATTTCTATTCCTAAAATTAGCGTTACCTCTTGGCTCACCAACCTGGAATACCATGAATACTTCTATTCCTAATGTTAGCGTTACCTCTTGGCTCACCAACCTGGAATACCATGAATATTTCTATTCCTAATGTTAGCGTTACCTCTTGCTCACCAACCTGGAATACCATGAATATTTCTATTCCTAATGTTAGCTTTACCTCTTGCTCACCAACCTGGAATACCATGAATATTTATATTCCTAATGTTAGCGTTACCTCTTGCTCACCAACCTGGAATACCATGAATACTTCTATTCCTAATGTTAGCGTTACCTCTTGCTCACCAACCTGGAATACCATGAATACTTCTATTCCTAATGTTAGCGTTACCTCTTGGCTCACCAACCTGGAATACCACGAATATTTCTATTCCTAACGTTAGCATTACCTCAGGCTCACCAACCTGGAATACCATGAATATTTCTATTCCTAACGTTAGCATTACCTCTTGCTCACCAACCTGGAATACCATGAATATTTCTATTCCTAATGTTAGCCTTACCTCTTGGCTCACCAACCTGGAATACCATGAATATTTCATTTCCTAATGTTAGCGTTACCTCTTGGGTCACCAACCTGGAATACCATGAATATTTCTATTCCTAATATTAGCGTTACCTCTTGGCTCTCCAACCTGGGATAGCATGAATATTTCTATTCCTAATGTTAGCGTTACCTGTTGCTCACCAATATGGAATACCATGAATATTTATATTCCTAATATTCGCGTTACCTCTTGTCTCACCAACCTGGAATACCATGAATATTTATATTCCTAATATTAGCGTTACCTCTTGGCTCACCAACCTGGAATACCATGAATATTACTATTCCTAATGTTAGCGTTACCTCTTGGCTCACCAACCTGGAATACCATGAATATTTCTATTCCTAATATTAGCGTTACCTCCTGCTCTCCAACCTGGAATGCCATGAAGATTTCTATTCCTAATGTTAGCGTTACCTCTTGACTCACCAACCTGGGATACCATGAATATTTCTATTCCTAATATTAGCGTTACCTCTTGGCTCACCAAGCTGGAATACCATGGCCATTTCTATTCCTAATATTAGCGTTACCTCTTGACTCACCAACCTGGAATACCATGAATATTTCTATTCCTAATGTTAGCGTTACCTCTGGGCTCACCAACCTGGAATATCATGAACATTTCTATTCCTAACGTTAGCGTTACCTCTTGGCTCACCAACCTGGAATATCATGAATATTTCTATTCCTAATATTAGCGTTACCTCTTGGCTCACCAACCTGGAATACCATGAATATTTCTATTCCGAATGTTAGTGTTACCTCTTGGCTCACCAACCTGGGATATCATGAATAATTCTATTCCTAAAGGTAGCGTTACCTCTTGGCTCACCAACCTGGAATACCATGAATATTTCTATTCCTAATGTTAGCTTTACCTCTTGCTCACCGACCTGGAATACCATGAATATTTCTATTCCTAATGTTAGCGTTACCTCTGGGCTCACCAACCTGGAATATCATGAACATTTCTATTCCTAACCTTAGCGTTACCTCTTGCTCACCAACCTGGAATACCATGAATATTTCTATTCCTAAGGTTAGCGTTACCTCTTGCTCACCAACTTGGAATACCATGATTATATCTATTCCTAATGGTAGGGTTACCTCTTGGCTCACCAACCTGGAATACCATGAATATTTCTATTCCTAATGGTAGCGTTACCTCTTGGCTCACCAACCTGGAATATCATGAACATTTCTATTCCTAACCTTAGCGTTACCTCTTGCTCACCAACCTGGAATACCATGAATATTTCTATTCCTAAGGTTAGCGTTACCTCTTGCTCACCAACTTGGAATACCATGATTATATCTATTCCTAATGGTAGGGTTACCTCTTGGCTCACCAACCTGGAATACAATGAATATTTCTATTCCTAACGTTAGCGTTACGTCTTGGCTCATCAACCTGGGTTACCATGAATATTTATATTCCTAAGGTTAGCGTTACCTCTTGCTTACCAACCTGGGATACCATGAATATTTCTCGTCCTACCGTTAGCGTTACCTCTTGGCTCACCAACCTGGAATACCATGAATATTTCTATTCCTAACGTTAGCGTGACGTCTTGGCTCACCAACCTGGGATACCATGAATATTTCTATTCCTAACGTTAGCGTTACCTCTAGGCTCACCAACCTGGAATACCATGAATATTTCTATGCCTAACGTTAGCGTTACCTCCTGGCTCACCAACCTGGAACACCATGAATATTTCTATTCCTAATATTAGCGTTACCTCTTCGATCACCAACCTGGAATACCATGAATATTTCTATTCCTAATGTTAGCGTTACCTCTTGGCTCACCAACCTGGAATACCATGAATATTTATATTCCTAATGTTAGCGTTACATCTTGGCTCACCAACCTGGAATACCATGAATATTTCTATTCCTAATGTTAGCATTACCTCTTGCTCACCAACCTGGAATACCATGAATATTTCTATTCCTAATGTTAGCGTTCCCTCTTGCTCACCAACCTGGAATACAATGAATATTTATATTCCTAATATTAGCGTTACCTCTAAGGTCACCAACCTGGAATACCATGAATATTTCTATTCGTAATATTAGCGTTACCTCTTGGCTCACCAACCTGGGATATCATGAATATTTCTATTCCTAATGTTAGCGTTACCTCTTGGCTCACCAACCTGGAATACCATGAATATTTCTATTCCTAATATTAGCGTTACCTCCTGCTCTCCAACCTGGAATGCCATGAAGATTTCTATTCCTAATGTTAGCGTTACATCTTGGCTCACCAACCTGGAATACCATGAATATTTCTATTCCTAATGTTAGCATTACCTCTTGCTCACCAACCTGGAATACCATGAATATTTCTATTCCTAATATTAGTGTTGCCTCTTGGCTCACCAACCTGGAATACCATGAATATTTATATTCCTAATGTTAGGGTTACCTCTTGACTCACCAACCTGGGATACCATGAATATTTCTATCCCTAATATTAGCGTTACCTCTTGGCTCACCAAGCTGGAATACCATGGACATTTCTATTCCTAATATTAGCGTTACCTCTTGACTCACCAACCTGGAATACCATGAATATTTCTATTCCTAAAATTAGCGTTACCTCTTGGCTCACCAACCTGGAATACCATGAATACTTCTATTCCTAATGTTAGCGTTACCTCTTGGCTCACCAACCTGGAATACCATGAATATTTCTATTCCTAATGTTAGCATTACCTCTTGCTCACCAACCTGGAATACCATGAATATTTCTATTCCTAATGTTAGCTTTACCTCTTGCTCACCAACCTGGAATACCATGAATATTTCTATTCCTAACGTTAGCATTACCTCAGGCTCACCAACCTGGAATACCATGAATATTTCTATTCCTAACGTTAGCATTACCTCTTGCTCACCAACCTGGAATACCATGAATATTTCTATTCCTAATGTTAGCCTTACCTCTTGGCTCACCAACCTGGAATACCATGAATATTTCATTTCCTAATGTTAGCGTTACCTCTTGGGTCACCAACCTGGAATACCATGAATATTTCTATTCCTAAAATTAGCGTTACCTCTTGGCTCTCCAACCTGGAATACCATGAATATTTCTATTCCTAATGTTAGCGTTACCTGTTGCTCACCAACCTGGAATACCATGAATATTTCTATTCCTAATATTCGCTTTACCTCTTGTCTCACCAACCTGGAATACCATGAATATTTCTTTTCCTAATATTAGCGTTACCTCTTGGCTCACCAACCTGGAATACCATGAATATTACTATTCCTAATGTTAGCGTTACCTCTTGGCTCACCAACCTGGAATACCATGAATATTTCTATTCCTAATATTAGCGTTACCTCCTGCTCTCCAACCTGGAATGCCATGAAGATTTCTATTCCTAATGTTAGCGTTACATCTTGGCTCACCAACCTGGAATACCATGAATATTTCTATTCCTAATGTTAGCATTACCTCTTGCTCACCAACCTGGAATACCATGAATATTTCTATTCCTAATATTAGTGTTGCCTCTTGGCTCACCAACCTAGAATACCATGAATATTTCTATTCCTAATGTTAGCGTTACATCTTGGCTCACCAACCTGGGATACCATGAATATTTCTATTCCTAATATTAGCGTTACCTCTTGACTCACCAACCTGTAATACCATGAATATTTCTATTCCTAACGTTAGCGTTACCTCTTGGCTCACCAACCTGGAATATCATGAATATTTCTATTCCTAATGTTAGTGTTACCTCTTGGCTCACCAACCTGGAATACCATGAATATTTCTATTCCTAACGTTAGCGTGACGTCTTGGCTCACCAACCTGGGATACCATGAATATTTCTATTCCTAACGTTAGCGTTACCTCTAGGCTCACCAACCTGGAATACCATGAATATTTCTATGCCTAACGTTAGCGTTACCTCCTGGCTCACCAACCTGGAACACCATGAATATTTCTATTCCTAATATTAGCGTTACCTCTTCGATCACCAACCTGGAATACCATGAATATTTCTATTCCTAATGTTAGCGTTACCTCTTGGCTCACCAACCTGGAATACCATGAATATTTATATTCCTAATGTTAGCGTTACATCTTGGCTCACCAACCTGGAATACCATGAATATTTATATTCCTAATATTAGCGTTACCTCTTGGGTCACCAACCTGGAATACCATGAATATTTCTATTCCTAATGTTAGCGTTCCCTCTTGCTCACCAACCTGGAATACAATGAATATTTATATTCCTAATATTAGCGTTACCTCTTGGGTCACCAACCTGGAATACCATGAATATTTCTATTCGTAATATTAGCGTTACCTCTTGGCTCACCAACCTGGGATATCATGAATATTTCTATTCCTAATGTTAGCGTTACCTCTTGGCTCACCAACCTGGAATACCATGAATATTTCTATTCCTAATATTAGCGTTACCTCCTGCTCTCCAACCTGGAATGCCATGAAGATTTCTATTCCTAATGTTAGCGTTACATCTTGGCTCACCAACCTGGAATACCATGAATATTTCTATTCCTAATGTTAGCATTACCTCTTGCTCACCAACCTGGAATACCATGAATATTTCTATTCCTAATATTAGTGTTGCCTCTTGGCTCACCAACCTGGAATACCATGAATATTTATATTCCTAATGTTAGGGTTACCTCTTGACTCACCAACCTGGGATACCATGAATATTTCTATCCCTAATATTAGCGTTACCTCTTGGCTCACCAAGCTGGAATACCATGGACATTTCTATTCCTAATATTAGCGTTACCTCTTGACTCACCAACCTGGAATACCATGAATATTTCTATTCCTAAAATTAGCGTTACCTCTTGGCTCACCAACCTGGAATACCATGAATACTTCTATTCCTAATGTTAGCGTTACCTCTTGGCTCACCAACCTGGAATACCATGAATATTTCTATTCCTAATGTTAGCGTTACCTCTTGCTCACCAACCTGGAATACCATGAATATTTCTTTTCCTAATATTAGCGTTACCTCTTGGCTCACCAACCTGGAATACCATGAATATTACTATTCCTAATGTTAGCGTTACCTCTTGGCTCACCAACCTGGAATACCGTGAATATTTCTATTCCTAATATTAGCGTTACCTCCTGCTCTCCAACCTGGAATGCCATGAAGATTTCTATTCCTAATGTTAGCGTTACATCTTGGCTCACCAACCTGGAATACCATGAATATTTCTATTCCTAATGTTAGCATTACCTCTTGCTCACCAACCTGGAATACCATGAATATTTCTATTCCTAATATTAGTGTTGCCTCTTGGCTCACCAACCTAGAATACCATGAATATTTCTATTCCTAATGTTAGCGTTACCTCTTGACTCACCAACCTGGGATACCATGAATATTTCTATTCCTAATATTAGCGTTACCTCTTGGCTCACCAAGCTGGAATACCATGGCCATTTCTATTCCTAATATTAGCGTTACCTCTTGACTCACCAACCTAGAATACCATGAATATTTCTATTCCTAATGTTAGCGTTACCTCTGGGCTCACCAACCTGGAATATCATGAACATTTCTATTCCTAACGTTAGCGTTACCTCTTGGCTCACCAACCTGGAATATCATGAATATTTCTATTCCTAATATTAGCGTTACCTCTTGGCTCACCAACCTGGAATACCATGAATATTTCTATTCCTAATGTTAGTGTTACCTCTTGGCTCACCAACCTGGGATATCATGAATAATTCTATTCCTAAAGGTAGCGTTACCTCTTGGCTCACCATCCTGGAATACCATGAATATTTCTATTCCTAATGTTAGCTTTACCTCTTGCTCACCGACCTGGAATACCATGAATATTTCTATTCCTAACGTTAGCATTACCTCTTGCTCACCAACCTGGAATACCATGAATATTTCTATTCCTAACGTTAGCGTTACCTCTTGCTCACCAACCTGGAATACCATGAATATTTCTATTCCTAATGTTAGCGTTACCTCTTGGCTCACTAACCTGGAATACCATGAATATTTCATTTCCTAACCTTAGCGTTACCTCTTGCTCACCAACCTGGAATACCATGAATATTTCTATTCCTAAGGTTAGCGTTACCTCTTGCTCACCAACTTGGAATACCATGATTATATCTATTCCTAACGTTAGCGTTACCTCTTGGCTCACCAACCTGGAATACCATGAATATTTCTATTCCTAATGTTAGTTTACCTCTTGGCTCACCAACCTGGAATACCATGAATATTTCTATTCCTAATGTTAGCGTTACATCTTGGCTCACCAACCAGGAATACCATGAATATTTCTATTCCTAACGTTAGCGTTACGTCTTGGCTCACCAACCTGGGTTACCATGAATATTTATATTCCTAAGGTTAGCGTTACCTCTTGGCTCACCAACCTGGGATACCATGAATATTTCTCTTCCTAACGGTAGCGTCACCTCTTGCTCACCAACCTGGACTACCATGAATATTTCTATTCCTAACGTTAGCGTTACCTCTTGCTCACCAACCTGGAATACCATGAATATATCTATTCCTAATGGTAGGGTTACCTCTTGGCTCACCAACCTGGAATACCATGAATATTTCTATTCCTAAGGTTAGCGTTACCTCTTGCTTACCAACCTGGGATACCATGAATATTTCTCTCCCTAACGTTAGCGTTACCTCTTGCTCACCAACCTGGACTACCATGAATATTTCTATTCCTAATATTAGCGTTATCTCTTGGCTCACCAACCTGGAATACCATGAATATTTCTATTCCTAATGTTAGCGTTACCTCTGGCTCACCAACCTGGAATACCATGAATATTTCTATTTCTAATGTTAACGTTCCCTCTTGCTCAGCATCCTGGAATACCATGAATATTTCTATTCCTAATGTTAGCGTTACCTCTTGGCTCACCAACCTGGAATACCATGAATATTTCTATTACTAATGTTAGCGTTACATCTTGGCTCACCAACCTGGAATACCATGAATATTTCTATTCCTAATGTTAGCGTTCCCTCTTGGCTCAGCAACCTGGAATACCATGAATATTTCTATTCCTAATATTAGCGTTCCCTCTTGCTCAGCAACCTGGAATACCATGAATATTTATATTCCTAATATTAGCGTTACCTCCTGCTCTCCAACCTGGAATGCCATGAATATTTCTATTCCTAATATTAGCGTTACCTCTTGGCTCACCAACCTGGGATACCATGAATATTTCTATTCCTAATGTTTGTGTTACCTGTTGCTCACCAACCTGGAATACCATGAATATTTCTATTCCTAATATTAGCGTTACCTCTTGTCTCACCAACCTGGAATACCATGAATATTTCTATTCCTAATATTAGCGTTACCTCTTGGCTCACCAACCTGGGATATCATGAATATTTCTATTCCTAATGTTAGCGTTACCTCTTGGCTCACCAACCTGGAATACCATGAATATTTCTATTCCTAATGTTAACGTTACCTCTTGGCTCACCAACCTGGAATACCATGAATATTTCTATTCCTAACGTTAGCGTTACCTCTTGCTCACCAACCTGGAATACCATGAATAGTTATATTCCTAACGTTAGAGTTACCTCTTGCCCACCAACCTGGAATACCATGAATATTTCTATTCCTAATGTTAGCGTTACCTCTTGGCTCACCAACCTGGAATACCATGAATATTTCTATTCCTAACGTTAGCGTTACCTCTTGCTCACCAACCTGGAATACCATGAATATTTCTATTCCTAACGTTAGCGTTACCTCCTGGCTCACCAACCTGGAACCCCATGAATATTTCTATTCCTAATATTAGCGTTACCTCTTCGATCACCAACCTGGAATACCATGAATATTTCTATTCCTAATGTTAGCGTTACCTCTTGGCTCACCAACCTGGAATACCATGAATATTTATATTCCTAATGTTAGCGTTACCTCTTGTCTCACCAACCTGGAATACCATGAATATTTCTATTCCTAATGTTAGCGTTACCTGTTGCTCACCAACCTGGAATACCATGAATATTTCTATTCCTAATATTAGCGTTACCTCTTGTCTCACCAACCTGGAATACCATGAATATTTCTATTCCTAACGTTAGCGTTACATCTTGGCTAACCAACCTGGAATACCATGAATATTTCTATTCCTAATATTAGCGTTACCTCTTGGCTCACCAACCTGGGATATCATGAATATTTTTATTCCTAATGTTAGCGTTACCTCTTGGCTCACCAACCTGGAATACCATGAATATTTCTATTCCTAATGTTAGCGTTACCTCTTGGCTCACCAACCTGGAATACCATGAATATTTCTATTCCTATTGTTAGCGTTACCTCTGGCTCACCAACCTGGAATACCATGAATATTTCTATTCCTAACGTGAGCGTTACCTCTTGGCTCACCAACCTGGAATACCATGAATATTTCTATTCCTAACGTTAGCGTTACCTCTTGCTCACCAACCTGGAATACCATGAATATTTCTATTCCTAACGTTAGCGTTACCTCTTGCTCACCAACCTGGGATACCATGAATATTTCTATTCCTAACGTTAGGGTTACCTCTTGGCTCACCACCCTGGAATACCATGAATATTTCTATTCCTAATGTTAGCGTTACCTCTTGGCTCACCAACCTGGAATACCATGAATATTTATATTCCTAATGTTAGCGTTACCTCTTGTCTCACCAACCTGGAATACCATGAATATTTCTATTCCTAATGTTAGCGTTACCTGTTGCTCACCAACCTGGAATACCATGAATATTTCTATTCCTAATATTAGCGTTACCTCTTGTCTCACCAACCTGGAATACCATGAATATTTCTATTCCTAACGTTAGCGTTACCTCCTGGCTCACCAACCTGGATCACCATGAATATTTCTATTCCTAATATTAGCGTTACCTCTTGGCTCACAAACCTGGAATACCATGAATATTTCTATTCCTAATATTAGCGTTACCCCCTGCTCTCCAACCTGGAATGCCATGAAGATTTCTATTCCTAATGTTAGCGTTACATCTTGGCTTACCAACCTGGAATACCATGAATATTTCTAATCCTAATGTGAGCATTACCTCTTGCTCACCAACCTGGAATACCATGAATATTTATATTCCTAATATTAGTGTTGCCTCTTGGCTCACCAACCTGGAATACCATGAATATTTCTATTCCTAATGTTAGCGTTACCTCTTGGCTCACCAACCTGGAATGCCATGAAAATTTCTATTCCTAATGTTAGCGTTCCCTCTTGCTCAGCAACCTGGAATGCCATGAATATTTCTATTCCTAATAGTAGCGTTACCTCTTGGCTCACCAACCTGGAATACCATGAACATTTCTATTCCTAATGTTAGCATTACCTCTTGGCTCACCAACCTAGCATACCATGAATATTTCTATTCCTAATGTTAGCGTTACCTCTTGCTCACCAACCTGGAATACCATGAATATTTCTATTCCTAATATTAGCGTTACTTCTTGGCTCACCAACCTAGCATACCATGAATATTTCTATTCCTAATGTTAGCGTTACCTCTTGCTCACCATCCTGGAATACCATGAATATTTCTATTCCTAATATTAGCGTTACCTCTTGGCTCCCCAACCTGGAATACCATGAATATTTCTATTCCTAATATTAGCGTTACCTCTTGGCTCACCAACCTGGGATATCATGAATATTTCTATTCCTAATGTTAGCGTTACCTCTTGGCTCACCAACCTGGAATACCATGAATATTTCTATTCCTAATATTAGCGTTACCTCTTGGCTCACCAACCTGGGATATCATGAATATTTCTATTCCTAATATTAGCGTTACCTCTTGGCTCACCAACCTGGAATACCATGAATATTTCTATTCCTAATATTAGCGTTACCTCTTGGCTCACCAACCTGGGATATCATGAATATTTCTATTCCTAATGTTAGCGTTACCTCTTGGCTCACCAACCTGGAATATCATGAATATTTCTATTCCTAACGTTAGCGTTACCTCTTGGCTCACCAACCTGGAATACCATGAATATTTCTATTCCTATTGTTAGCGTTACCTCTGGCTCACCAACCTGGAATACCATGAATATTTCTATTCCTAACGTGAGCGTTACCTCTTGGCTCACCAACCTGGAATACCATGAATATTTCTATTCCTAACGTTAGCGTTACCTCTTGCTCACCAACCTGGAATACCATGAATATTTCTATTCCTAACGTTAGCGTTACCTCTTGCTCACCAACCTGGGATACCATGAATATTTCTATTCCTAACGTTAGGGTTACCTCTTGGCTCACCAACCTGGAATACCATGAATATTTCTATTCCTAACGTTAGCGTTACCTCCTGGCTCACCAACCTGGAACACCATGAATATTTATATTCCTAATATTAGCGTTACCTCTTCGATCACCAACCTGGAATACCATCAATATTTCTATTCCTAATGTTAGCGTTACCTCTTGGCTCACCACCCTGGAATACCATGTATATTTCTATTCCTAATGTTAGTGTTACCTCTTGGCTTACCAACCTGGGATATCATGAATATTTCTATTCCTAATGTTAGCGTTACCTCTTGGCTCACCAACCTGGAATACCATGAATATTTCTAGTCCTAATATTAGTGTTGCCTCTTGGCTCACCAACCTGGAATACCATGAATATTTCTATTCCTAATGTTAGCGTTACCTCTTGGGTCACCAACCTGGAATACCATGAATGTTTCTATTCCTAATGTTAGAGTTACATCTTCGCTCACCAACCTGGAATGCCATGAATATTTCTATTCCTAATGTTAGCGTTCCCTCTTGCTCAGCAACCTGGAATGCCATGAATATTTCTATTCCTAATAGTAGCGTTCCCTCTTGGGTCACCAACCTGGAATACCATGAACATTTCTATTGCTAATATTAGCGTTACCTCTTGGCTCACCAACCTGGGATATCATGAATATTTTTATTCCTAATGTTAGCGTTACCTCTTGGCTCACCAACCTGGAATACCATGAATATTTCTATTCCTAATGTTAGCGTTACCTCTTGGCTCACCAACCTGGAATACCATGAATATTTCTATTCCTATTGTTAGCGTTACCTCTGGCTCACCAACCTGGAATACCATGAATATTTCTATTCCTAACGTGAGCATTACCTCTTGGCTCACCAACCTGGAATACCATGAATATTTCTATTCCTAACGTTAGCGTTACCTCTTGCTCACCAACCTGGAATACCATGAATATTTCTATTCCTAACGTTAGCGTTACCTCTTGCTCACCAACCTGGGATACCATGAATATTTCTATTCCTAACGTTAGGGTTACCTCTTGGCTCACCAACCTGGAATACCATGAATATTTCTATTCCTAACGTTAGCTTTACCTCCTGGCTCACCAACCTGGAACACCATGAATATTTATATTCCTAATATTAGCGTTACCTCTTCGATCACCAACCTGGAATACCATGAATATTTCTATTCCTAATGTTAGCGTTACCTCTTGGCTTACCAACCTGGGATATCATGAATATTTCTATTCCTAATGTTAGCGTTACCTCTTGGCTCACCAACCTGGAATACCATGAATATTTCTAGTCCTAATATTAGTGTTGCCTCTTGGCTCACCAACCTGGAATACCATGAATATTTCTATTCCTAATGTTAGCGTTACCTCTTGGGTCACTAACCTGGAATACCATGAATGTTTCTATTCCTAATGTTAGCGTTACATCTTGGCTCACCAACCTAGCATACCATGAATATTTCTATTCCTAATGTTAGCGTTCCCTCTTGCTCAGCAACCTGGAATACCATGAATATTTCTATTCCTAATGTTAGTGTTACCTCTTGGCTCACCAACCTGGAATACCATGAATATTTCTATTCCTAACGTTAGCGTTACATCTTGGCTCACCAACCTGGAATACCATGAATATTTATATTCCTAATGTTTACGTTACCTCTTGCTCACCAACCTGGGATACCATGCAGATTTCTATTCCTAACGTTAGCGTTACCTCTTGCTCACCAACCTGGAATACCATGAATATTTCTATTCCTAACGTTAGCGTTACCTCTTGCTCACCAACCTGGGATACCATGAATATTTCTATTCCTAACGTTAGGGTTACCTCTTGGCTCACCAACCTGGAATACCATGAATATTTCTATTCCTAACGTTAGCTTTACCTCCTGGCTCACCAACCTGGAACACCATGAATATTTATATTCCTAATATTAGCGTTACCTCTTCGATCACCAACCTGGAATACCATGAATATTTCTATTCCTAATGTTAGCGTTACCTCTTGGCTTACCAACCTGGGATATCATGAATATTTCTATTCCTAATGTTAGCGTTACCTCTTGGCTCACCAACCTGGAATACCATGAATATTTCTAGTCCTAATATTAGTGTTGCCTCTTGGCTCACCAACCTGGAATACCATGAATATTTCTATTCCTAATGTTAGCGTTACCTCTTGGGTCACCAACCTGGAATACCATGAATGTTTCTATTCCTAATGTTAGCGTTACATCTTGGCTCACCAACCTAGCATACCATGAATATTTCTATTCCTAATGTTAGCGTTCCCTCTTGCTCAGCAACCTGGAATACCATGAATATTTCTATTCCTAATGTTAGTGTTACCTCTTGGCTCACCAACCTGGAATACCATGAATATTTCTATTCCTAACGTTAGCGTTACATCTTGGCTCACCAACCTGGAATACCATGAATATTTATATTCCTAATGTTTACGTTACCTCTTGCTCACCAACCTGGGATACCATGCATATTTCTATTCCTAATGTTATTGTTACCCCTTATGTCGTTTTAATTGCGTTTTGTTCCACAATGCAGTTCTCCTATTCTAAAGCTCATTTACCATACTGCGAACAAGCCTCTATCGGACGTAGCAAGCACGCGCGTCTGTCTAATCGTGCGGGTGTTGGCCTGTAACTGCATATCGACAAATTCTTACAAGTCTAGAAAAGGGACTTTCCAACATTTCGCAAGCTACTATAGTTCAAAATGAATAGTCTGATTTCACAACAGCTATAAATGAAATAGTAACACATTTGGATTGAAATAACACTATCACCAAACTATTGAGTTTGCTATGACTGGAAATGCATGTACGTGATGCATTCAGTTTGGCTATTCCCAAGGTGGTTCCCAAAGCACATTCATTAATGTTGATATTTCTGATAAAATGTCTGGCGTTGAGAACAGTATTGTAAATTTAACCTGGCCACTGCACACATGCTATGCCCATTGCCTATACCCGCTAATGGGTGTTCAATATGTCTGTATTGAACTATTACATAATATTTGAAAACCCGTACGCGGAAACAGAATATGCAGGTTAAAACGGCCTGTGCTGATTATATTAAATTCATAATAACATGATTGCAGGCTGTTTGTTAAAGATACAATTATCATTCCAGAAGATAAAGTGCTAATCACCGGTGCACTATGGCAACAATATGGGGAGGCCATAGTTGACAGCTATGTGATCAGTCCAAGTTCAACTCATCCAAATCGACACAGTGCGAGGAAGCGAGGTAGTTTTCTCCACCGTCATGTGGTGGGGTGCAGATAGATAATTGAGTACAGACTTGACTGAAAATGTGCTAGATGCAATGAAATGGCCTGTGACTGACAGAGACAAATGAATTTTACAGAATTTCGAATGAGAATGGGGTATTACATTCGCGTCGGTGCGAGCTTGTTGGTTGTGTTGTATTGGGTGCGCGTTTGCGCACGCGCGCACGAGTGCGTGTGTGTATGACTTAACCCTTTAACCCTCAGGTTTGTTCAAGAAAGATATGATAACAACTGATATGACCGGCTCGGTTATTGAGCCAGTCATTCAAATGATATATCTTCAAAAATTGTCTTCTCTTGGTCTGCAAATGGACATTTCGCAAGACAGCTACAGATGCTTTTTTGGCTGGTTTGGGTGCTAAAGGTTAAGTCAGGTTTAATGTAGTTACAATGATCTAGATTCTGAACACCCAGGTCACATGCACACAAATAGCTATCGGTAATTAAGATAGCCCATATCACGAAAGATGCAAATAAGTGTATCTATAATTATACTAAACGATAAATGTTTAGGCGTAGTGAAATGTATTATATAGTGCAATAAATATATCTGGTTGCGCGATAGACTGGCGGTGTGTCGGTAGGGCAAATTATACGAAGGTGTAATCAGAAATACGACTTTAATATCATAGATATTCAAACACGAAACAGATTGAAATCTGGTCAAGTTAATTAACTTCCGTTTGATTTATCTAGGCTACTCCCATCAGCAGAGTTTGCTTTGCAAGATGAGAGTGTGCTAAGTCAACACATTCCATAATTTGGATATACCGCTTATGTAAAAAGCTGTTTAAATCACATGTATTACATAAAAACAAATATTTAAATTTGTTTGACGTAACGTTTAACTTATAAATTATTTACGCATACAATACGCTTTAATGGTTATTTACTTTTACAAGTAAGTGTTTAATAAATAAATTTTAGATTTTACATAAACTAAGAAAGATAATAAAATCTGTCATAATTTCTGTCATCGCTTGATAACATTTCTGCACTGTAGTCTAAAGCAAAGTGCTATGAACGTTAGACATCGGGAACTAGTCTGACAGATTGGTTACAAAAATGCGAAACTGAGACCGGATTCACAACAACGCATACCTATGGCGTGCCGCGGTTAGATGCACATATTTCACTGAATATCGTACATGGCATAAATAAATTTAAATGTTTTCAAAACAAAAACAGAAACATTTTATTTAGTAAGAAATGTTCTGTTGTATATTTCAGTCTTAATTTGATTGGCAACTAATGCTGTCTTAGGTAACAATGACATCCGTTTAATACAAGTTCATAATATTCAGCAGTGCGTTGCATGTTTCTACTTTATCACATAAGCAAGCTCAGATTCCAGCGCATACATAGCATTTATTAAACCTTACATATTAATGGCAACTGGTGTTGGTAGTGTAATAAAGTAGCGCTTTTTGAGATATTTGTAGAAAGCAATTTTTTACAGGCACATCCGTAAGCTAATATCGTGCTTTTTCTGTCTATATATGTGTTGTCCAGATATGTGAGTTAGTGTGTATATGTACGCACGTGTGGTCACTTGAGTGTATGCTGGGTAGGTGGATGTAAAGGTAACATGTTGAGCTGCTTAATAAGTAACTACTACGCTGCTTAAATCGGGTTCACTTAGGCCCGATTTATAAGTCGAACTTCTCTTGTGCCGTGGCAGGTAAATCTTCCCACTATATATAAGCAACCAGCCGTCATTAGCGCGGCGCGACAGAAACTTTGACTTATAAAACGGAATTATTGTTGTTATCAGGAAATATTCCTCGCTGTTCCGTTTCAAGAATAAATGCGCATCGATATTAAAGCTGGGCGTACGCAACAAAAGGTTGGCTGAAAGAAAAATAGAACAGTGCCGTATTTTCACCCAACCATTTCATCAAACTCTTTCATCCAACAAGTTGGTCCGTGTGTATCTGTTTCACACATTTTTCTTATCCAACATTTTATGCGACCTGTCAATTTAATACGGGTCATTTACACGTCATATGGCCACAACAATGGCTGCGATCTCTGTGCCGATTGTGGATTTTGCACAAATGTTGTATACAACTTGTTGGCTCGTGTGTACTGTCGGAACCAACTTGTTCTATGCAACTTGTTGTGCAATAATAATCTTTATTTACGGAGGGTACATCTTCAGTGACCTGATATTCCACAGGCCCTCATAAAAACATATATATATATATATATATATATATATATATATATATATATATATATATATATATATATATATATATATATATATATGCACTATGTACAGAAATAATGTACATGTATGTACACAAATACAGATCGACCTTTTACAATGCAATTACAGTAAAGCTGCGACATTATTATTATTATTATTATTATTATTATTATTATTATTATAATCGTCGTCGTCGTCGTCGTCGTCGTCGTCGTCGTCGTCGTCGTCGTCGTCGTCGTCGTCGTCGTCACTATTATAAGTTGGTTTGTCGTTTTGTCTGACTGACTTTCTGTCTATCAAACTCGTTAGAAAACCTGCCAGAACCTGGTTGTTATTTTGCTGTTACCATTAGTTTATGCTAAGAATAGACATGCACGCACTCTCGCACTAAAGCATATGTATTCGCATTCACACACACCCACATGTACGTAATACAGCACCCACGCACGCATATAGGTTTAAACACACTCGCAAAGGTTATTCACATTGCAATGAGAAATGTAAAGAATATGTTATGTATCATGGTTTTTTGTTTGTTTGTTTGTTTGGTTTGTTTGTCGTTGATTTTTTTATTTATCTATTCTTTTTTCTTTTTTTTTCCTTCCTTTATACTTAACCATTTTAACATTGAAATCCCTGTATCACAATTCCACAGCAACTTTACAGGTAAGTTGTTGCATATTTTGCAAATGATTTGCCCGAAAACAGTTGGTGCCTTAGACAACAGCAGCTTCCAGTCAAATTACACCAAAATATCCAGCTGCGACTTTCCTGCATTGTAAAGTTCTTTGCATTTTGGTGGGATTTTTCCGTAGTTGGGTATTCGAGTTTAAATAACTGTGGCCCTGTTTTCGCTAGAGACTCAATCAGGAATAACGCCATACTGACGTATGGCGTTATTTCTGACTAACTGTCCAGTGAGAACACGGCCTAAGAACACCGACCTAGAAGAAACTAGAAATAATCATGCTTGGACACACTCACACATTTTATTTACATTGCAATAAGCAAGTTAACGAATAGCTATCATGTTTCACGGTTTTTACGTATTTACACGTAATTATTTCAACAAGGAAATCCCAGTATTGCAATTTCGAGGCAACCTTACAAGTAAGTTTATGCATATTTTGAAAATAACATGTTTGGATAGTCTACAAATGTTCACCATAAGCTAAAAATAAAATCGTTCCAATTCCATATCTAAATTAACACCTCGAGGTTTTATCACAAATACATTCTAGCTAAATGACGTCACTGTTTCCCTATGTATGATTGACGGCCTTGTGAACTTAGCTTACAAGACAAGTGACTGACGCTACGACGCGCGTCTTGTTTTGTAGGCCACGTGCACGCGGTGTTTTCTTGCCTAGACGCACAGGCGAGCGTTATGACGTTATTATTATTATTATTATTATTATTATTATTATTATTATTATTGCTGTTGTTGTTGTTGTTGGTGGTGGTGGTGGTGGTGTCCTTGTTGTTCTATTTGGCTCTCTGGGCGCGCTGTTGGTTACTGTTGTGAATCATGTGGTGCTGACGTCCGATTCCGTGAAGACAACGAACCTTGTTCGGAGGCAGTAGGGCAAAGAGAGAAGAAATATAAAGGTTATTATTATTATTATTATTATTATTATTATTATTATTATTATTATTATTCGGCCATATAATTATGCATATTTGAGGTGAATGATCTAAAGGTGTGTTCTCACTGGAGAGGTAATCAGGAATAACGCCATGCCTCAGTATTGCGCTACGCCGGTTAACTCTCTAGTGAGAACACGGCCTAAGTGTTAGAGATTGTTTAATATTAATAGTTAAAGAATTCCACATGTGTGTTGCTGCGTACGTAAAGCTGTTCTTTCCGTACTCCGTTCTTATTTTTGGAAGCTTTAATTGACCGTGTGTTTTTTACCATAAATTTATATTATATGTATCTTCCACAAATGTAAACAGGTCTTTCATGTACTCCGGCACAAGGTCGTTTAAGATTTATATGTCATAATGTTGGTCTTTTTAGCCATTCTTTGAGTTAATGTTGTCCATTTTAATGATTCATACATTTGGCTGGACGGGGTTCAATAGGGGACTTCCAATATTATTCTAGCTGCACGCTTGTGTAATTTCTCAAGTTTATTTAGCAATGTAGATGTACCGACAAAATAGACAAGGCAACGGTAATCTATGTGGGAGAGGATGTATGCCTTATAAAACAGGTTTCCTTCATCAACATTCATGTATATAAGTGAAGAAACTTTTTGCAAATTTTGCTTATGTGTTGCTGCCATGAAAGGTTGTCATTAATGTGTAGGCCTAACAGTTTCGCTTCATTTATTATTCCTAGCTCTCCATTATATATTGGTATCTTTATTTCTTCCTGGTTAATCTGTCTTATTTTGTGTTTACTACTTATCATTAATAGCGTTGTCTTATTCGTATTTAAGATCATTTAATTATTTTAACACCACTTTTGTAAAATTGCAGTGCATAGTCGTATCAGCACAGTACAGATCGTCATTACTTCTTATTCCCATATGAAGGTCAAGATAAACAAGAGGGGTCCCAAAACAGAACCTTGTGTTACGCCTAAGTTTACCGGTAAATTGTCGGAAATCGTGTCTGTAATGGACAGCTATTGCTGTCTGTTTTCTAAATAAGCTGACAACCACTTTAGCGCCAAAGTATCAAATTGATAAATGCGCAACTAATATACGGTGATTAACTAAGTCAAATGCTTTCTTGAAATCGATCAGTATAGCGCCGACAAACTCGCCAATGTCTATCGCGAATGTCCATTTTTCGACTATCTTTAATAGTGCAGTCTCGTATGAATGTCTTTGCCTGAAACCTGACTGTGATTCAGCCTGCAAATGGTAATTGACAAGAAATTTTTATAAATGATTATGTTCAATAATTTTTGAAAGAATAGGTAAAATAGATATCGGTCTGTAGTTACTAACATCTCCCTTGTCGTCCGATTTGTGTAGTGGTTTCACATTAGCGCACTTCCACATGGTTGGAAACACGCCAGTGCCAATGCTTATATTTATAATACTTGTAATTTATGGTGCTATAACTGGTGCTACTAATTTTAAGAAGTGCGCATTCAGCCCGTCATAGCCGGCGGACTTATTTTGTGTTTAAGCGGATAAGTTCCTTGGATACGCTAGTTACTGTTATTCTAGTTATTTTAAATTCAATTTCGCTTGGGACTTTATTTCTAATATGCATTTTAAGGTCGTCTGATATTACGTAATTTTGTGTTTTTATGGAATTTGTGAGATCAGCCGCAACCGTCGTGGAATATTGATTAAACATTTCGCAGGCATTTCTATGTCATTAATGTCATTTCCATCAGCATCAGGCAAAACCAATGTCATTTCCATCAGCATCAGGCAAAACCAATGTCATTTCCATCAGCATCAGGCAAAGCCAATGTCATTTCCATCAGCATCAGGCAAAACCAATGTCATTTCCATCAGCATCAGGCAAAACCAATGTCATTTCTATCAGCATCAGGCAAAGCCAATGTCATTTCCATCAGCATCAGGCAAAACCAATGTCATTTCCATCAGCATCAGGCAAAGCCAATGTCATTTCCATCAGCATCAGGCAAAACCAATGTCATTTCTATCAGCATCAGGCAAAACCAATGTCATTTCTATCAGCATCAGGCAAAACCAATGTCATTTCTATCAGTATCATGTAAAGCCAATGTCATTTCTATCAGTATCAGGCAAAACCAATGTCATTTCTATCAGTATCAGGCAAAACCAATGTCATTTCTATCAGCATCAGGCAAAACCAATGTCATTTCTATCAGTATCAGGCAAAACCAATGTCATTTCTATCAGTATCAGGCAAAACCAATGTCATTTCTATCAGCATCAGGCAAAACCAATGTCATTTCTATCAGTATCAGGCAAAGCCAATGTCATTTCTATCAGTATCAGGCAAAACCAATGTCATTTCTATCAGCATCAGGCAAAACCAATGTCATTTCTATCAGTATCAGGCAAAACCAATGTCATTTCTATCAGTATCAGGCAAAACCAATGTCATTTCTATCAGCATCAGGCAAAACCAATGTCATTTCTATCAGCATCAGGCAAAACCAATGTCATTTCCATCAGCATCAGGCAAAGCCAATGTCATTTCTATCAGCATCAGGCAAAACCAATGTCATTTCTATCAGTATCAGGCAAAACCAATGTCATTTCTATCAGTATCAGGCAAAACCAATGTCATTTCTATCAGCATCAGGCAAAACCAATGTCATTTCTATCAGTATCAGGCAAAACCAATGTCATTTCTATCAGTATCAGGCAAAACCAATGTCATTTCTATCAGCATCAGGCAAAACCAATGTCATTTCTATCAGTATCAGGCAAAGCCAATGTCATTTCTATCAGTATCAGGCAAAACCAATGTCATTTCTATCAGCATCAGGCAAAACCAATGTCATTTCTATCAGTATCAGGCAAAACCAATGTCATTTCTATCAGTATCAGGCAAAACCAATGTCATTTCTATCAGCATCAGGCAAAACCAATGTCATTTCTATCAGCATCAGGCAAAACCAATGTCATTTCCATCAGCATCAGGCAAAGCCAATGTCATTTCTATCAGCATCAGGCAAAACCAATGTCATTTCCATCAGCATCAGGCAAAACCAATGTCATTTCCATCAGTATCATGCAAAACCAATGTCATTTCTAACAGCATCAGGCAAAACCAATGTCATTTCTATCAGCATCAGGCAAAACCAATGTCATTTCTATCAGTATCAGGCAAAACCAATGTCATTTCTATCAGTATCAGGCAAAACCAATGTCATTTCTATCAGCATCAGGCAAAACCAATGTCATTTCTATCAGCATCAGGCAAAACCAATGTCATTTCCATCAGCATCAGGCAAAGCCAATGTCATTTCTATCAGCATCAGGCAAAACCAATGTCATTTCCATCAGCATCAGGCAAAACCAATGTCATTTCCATCAGCATCAGGCAAAGCCAATGTCATTTCTATCAGCATCAGGCAAAACCAATGTCATTTCCATCAGCATCAGGCAAAACCAATGTCATTTCTATCAGCATCAGGCAAAACCAATGTCATTTCTATCAGCATCAGGCAAAACCAATGTCATTTCCATCAGTATTATGCAAAACCAATGTCATTTCTATCAGCATCAGGCAAAACCAATGTCATTTCTATCAGCATCAGGCAAAACCAATGTCATTTCTATCAGTATCAGGCAAAACCAATGTCATTTCTATCAGTATCAGGCAAAACCAATGTCATTTCTATCAGCATCAGGCAAAACCAATGTCATTTCTATCAGCATCAGGCAAAACCAATGTCATTTCCATCAACATCAGGCAAAGCCAATGTCATTTCTATCAGCATCAGGCAAAACCAATGTCATTTCCATCAGCATCAGGCAAAACCAATGTCATTTCCATCAGCATCAGGCAAAGCCAATGTCATTTCTATCAGCATCAGGCAAAACCAATGTCATTTCTATCAGCATCAGGCAAAACCAATGTCATTTCCATCAGCATCAGGCAAAACCAATGTCATTTCTATCAGCATCAGGCAAAACCAATGTCATTTCTATCAGTATCATGCAAAACCAATGTCATTTCTATCAGCATCAGGCAAAACCAATGTCATTTCCATCAGCATCAGGCAAAACCAATGTCATTTCTATCAGTATCAGGCAAAACCAATGTCATTTCTATCAGTATCAGGCAAAACCAATGTCATTTCTATCAGTATCAGGCAAAACCAATGTCATTTCCATCAGCATCAGGCAAAACCAATGTCATTTCCATCAGCATCAGGCAAAGCCAATGTCATTTCTATCAGTATCAGGCAAAACCAATGTCATTTCTATCAGTATCAGGCAAAACCAATGTCATTTCTATCAGCATCAGGCAAAAGCAATGTCATTTCTATCAGTATCAGGCAAAACCAATGTCATTTCTATCAGCATCAGGCAAAACCAATGTCATTTCTATCAGCATCAGGCAAAACCAATGTCATTTCTATCAGCATCAGGCAAAACCAATGTCATTTCCATCAGCATCAGGCAAAGCCAATGTCATTTCTATCAGTATCAGGCAAAACCAATGTCATTTCTATCAGTATCAGGCAAAACCAATGTCATTTCTATCAGTATCAGGCAAAACCAATGTCATTTCTATCAGTATCAGGCAAAACCAATGTCATTTCTATCAGCATCAGGCAAAACCAATGTCATTTCTATCAGCATCAGGCAAAACCAATGTCATTTCTATCAGTATCAGGCAAAACCAATGTCATTTCTATCAGCATCAGGCAAAACCAATGTCATTTCCATCAGCATCAGGCAAAGCCAATGTCATTTCTATCAGTATCAGGCAAAACCAATGTCATTTCCATCAGCATCAGGCAAAACCAATGTCATTTCTATCAGCATCAGGCAAAACCAATGTCATTTCTATCAGTATCAGGCAAAACCAATGTCATTTCTATCAGTATCAGGCAAAACCAATGTCATTTCCATCAGCATCATGCAAAACCAATGTCATTTTCATCAGTATCAGGCAAAGCCAATGTCATTTCTATCAGTATCAGGCAAAACCAATGTCATTTCCATCAGCATCATGCAAAACCAATGTCATTTCTATCAGTATCAGGCAAAACCAATGTCATTTCTAT
Source organism: Chaetoderma sp. LZ-2023a (assembly GCA_034401795.1). NCBI lineage: Eukaryota > Metazoa > Mollusca > Caudofoveata > Chaetodermatida > Chaetodermatidae > Chaetoderma > Chaetoderma sp. LZ-2023a. The sequence continues at coordinate 7,575,846 of CM067369.1, forward strand.
CAGTATCAGGCAAAACCAATGTCATTTCTATCAGCATCAGGCAAAGCCAATGTCATTTCTATCATCATCAGGCAAAACCAATGTCATTTCTATCAGTATCAGGCAAAATCAATGTCATTTCTATCAGTATCAGGCAAAGCCAATGTCATTTCTATCAGCATCATGCAAAACCAATGTCATTTCTATCAGTATCACGCAAAGCCAATGCCATTTCTATCAGTATCATGCAAAACCAATGTCATTTCTATCAGTATCAGGCAAAACCAATGTCATTTCTATCAGTATCATGCAAAACCAATGTCATTTCTATCAGTATCATGCAAAGCCAATGTCATTTCTATCAGCATCATGCAAAACCAATGTCATTTCTATCAGTATCATGCAAAACCAATGTCATTTCTATCAGTATCATGCAAAACCAATGTCATTTCTATCAGCATCAGGCAAAACCAATGTCATTTCTATCAGTATCATGCAAAGCCAATGTCATTTCTATCAGCATCATGCAAAACCAATGTCATTTCTATCAGCATCAGGCAAAACCAATGTCATTTCTATCAGTATCAGGCAAAGCCAATGTCATTTCTATCAGTATCAGGCAAAACCAATGTCATTTCTATCAGCATCAGGCAAAACCAATGTCATTTCTATCAGTATCAGGCAAAACCAATGTCATTTCTATCAGTATCAGGCAAAACCAATGTCATTTCTATCAGCATCAGGCAAAACCAATGTCATTTCTATCAGCATCAGGCAAAACCAATGTCATTTCTATCAGCATCAGGCAAAACCAATGTCATTTCTATCAGTATCATGTAAAGCCAATGTCATTTCTATCAGCATCATGCAAAACCAATGTCATTTCTATCAGTATCATGCAAAACCAATGTCATTTCTATCAGTATCATGCAAAACCAATGTCATTTCTATCAGCATCATGCAAAACCAATGTCATTTCTATCAGTATCATGCAAAGCCAATGTCATTTCTATCAGCATCATGCAAAACCAATGTCATTTCTATCAGTATCATGCAAAACCAATGTCATTTCTATCAGTATCAGGCAAAACCAATGTCATTTCTATCAGTATCAGGCAAAACCAATGTCATTTCCATCAGCATCATGCAAAACCAATGTCATTTTCATCAGTATCAGGCAAAGCCAATGTCATTTCTATCAGTATCAGGCAAAACCAATGTCATTTCCATCAGCATCATGCAAAACCAATGTCATTTCTATCAGTATCAGGCAAAACCAATGTCATTTCTATCAGTATCAGGCAAAACCAATGTCATTTCTATCAGTATCAGGCAAAGCCAATGTCATTTCTATCAGCATCAGGCAAAACCAATGTCATTTCTATCAGTATCAGGCAAAACCAATGTCATTTCTATCAGTATCAGGCAAAGCCAATGTCATTTCTATCAGCATCATGCAAAACCAATGTCATTTCTATCAGTATCAGGCAAAGCCAATGTCATTTCTATCAGTATCATGCAAAACCAATGTCATTTCTATCAGTATCAGGCAAAACCAATGTCATTTCTATCAGTATCATGCAAAACCAATGTCATTTCTATCAGTATCATGCAAAGGCAATGTCATTTCTATCAGCATCATGCAAAACCAATGTCATTTCTATCAGTATCATGCAAAACCATTGTCATTTCTATCAGTATCATGCAAAACCAATGTCATTTCTATCAGCATCAGGCAAAGCCAATGTCATTTCTATCAGTATCAGGCAAAGCCAATGTCATTTCTATCAGCATCAGGCAAAACCAATGTCATTTCTATCAGTATCAGGCAAAACCAATGTCATTTCTATCAGTATCAGGCAAAGCCAATGTCATTTCTATCAGCATCATGCAAAACCAATGTCATTTCTATCAGTATCAGGCAAAGCCAATGTCATTTCTATCAGTATCATGCAAAACCAATGTCATTTCTATCAGTATCAGGCAAAACCAATGTCATTTCTATCAGTATCATGCAAAACCAATGTCATTTCTATCAGTATCATGCAAAGCCAATGTCATTTCTATCAGCATCATGCAAAACCAATGTCATTTCTATCAGTATCATGCAAAACCAATGTCATTTCTATCAGTATCATGCAAAACCAATGTCATTTCTATCAGCATCAGGCAAAACCAATGTCATTTCTATCAGTATCATGCAAAGCCAATGTCATTTCTATCAGCATCATGCAAAACCAATGTCATTTCTATCAGCATCAGGCAAAACCAATGTCATTTCTATCAGCATCAGGCAAAACCAATGTCATTTCTATCAGTATCATGCAAAGCCAATGTCATTTCTATCAGCATCATGCAAAACCAATGTCATTTCTATCAGTATCAGGCAAAACCAATGTCATTTCTATCAGTATCATGCAAAACCAATGTCATTTCTATCAGTATCAGGCAAAGCCAATGTCATTTCTATCAGTATCAGGCAAAACCAATGTCATTTCTATCAGTATCATGCAAAGCCAATGTCATTTCTATCAGTATCATGCAAAGCCAATGTCATTTCTATCAGCATCATGCAAAACCAATGTCATTTCTATCAGTATCAGGCAAAACCAATGTCATTTCTATCAGTATCAGGCAAAGCCAATGTCATTTCTATCAGTATCAGGCAAAGCCAATGTCATTTCTATCAGTATCAGGCAAAACCAATGTCATTTCCATCAGTATCATGCAAAGCCAATGTCATTTCTATCAGCATCAGGCAAAGCCAATGTCATTTCCATCAGCATCAGGCAAAACCAATGTCATTTCCATCAGCATCAGGCAAAACCAATGTCATTTCCATCAGTATCATGCAAAACCAATGTCATTTCTATCAGTTTCATGCAAAACCAATGTCAGTTCTATCAGTATCATGCAAAGCCAATGTCATTTCCATCAGCATCAGGCAAAACCAATGTCATTTCTATCAGTATCATGCAAAACCAATGTCATTTCTATCAGTATCATGCAAAGCCAATGTCATTTCCATCAGCATCAGGCAAAACCAATGTCATTTCCATCAGTATCATGCAAAACCAATGTCATTTCTATCAGTATCATGCAAAACCAATGTCATTTCTATCAGTATCATGCAAAGCCAATGTCATTTCCATCAGCATCAGGCAAAACCAATGTCATTTCCATCAGTATCATGCAAAACCAATGTCATTTCTATCAGCATCAGGCAAAACCAATGTCATTTCTATCAGCATCAGGCAAAACCAATGTCATTTCTATCAGCATCAGGCAAAACCAATGTCATTTCTATCAGCATCAGGCAAAGCCAATGTCATTTCCATCAGCATCAGGCAAAACCAATGTCATTTCTATCAGTATCATGCAAAACCAATGTCATTTCTATCAGTATCATGCAAAGCCAATGTCATTTCCATCAGCATCAGGCAAAACCAATGTCATTTCCATCAGTATCATGCAAAACCAATGTCATTTCTATCAGTATCAGGCAAAACCAATGTCATTTCTATCAGTATCATGCAAAACCAATGTCATTTCCATCAGTATCAGGCAAAACCAATGTCATTTCCATCAGTATCATGCAAAACCAATGTCATTTCTATCAGCATCAGGCAAAACCAATGTCATTTCTATCAGCATCAGGCAAAACCAATGTCATTTCCATCAGTATCATGCAAAACCAATGTCATTTCTATCAGTATCATGCAAAACCAATGTCATTTCTCTCAGTATCATGCAAAGCCAATGTCATTTCTATCAGCATCAGGCAAAACCAATGTCATTTCCATCAGTATCATGCAAAACCAATGTCATTTCTATCAGTATCAGGCAAAACCAATGTCATTTCTATCAGCATCAGGCAAAACCAATGTCATTTTCATCAGTATCATGCAAAACCAATGTCATTTCTATCAGTATCATGCAAAACCAATGTCATTTCTATCAGCATCAGGCAAAACCAATGTCATTTCCATCAGCATCAGGCAAAACCAATGTCATTTCCATCAGCATCAGGCAAAGCCAATGTCATTTCTATCAGTATCAGGCAAAACCAATGTCATTTCTATCAGTATCAGGCAAAACCAATGTCATTTCTATCAGCATCAGGCAAAAGCAATGTCATTTCTATCAGTATCAGGCAAAACCAATGTCATTTCTATCAGCATCAGGCAAAACCAATGTCATTTCTATCAGCATCAGGCAAAACCAATGTCATTTCTATCAGCATCAGGCAAAACCAATGTCATTTCCATCAGCATCAGGCAAAGCCAATGTCATTTCTATCAGTATCAGGCAAAACCAATGTCATTTCTATCAGTATCAGGCAAAACCAATGACATTTCTATCAGTATCAGGCAAAACCAATGTCATTTCTATCAGTATCAGGCAAAACCAATGTCATTTCTATCAGCATCAGGCAAAACCAATGTCATTTCTATCAGCATCAGGCAAAACCAATGTCATTTCTATCAGTATCAGGCAAAACCAATGTCATTTCTATCAGCATCAGGCAAAACCAATGTCATTTCCATCAGCATCAGGCAAAGCCAATGTCATTTCTATCATTATCAGGCAAAACCAATGTCATTTCCATCAGCATCAGGCAAAACCAATGTCATTTCTATCAGCATCAGGCAAAACCAATGTCATTTCTATCAGTATCAGGCAAAACCAATGTCATTTCTATCAGTATCAGGCAAAACCAATGTCATTTCCATCAGCATCATGCAAAACCAATGTCATTTTCATCAGTATCAGGCAAAGCCAATGTCATTTCTATCAGTATCAGGCAAAACCAATGTCATTTCCATCAGCATCATGCAAAACCAATGTCATTTCTATCAGTATCAGGCAAAACCAATGTCATTTCTATCAGTATCAGGCAAAACCAATGTCATTTCTATCAGCATCAGGCAAAACCAATGTCATTTCTATCAGTATCAGGCAAAACCAATGTCATTTCTATCAGTATCAGGCAAAGCCAATGTCATTTCTATCAGTATCAGGCAAAGCCAATGTCATTTCTATCAGCATCATGCAAAACCAATGTCATTTCTATCAGTATCAGGCAAAACCAATGTCATTTCTATCAGTATCAGGCAAAACCAATGTCATTTCTATCAGTATCAGGCAAAACCAATGTCATTTCTATCAGTATCATGCAAAACCAATGTCATTTCTTTCAGTATCATGCAAAGCCAATGTCATTTCTATCAGCATCATGCAAAACCAATGTCATTTCTATCAGTATCATGCAAAACCAATGTCATTTCTATCAGTATCATGCAAAACCAATGTCATTTCTATCAGCATCAGGCAAAACCAATGTCATTTCTATCAGTATCATGCAAAACCAATGTCATTTCTATCAGCATCATGCAAAACCAATGTCATTTCTATCAGCATCAGGCAAAACCAATGTCATTTCTATCAGCATCAGGCAAAACCAATGTCATTTCTATCAGTATCATGCAAAGCCAATGTCATTTCTATCAGCATCATGCAAAACCAATGTCATTTCTATCAGTATCATGCAAAACCAATGTCATTTCTATCAGTATCATGCAAAACCAATGTCATTTCTATCAGCATCAGGCAAAACCAATGTCATTTCTATCAGTATCATGCAAAGCCAATGTCATTTCTATCAGCATCATGCAAAACCAATGTCATTTCTATCAGTATCATGCAAAACCAATGTCATTTCTATCAGTATCAGGCAAAACCAATGTCATTTCTATCAGTATCAGGCAAAACCAATGTCATTTCCATCAGCATCATGCAAAACCAATGTCATTTTCATCAGTATCAGGCAAAGCCAATGTCATTTCTATCAGTATCAGGCAAAACCAATGTCATTTCCATCAGCATCATGCAAAACCAATGTCATTTCTATCAGTATCAGGCAAAACCAATGTCATTTCTATCAGTATCAGGCAAAACCAATGTCATTTCTATCAGTATCAGGCAAAGCCAATGTCATTTCTATCAGCATCAGGCAAAACCAATGTCATTTCTATCAGTATCAGGCAAAACCAATGTCATTTCTATCAGTATCAGGCAAAGCCAATGTCATTTCTATCAGCATCAGGCAAAACCAATGTCATTTCCATCAGCATCAGGCAAAACCAATGTCATTTCTATCAGCATCAGGCAAAGCCAATGTCATTTCTATCAGTATCAGGCAAAGCCAATGTCATTTCTATCAGTATCATGCAAAACCAATGTCATTTCTATCAGTATCAGGCAAAACCAATGTCATTTCTATCAGTATCATGCAAAACCAATGTCATTTCTATCAGTATCATGCAAAGCCAATGTCATTTCTATCAGCATCATGCAAAACCAATGTCATTTCTATCAGTATCATGCAAAACCAATGTCATTTCTATCAGTATCATGCAAAACCAATGTCATTTCTATCAGCATCAGGCAAAGCCAATGTCATTTCTATCAGTATCAGGCAAAGCCAATGTCATTTCTATCAGCATCAGGCAAAACCAATGTCATTTCTATCAGTATCAGGCAAAACCAATGTCATTTCTATCAGTATCAGGCAAAGCCAATGTCATTTCTATCAGCATCATGCAAAACCAATGTCATTTCTATCAGTATCAGGCAAAGCCAATGTCATTTCTATCAGTATCATGCAAAACCAATGTCATTTCTATCAGTATCAGGCAAAACCAATGTCATTTCTATCAGTATCATGCAAAACCAATGTCATTTCTATCAGTATCATGCAAAGCCAATGTCATTTCTATCAGCATCATGCAAAACCAATGTCATTTCTATCAGTATCATGCAAAACCAATGTCATTTCTATCAGTATCATGCAAAACCAATGTCATTTCTATCAGCATCAGGCAAAACCAATGTCATTTCTATCAGTATCATGCAAAGCCAATGTCATTTCTATCAGCATCAGGCAAAACCAATGTCATTTCTATCAGCATCAGGCAAAACCAATGTCATTTCTATCAGCATCAGGCAAAACCAATGTCATTTCTATCAGTATCATGCAAAGCCAATGTCATTTCTATCAGCATCATGCAAAACCAATGTCATTTCTATCAGTATCAGGCAAAACCAATGTCATTTCTATCAGTATCATGCAAAACCAATGTCATTTCTATCAGTATCAGGCAAAGCCAATGTCATTTCTATCAGTATCAGGCAAAACCAATGTCATTTCTATCAGTATCATGTAAAGCCAATGTCATTTCTATCAGTATCATGCAAAGCCAATGTCATTTCTATCAGCATCATGCAAAACCAATGTCATTTCTATCAGTATCAGGCAAAACCAATGTCATTTCTATCAGTATCATGCAAAACCAATGTCATTTCTATCAGTATCAGGCAAAGCCAATGTCATTTCTATCAGTATCAGGCAAAACCAATGTCATTTCTATCAGTATCATGCAAAGCCAATGTCATTTCTATCAGCATCATGCAAAACCAATGTCATTTCTATCAGTATCAGGCAAAACCAATGTCATTTCTATCAGTATCAGGCAAAGCCAATGTCATTTCTATCAGTATCAGGCAAAGCCAATGTCATTTCTATCAGTATCAGGCAAAACCAATGTCATTTCCATCAGTATCATGCAAAGCCAATGTCATTTCTATCAGCATCAGGCAAAGCCAATGTCATTTCCATCAGCATCAGGCAAAACCAATGTCATTTCCATCAGCATCAGGCAAAACCAATGTCATTTCCATCAGTATCATGCAAAACCAATGTCATTTCCATCAGTATCATGCAAAACCAATGTCATTTCTATCAGCATCAGGCAAAACCAATGTCATTTCTTTCAGCATCAGGCAAAACCAATGTCATTTCTATCAGCATCATGCAAAACCAATGTCATTTCTATCAGCATCAGGCAAAGCCAATGTCATTTCCATCAGCATCAGGCAAAACCAATGTCATTTCTATCAGTATCATGCAAAGCCAATGTCATTTCTATCAGTATCATGCAAAGCCAATGTCATTTCCATCAGCATCAGGCAAAACCAATGTCATTTCCATCAGTATCATGCAAAACCAATGTCATTTCTATCAGCATCAGGCAAAACCAATGTCATTTCTATCAGCATCAGGAAAAACCAATGTCATTTCTATCAGCATCAGGCAAAGCCAATGTCATTTCTATCAGCATCAGGCAAAGCCAATGTCATTTCCATCAGCATCAGGCAAAACCAATGTCATTTCTATCAGTATCATGCAAAACCAATGTCATTTCTATCAGTATCATGCAAAGCCAATGTCATTTCCATCATCATCAGGCAAAACCAATGTCATTTCCATCAGTATCATGCAAAACCAATGTCATTTCTATCAGTATCAGGCAAAACCAATGTCATTTCTATCAGCATCAGGCAAAGCCAATGTCATTTCCATCAGTATCAGGCAAAACCAATGTCATTTCCATCAGTATCATGCAAAACCAATGTCATTTCTATCAGCATCAGGCAAAACCAATGTCATTTCTATCAGCATCAGGCAAAACCAATGTCATTTCCATCAGTATCATGCAAAACCAATGTCATTTCTATCAGTATCATGCAAAACCAATGTCATTTCTCTCAGTATCATGCAAAGCCAATGTCATTTCCATCAGCATCAGGCAAAACCAATGTCATTTCCATCAGTATCATGCAAAACCAATGTCATTTCTATCAGTATCAGGCAAAACCAATGTCATTTCTATCAGCATCAGGCAAAGCCAATGTCATTTCCATCAGTATCAGGCAAAACCAATGTCATTTCCATCAGTATCATGCAAAACCAATGTCATTTCTATCAGCATCAGGCAAAACCAATGTCATTTCTATCAGCATCAGGCAAAGCCAATGTCATTTCCATCAGCATCAGGCAAAACCAATGTCATTTTCATCAGTATCATGCAAAACCAATGTCATTTCCATCAGCATCAGGCAAAGCCAATGTCATTTCTATCAGCATCAGGCAAAACCAATGTCATGTTGTTAGCTTTTGGATTAATACTCTTCATTATTTTCCATATATGCGAAGGGTTCTTTTTATTGTCAACCATCGCTGTGCTAAAGTAGTTTCGCTTAGACTTTTCAATTAGTGACATTACTTTATGTTTCAAGTCTTCATATTTAATCATATTTGTAGCTTTTTTATAGTAATCCCTGTCTTTTATGGCCTTTAAAATGTCATCGTTTATCCATCCAGGCTGACAGACACGTTTTACTCTACTCTCAATAATAGGTGCATGTCTATCTAGAACAGTTATTTCATAATTCAATTAATATAATTTTTTTAGTTCTGAAATTTAATTAGGGACTCGTGGGTCTAATTCAATTACACAACTGAAAATATTTTGGGAATTTAGAATTTAATATATAAATCTGTTGAGAATTTTTTAACTAATTCAACTGGGGACTGTTACTCTTCCACTCAAATTAGTTTAAAGATACATTACCTCCGAGATATAAATAAATTTGGAAATGTTCAATATTTTTATTGTAATATAATGGTCCTGGTGTATTAGTACTACATACTAATCTTTATACGCAAATTCTGACCAGTTAAAAATAGGCCTATTTGTTATTATTTGTTCTTTCTATGGAACCTGGTGTTAGCGGATGAGATTTTTAAATATATAATGCTTCACTAAATTGAAAGTCTCTAGACTATTTTGAAACTAATTTGACTAGGCGATGTCGTTGCCATAGGCGCAATGTAACAGCTTACCAGTAAAGTTTTACCTTGAAATGTAGATTCAGGAAGTTCAGGGTGCAATCGATTCCAACACGAACAAGGTGTGGGCGGAGCTTAGGTAGGAATGGGCGGGCATAGCCAAAACTAGATTTATCCATTAATCACTCCATTCTTCTACATAAATACATATCAATATTTTAGATGGGCTGTTTCACGATTCTTCCATTCGATTTAACTTTGAGACATAACATGATCGATTAGACAATCAGAGTTGTGTATTTCAATAAAGCGCGCGTTAATCGCATGAATAGCGCCTCAATATACTACTGCTATGACGCCGTCAGTTGACATGGCATGGGCCATGTCGAGGCAATATTTGAATCAATGATCACTCTATGTGGATTGTTAGATTAACACCTTCGTACTACAATCATGGCGTAGTCTCATCTATAGGCTACCATACGTGGTATGTAGCACGTATCGCGTAGGGCCGGCACAGATAGGCCCATACCGGCGTGTTCCTCTTCAACTCCCCTATACAACCATTACTGTCTATACGCATAGCACATGTGTACTAGCACACTTAAAAAATAATATCACCTACCGCACATGTGCGATAATCCAGATAGGCCAAGCACACTGTACCTTAAGTATGGCGATGGCCTCTTTTGTGTATATATTTCCCGTATTTATAAATCGTTAATACGGGTCCATTCCGCGCCATCTTTGGGCGAATGTAAACATAAATTCCACCAGGATTCCAAATCTGTTCTCCAAATTTAAATCGGATAGGAACTGGCGGAGATATTAATTAATATAAAATAGGCCTATGACGTCATAGACACGTGTCCTCTTAGATTTGCTTGGTTGTTACAACCGCATGCAGGTTGGCTAAAGCAGCGCTCTGGTACCATTTCATTGGATGCTGGAATCCATAAAAAGGACCAATATCGGTCTAAAAACAACAGTCGAGATTGAGTGGTCGATCAAGCACTATGCTGAACAGCTGATACAATCTATACCGGCATAATTTCCAATAGTTCCGTACGCCGATCGAAGACTCTCGAAGAGCACCGAAACGAATTTTCGTGGTCCAACCTTGGGCTAATGACCCAACCAAATAATCGGCCTGAGCCAAAACTTAGGGCAATTCGAAAGCACAGGAGAATCCTCTGGAAGGCGCATAACAGTAGAAATAACAAACACTCCTCGCTCACTCAAACTTAAAAAGTAACATCTAGCATAAACTCATGAGCGTCTCGACAGCTATGATTGATATCTCACCATAACTGAACCGTACCACGGCTGAAAAGCGGTCTGTCAACACGCACCATATTTGTGCCAAAAAATTGCTAACACGCTTCCGGTTAAGCAGAATTCACTGTTCTGCTCAAACTAAGCATATTATCAAGCCGATTTCTCTTTGGCTTAAAGTCGTTAACACTGCTAAGCGATTTTTCACTGTTGAGAACATTGCATACTGTTCAGCACCTGAGCTTACTGTCCCGTTCGTCTTTTGCCGAACTTCAGAACTCTTCATAATACTTCGCCGATCCTTCACTCGTTGAACCACATACGCCACCAATATCATCTCCACAGACCTTCAGTAGTAAACTGACATTTCTACCAGCTAATTGGATGAACGTTCTTACTGTTCTGCCTCTTCACTTTTTCACATCGTATGAATCAGTTGTGCCATTTGTAATTCGGCACCTCTTTTACTTTCATGCACTGATGACTATTAGGCCAACTTAAAAAGATATTTCCACATTGTACTTTCTTACGCTGATAACTATTAGGGATAATTACAGCTCGTACATAATCCTGCACCAGTAACTATTATGTGCCATCATTTTCTGTTATTACTGCGCCGACGACTATTAGGAATGGTTTAAGAACAGATTCGGCCGGTTGCTAAATTTTCCTTTGTAGCTTTTTCACGACCTGTGTCTTTATTATCATTATCTTATATTATATATTGTATTCACTAACACCAACAATAGCGCATTAACACTAAATATTTTAAATAACAACACTCCACACTAGGAACCATTCTTGTGCTGAAACCGACAGTGGTTCATCTTAAATCTATCATAGGCAGTAGCTCAGTTATTTGTATTAGAATTCTGCAACAATCCGAGGCAGTTGCTCAAAGCAGCTATTTGTTGTAAAGCTGGCCTCTGGTGCCACACGTCTAGTGGTATACCATTAAATGAGCCAAAAAGGGCCACCATAGAGAGCCAAAATGTCATTTAACAGTATTTCAGCAACTGTCTGTTTTGTGACTAACTCCAGCCCATCTTCGGCCACACATTTATTATATATACTTAAGTCCTCCTCCGGTTCGGTTGCACCATCGCAGCAACCGCATGGGTTTGTCGGTGGATTCAATCCTAATGGAGACGCATTACATTTCCATCAGTATCTTCAGGGATACCTTACCGCGACAGAAAATATACGCTAAAGTAGGAATTCACAGCGAACTAATTGTATTAATTATCATCCTCAGCAGTGAATCTTGGACATTTTTGTATTAAACCAAACGCAGGATAAACGTTGGACTGCAGGAATCGGGTCTATATGGCTTGATTTCGGCACTTCGGCTCGCGGCAAAAGATGTGATTAGCAAACTAATGGTGACTGAGAAGGGCCGAGTGGGTCCTCTACGCCTTTAGGGTAAAAGTCATCAAGGTTGCTAACCCTTCTTGTATTGTCCTGTCCGTTCTTGTCCTGTTGACGTTGTTCTAGTAGACACAGGCTGGAGCTCACCATGGGCAAGCAGACGAAACCCTGTTTCAAACGGTAGGCTAGGGTGCTAGGCCTCTGTGGTATTAATATCTATGTGATGAAATAAGACAGCTTAGGCTCCTTTGAAGGACCGTTAACCATAATGGCATCCACCTAGTTTCATTAATTTTAGGACTCGGCCTGGCCAGCATATGCAGAAACTTACCAGCCACTACTCGTTAACCAGCATGTAACAACACTATATATATTTTACGACAGAAACCAAAATGAAACCCCTTTTAATGGTTAACATGTATCCAAGACATATGGGAACGACGAATAGCATGGATGACACCGTGGCAGAGAATCATGATGTACTCAGGAATGCCAACCCGGCCGTACTAGAATGTTATCAACCCCCCCCCCCCCCCTCCTCCGATCCAAGAGATCAGCTTTTGTATACATTGCAACATCTGCGTCCCACTTCTTCAGAACGGGCAACCCTGAGAACTAACCATCCACTGCAGTGGGCCGATTCATACCCAGCCTACGGACCAGACCATCACAAGTAACAACGCAGATGCGCCAATGCTACAGGTATCTGATAAACATATTAAACATGAGTGACTATAGTTGCAATTCCGTTGTTGGCCATATCCGGAAACACTTTGACTATAATGATGCACAGCCCAATTGAGGAATCCAGTTTATAGATCTATCCTTCTCTACTATTTAATAAACATGTTGTTGAATATTTTTAGCTTAGCCAGAGATAGGCGGGGAATAGCTAACGATGGATTTATCCATTGCAAATTTGCCAAGCATACACATTTACTTATAATGGTTTGATAAGACCAAATAAGTTATGACAGAATTAAATTCAAAACAGATACAACGTAATACAAACAAGAACACATTTACTGAAGTAGTTGTTGGTATACATATGTGTACCCTGTAGCCTAGTCATGGTGACAACATCAATGTATAAATACGGCATCGTGTACAATCACATCCATAATACTGGTAACAGCTTGGCGCCGATGATACTAGCATGAAATTTATCAGCATCTTTGTCAAAATCTGAGCACAATTGATGTCCGAGCATCAATACGCAAAACAGTATGCTCTGACGATAGCCTACAATTAACCAATATTGGTGATCCTTTAAAAAAAAAATTGCGGGCTCTGGTAGCGATTACTGTTATGATTGACCGATACTCGCACGATACAGGTAACGAGTCTCGTTGTGATCGCTGATACTTAACGCGCGTATTGCTAAGCGTAAAATCTCGATATCCAAGATATCTTATTGTATCATCTGTTTAGGTTTACGCAGCATGAGATATGGCCAGAATACACTTTTCCTGAATCGGATAGAAAGGATTATAATTAAAATGACAACATCTAAAGAACGACTGAACTGATATTAATTTGGCAAACAGATAGTCCGCTTTGATTCAGGGATGCTTGCCGTCTATTGCCGAGTCACCGACACAGACATTCCGATTTGTTTCGTCCATGTTTGCCATCTTTTTCTGATTCACAGAAACAGACATTCCGATTTGATTCACGCATGTTTGCCAATTCATGGAAACTAACATTCTACTTTGATTCATGCATAATTGCTGTCTATTGCCGATTCACAGAAACAGATATTCTTCTTCAAATCATGCCTGGTTGCCGTCTATTGCCGAGTCACAGAAACAGACATTCCGCCTTTATTCACGCACGTTTGCCGTCTATTGCTGATTCATTTAAATATACATTCCGCTTTGATTCATGAATGCTTGCCGTCTATTGCTTATTCATTTAAACAGAGAAACAGATATTCCTCTTTGATTCACACATGCTTGGTGTCTATTGTCGATTCATGGTAACATATTCCTTTGTAATTCATGCATGTTTGCTGTCTATTGCCGATTCGCGAAAATAGATATTACGCTTGGATTCACGGATTCTTACTGTCTATTGCTAATTCACGGAACCAGATATTCCGCTTTGATTCGCATATATGCTTGCTGTCTATTGCCGATTTACGAAAATATATATTCTACTTTGATTCACGCATGATTACTGTCTTTGGCCGATTCATTGAAACAGATATTATAAGTTACATGCTTTACCGTACAGGTTGTTACCGCATGCGCACACGTTGTATTTCCCGAGCGCAGTGAGATAAATGCATTTTATATTTCCCCGATCGTAGCGAGGGAATTATATTTGATGGCGCATGTGGTACATGTACCTCGGCAAGACACTAGTGTATAGAATTTATTAGCCGTCAGACATCAGCGAGAGAGTAAGAAATAGAGAGAGAGAGAGAGAGAGAGAGAGAGAGAGAGAGAGAGAGAGAGAGAGAGAGAGAGAGAGAGAGAGCGCGAGAGAATAAGAAATAGAGAGAGAGAGAGAGAGAGAGAGAGAATAAGAAATAGAGAGAGAGAGAGAGAGAGAGAAAGAGAGAGAGAGAGAGAGAGAGAGAGAGAGAGGGAGAGAGGGAGAGAGAGAGAGAGAGAGAAATCTCAGAGAAATTTTATCTTAGCTTAAATTTTGCCAATTTTCAACACTTATGACGTAATTTTCAGAATACATCAACACTTATGACGTCATGACATTCATCATTGGCTAGCGAGTGTTACGTAATAATTTCTATGTCATTAAGACTAAAACACGATGCCGCGCGGGGGATACTGTGTAGTAGTGGTCTTGCTTGAGGGAAATAAGAGATCATGCATCACTGATCTTATCCAATCAAATAACATCATATGGTCATGTGACATTACTGAGGGGTGATAATCCTCTTTAATTCACACATGCTTGCGGGCTATTGCCGATTCACGGAAACAGATGAGAATTAATCTGTCTTCAATGGCTGATAAAGGAAATTATTTCGGAAATCTGCTTAGTCTTATGATGTCTAGGCCTACGAGTGACTGACAAATTTAGTTCACCATAGAAATATGATTAAATTTATTATGATGCGCAACAAAGGTTAGATTAGGATTGCGAATTTCGAAAACCTTGAGTTCAATGTCTCTCTACGACTACTACTACTACTACTACTACTACTACTACTACTACTACTACTACTACTACTACTACTACTACTACTACTACTACTACTACTACTACTACTACTACTACTACTACTACTACTACTACTACTACTGTTGTTGTTGATACTACTACTACTACTACTACTACTACTACTACTACTACTACTACTACTACTACTACTACTACTACTACTACTACTACTACTACTACCACTACTACTACTACTACTACTACTACTACTACTACTACTACTACTACTACTACTACTACTACTACTCCTCGCCGCCAGTCACAAAACGAGTAGACAATGAAATCTCTCCATTGCTACCATTAGATTCTGGCCCTAGAGATATGCTATTTGAAGCATCATTAATCGCACTACCTGACTCTCCACTAGGCAATCTAAATGACCCAAACGAATATCCGCTCTTGCCACAGAGGGAAATGGTTAATGGCAGCAAATCTGGTCCACGGACCGGCGCTTCTCAGAAATCCCCTCAGAGCAGTCAACTATCGGGTCTCAAGACCCCATCCCCAACAGGGAAACTGCCACAGCCCAGCTTCTCTCCAACTCCAAGTCCAAGTAATGCACCGGAGGTGCGTCCTATTAAATTTGCAAATAGACCCAAACAACCCACCATGTTGGAGAGAAACATTTTTTGGAAATTTCGTCATGAAATCGAAAACAAAAAGTACTCATCTTTGGAGCTTCGAACCTGAGTCGCATTAATGTTGAGCCCCACCCTGAAACGCAAGTTGCCTGCTACCCAGGAGCTAAATTGTGTCATGCTAGAGGAATAGTTCAAAAGTACACTGGATCATTTAAACCAGAGAAAATAGTGATTAACATTGGTATTAATGATATGAATGAACCCATCTCTAGTTCAAAACATAGATTAATGCTGCTTTTCAGTGCGATTAAGTCCAAATTCCCAAAGACTGCGATTTACTTCGCAAAACTTAACTATTCAAGTCGGTTGACAGCTCAGCAGAGGTTGGCGATTCAGTCCCTCAATTCGACGGCTGAATCATAAAAATATGTGACTGTCATTCCTGCACTTAGACTCTCCGAATTTAATGTTGTTAAGGATAACATTCATTGGACTGAAAAGACAGCTAACTCTATGTATTCTGCCTGGCTTAAATTCCTAAATTTAAACTAGACAGGGGCCAAGGTAACATCCGCCTGGAAACAGGACTGGGAAGTAATATTGTCAATCTAACTGTCTCCCCATTAGGTGAAGCAGAGCAGTCACTGCTCAATTTTGGTCTTACATTTGTCCCAACAACAAAACCTAAAACAGGTGTGGATGCTCTTTTAGATAATGGCTGTATGGAAACATCTGAATCTAGTCACCGTATTAAGTTAGCAGACTTCTTTCGTAACTCTAATAGTAACATTCCACCATTCATTGAAAAAACTGGCTGGGCACCAAGCGTAAAACTCCTGGACCCAGCGATCGGTGAAAGCATAGAACTCTTTTCAGAACGTGTTAAAAATTCTGCGTTCCCTAATGATCAACCAAATTTACCCTATGAGGAACGCCAGGCCTTAATTGAATTGTCTAAAAACATTGAAATTGTCATCAAACCTGCAGATAAAGGGTCGGCGACTGTAATAATGCTTAAAGATAACTATAAACGTGAAGCACAACGACAACTTAGTAACCCAAAGCATTACCAGAAACTAAGCAAACCACTTTGGCAAAATAATTGCGGCAAATTTAATGAGATTCTTCAAAAATTGCTCGATAGCAAGAAGATCACCGAAAAGTAACATAAGTATCTCTTTGCTAAGCTTGAGTCAAAACCACGGACTTTCTATCTCTTGCCAAAAATTCATAAACCCATAGATTCGTGGTTGGACCCAATGTCACCGCCCGGGCGACCTATAATCTCTGATTGTGACTCAGTGAATACATTGATTACCATCTACAGCCAATAGCAAATAGACACCCCAGCTTCTTGAAAAACACAGAATACTTCTTATCCCAGGTCTCTGTGACCTGGATACCTCCAACTTCATTCCTGGGCACGCTTGACATCGATGCTATGTATACAAACATTGACATCGAGAAGGGTATAAATTCTATCCGTAAAGCATTCGTGAACTACCCAGACACCAACAAGCCAGACAGAGAAGTAATAGCTCTATTAGAGCTGAGTCTGAAAGGCAATGATTTTGAATTCGATGGCGAAATTTCCAACAAATTTGCGGCTGCGCGATTGGCAAGCGCTTTAGCCCATGTTTTGCCAATATTTACATAGCAGAGTGGGAGGAGGAAGCGTTAGAAAAGTGTCCAAAACAGCCCCTCATTTATCGCAGGTACCTTGATGACATTTTCATGATTTGACAACACACAAAGGAAGAGTTTGATGAATTTTTCGAAATTCTGAACAATCACGATCCGAATATCAAATTAAAAGCAACCATTGACGAGATGTCTGTAGATTTCCTGGGTGTAACTGTATTTAAAGGTCTAAAGTATGAAACAACTGGCTACTTAGACTACAAAGTGTATTTCAAACCAACCGATTCGCATCAGCTATTGCACAAAAAATCTTTCCATCCACCGCATACTTTTAAAGGAATAGTAAAATCACAACTAATCCGTTTTCACAGGAATTCGAGTGATAGGAAAAACCTTGAAGAAGCGTGCTCTACCCTATTCAAAGCCCTCAAACCACGAGGTTACTCCTCACGATTCTTGCGCAAAATCAAATCTGAAACATTAGACAGCTTGGAAACCATTCCAGATAATGCCTCAAATCGTCGGCCTACCAAAATTTCTCACAATCGTCCGATTATAGGTGTAGGCGAATCTCGCAAATGCGGAAAGAAAAGGTGCAAGTTAGATGAATTTCTCCCAAACCTGAATACTTTCACGAGCTTTCAGAACAAAAGCAAGTTCCAACTTCAGTCTAATCTAGATTGTGACTCTAAAAATGTTATTTATCTAATTTCATGCAAATTGTGCCAAAAACAGTATGTCGGTGAAACCAAATGTCCATTAAGATGGCGGGAAACTCGACACCTCTCAGATATTAGGCTAGAGGAAGACACACATGTTTCCGAACATTTTAATCTTCCTGACCATTTAGTCCTTCGTGACTTTGAAATTTTGCCGATTGAACAGCCACCCTTTTCAGACACGGCAGAAGAAACTGATAAACAAAGAAAACTTCGAGAATCGTTTGGATTAAAGAACTCGAAACACAGTGGCCATGGGGAATAAACTCGGACCCAGCTTATCTGATCAACGTGACAAAATTCCATTCATGCTGACCTATAATCGGAAAAACGTTGAAATTTCCAAAATCTTGAAAGATGAGTATCAAAACCTACAGGAGAAACTGAAACAACCCTTTAACAAGCGTCCAGTAATTGCGTTTAAGAAAAATCCGAATCTACGTGACATCTTGGTAAAAGCAAAACTCAAATAGCTATCCAGAATATCCATCTCAATCATTCAACATTAACCCTTGCATGATGGTCAGCCAAAAACGGTCAATTTAGTGATCTTGGGCAATGTCCATTTGTCGGCGGGGATTGGAGTATTTTTGAAAATTTACCGCTGTAATGACTGGCTCGGGAACCGAGACAGTCGTTCCAGTGGCATATTCTCGGGAATGACCTTGTCTGTGCCTGAAAATGTACATTAAATAAGTAAGCGCATATTTGGATTTTACTGAACAAATTTAACCAGTAAAGGGTTAACATTAATACCATATGGCTTTCCTCAAACAAAATGACAAATCTCCGGCAGTAAGATAAACCAAAATATCTTAAATTTTTGAATTTTTTCAATTATTGAAGATTCTGAGCCAGTGCGTTGGCAATATTGACTACTACTACTACTACTACTACTACTAATACTACTACTACTACTACTACTACTACTACTACTACTACTACTACTACTACTACTAGCACTACTAATATTTCTTGAAATCATAATAGTAAGATTATTGGAATAACTTAATGATAGGAAGCGCCCGGTAATGGTGTCATGGCGCAGTACCACTACCAGCACTAGCAGACAAATCCCGACGCAGTTATCAGGATACTGTGTTGCCGCTGCAAACACCCATTAGACGGAAGATCTATTGCATTAGCGATTCAATACCCATAAAACAAGCAGATTCACAGCTGATTGGCAATTCTGATAGAACAATTCATTTAAGCTGTTAGAACTGCATGTCAGGTAAATGGCAATTGTCAGCGAAAGATATGGGGGATGTTTCTAAATTGAATCTAAGTTTGTTGAAGGTAGTGGCTGTCTTAGATGCGTCGCGGAGATCGCCAGCTGTACTGAGAGTTATACCCGACCATTTCTGATTTTATGGCTAAGCGGCGCCCGTTTGTAAGCATGTTGGAATCGATTTAATTGTATACTTTGACCTTTTTGAATTCCCAGAATCCCATTTTCAAGGTAATTATACATTTACGCTGTTGAATATGTTGAACATAATTTCATGTGTGTGGCAACAACAGCAACCCCCCCCCCCCACACACGCACAGTCAAATTAGTTTCAAAATATTAAACAGAATATTGATTAAATCGTAAATGCCGCTGACTTAGGCTATACAGTTCGTTTATTAGCAACGACTTTTCGATTTATCGGAGTTATGTCTCATTAGAGTTGTGATAATGTACTGATGTCGGCTAACTATTGGCGTAATTGATTATGACGTCAGATACTTGGCTGACAGATCGGATTCATCCAGAAGGAGGTGCTAGTATTTCTCGTCAATATCTGTGGTAGTTATGCCTCTTTAAGAATGATAACATACGAAAAACTAACTGTATCCAGTTTTTCGTCACGACAATGAACTGAACCATGGTTCACTGTTTTATTACTAAAAGTTACTGATGTACAGCGATGAAAGCACGTACTCGCATGGATTTCAGCGCAATATAAATGTATAAGTATAAATTAACTCTGCCCTGTTTTGTGTTATGACAAGGAAATGAATCATGGCACACTGCTTTGGTACAAAAAACGGTACAGCTGGCGATTCGCGCGTTCCTGTAAAATGTTATAAAGTTTTTATGATGAGATGAGATGAGAGTGTCTATGAAACCATTATATTTCTGCCATGGAATTTCTGTAATGTGGTAAATTTAGGACCTTTGACGTGTGACCAGAATAATCTCTACATTTAATAAATATCTAAATTATCTTAATTCTGCAATATCTCAACATCACCATCAGTTCATCACACGAGCCATATATGACATGGCGAGAGTGTCGTAAAAACTATTGTCTTTCTATAAAATTATTTGCAAATTAGTTCGCAATATTGTTACACATTGAACCAGATCGATCGGCCACATACGGAAAATGGCCTATAATGTCAGAAATATTCGGTTGCGTGTAGTAAAACTAGTTTAACGAGGAGGCCGTGGTAGGTCTATTTAACGCAGCGTCAGTTTCCCGTGAAATTAGTTTCAAATTACACACAGACGATATCTTACAAGTTTTGTTGACTAAATTTGAGATTCATTAAGATCAGAGTTAAACAACTTTTAAATGTAGGAAATCCAATCTGTCACTCAATTATCTGACGTCATAATACGTCACTAGTTAGTAGCGCGCATATGACGTGATTCTGACTAGAAACATGCAATGTTCAGACAACAACGGTCTTAATCTCATGTCTGTGAAAACTTACAATTTAGACTCAATAAATATTTTCTTGAATATTTTGAAACTAATTTGAATGGCAATATGCTGCCTACAAAAACAACTACAGAAATGAATTTTGTTTCAGAACTCTCAAGAACTTAGTTACTTTGCCATGGATGAATTCCGTTTCTCAGTCAATCATATGACGTCATAATCAACAACGTCACATTTAGGCAGACCTCCTCAATTACCTCATGAATGACGCGATTTAGGCGATTTAGTTCGTCTTAAACGCTTAACATTCTGTCAAGTCGTCCGAATTGAATGCCTTTTCTATTCAATAAACATGTTGTTGAGTAATTTGAAACTAATTTGACTTGGCGCTGTTGGTGTAACATCACCCAGTCAATTTAGTTTCAAAATATTCAACAACTTACCTGTATAGATTTCTGGAAATTGAGAATCTGCGAGTATAGGGATCGATCGATCCCAACACGGGCGAAGCGTAGATGGAGCGTGACTACATTTGGGCGTTTCATAGCTAAAAATGGATTCATCAATTGAGAATCGGTGAATTCATGCTTCAAAGTGATGACATCGATTCAAACCCTTGTACAAAAAGGTGGGCGGAGTCTACATAGAAATGGGCGGGGCAGACAAAGAAATGGACAGCTATATTAAGTTATTCGTCAATCCGCTACTTATTGTTAGAAAGAAAGGAATTATTGCTTTAAATATAGCTAACAGAGACGGTGTAGAAACATTCCAGACATTGTTAATATCATCGTGGTTTTGTGAATGGAAATAAGATATGGTCAAGATATGATTAGCATCGTCAAGTATACGTCATGTAGTCTGTCAGATTTGATTTGTGGATCACAATTGGCTATTCGGAGTCAAGGACAATGCGCTTCTGCTGGAGGTATATTCAATTCCGTCACAGGCATTCAGATTGACCACTGAGTCGAAACCAGGACAAAGATCTATTCTGACATGTCATATATAATTATGTCAATACAATTGATTGATCACATATACCCTCTTCGGCGAGAATTCTCGAAGTGAACACCAAGCTGCTCATAGTGGTGGTGGGGTGTCTGTGGGAGGCAAATAGATATATGCCAGTGTAGCCGGTGTGTTTAAGCACATTTGTTTGTATGGATATATGGGGTCTACGACTGCTGCTACTGTTGCTGGTGCTGCAATTAATGATGTAGGCCTATTGAATATATTTGGAGTGGAAGAATTGATGCAAACTGGCTGTATCACACGATCGATATTATCAAAGTAACTTTGTTTACCAATAGATAGCAATAATCAAAATAACCTTTGCTTTATACCGCTACCCAGAAATATTCTTTGGAGCATGTTATTATAGTCAGTAAGGGGCACGTCATTTTGACAACCATCTGAAGGTGCTGACTGTATAACTGTCAGTCAGTAGCACAGATACATCCAGACTGATGAGCCACTTAGTACACTGTCCGGGTCAATGAGGCACTTACAATGCTGTCTGGGTCACTTGGTCAGGGACATTTTGGTTAATTCGGATTTTATCGGACAAATTAGGTGACACTTCACCAATACTTGTTATTTAGTTGTCTGTAAACTGATGTAGTCAGCAGGCGGAACTGGGCAATCGAGGAGTCAATATAATCACGGAGTGATTGCAGACAAGGACATAGAGTAGATTTAGGAAGAATATTTGTGAATGCTGGCGGTATGTTTAGTACTAGTCTACGAGAACCTGAACGGGAACAGAAAATGGTGTTTTAGATATTAATGCAGCTTTTTGATGGTTAATTATGTGATGCTTTGACACAGCCTATCATTAGATTAGTACAACACAAATACTGAACATTCAATATATAAGTATGAGACATACCTGAGCCTAGGACCCAAGCGGTTTAAGTCCGACTAGTAGGCCATTCGGTTTTTCACCTGCCGGTTTCCATGCAGGACTGGTTCCACGCCAGCTTCGCGCATGCAATTGTGAAATTAGGTAGTCTTCAGCGCTACCGAGTTTCACTACAATTATATTTATATTATAAAATTTAATTTAGCACATGCAATACCTGGTCGATGAGATCCAATGTAATATTAATTTGTCCATGATCTATAGTCGTTCTGTCACGAGAGAACTGATTAAAACATTTCATATATACACTATTGGTATAAACATGATTTGGACGCGCATTCAAACATCAGAGCTGTTGCCGTTGCTAGACTTGCCAAGTATTGTAACTTATCTGTCGATGAATTCGAAAATATCATGATTGTTAATACTGTTAAATGTGTTACTCTTATATATTTGTGCCACACTTTGTGTGCGGCAACAATTCGCGCGTAGTCTACGACCATATACGAAGCAGGTAATATTGATACAGACTCTGAAGTATAAAGACAGCGGGACAAAAACACAGATATACTAGCAGGTGGGTATAGAAACAAAATATAGTAATAATTGTTATGGTATGAACATTTTGCTTAGTACACGTGCGTATGTTATTCGACGTTCAAACTATAATACATTATTTTTATTGACGACAGCTAAATAAGCCTATGAAATATAATCAAGTACATTTTCATCGGTTCAAATAAGGGAAGCAAGCACATTTCTATGGTATGGGTGACACTCACCTGTCCCCATACTTCCCCTCATCGTGGAAGTGCAAACTGGTGACAAGTATTTTCTGTTAGCTCTGGATGTTTTTATTATTATCATCCACATTTCTTCAGTTCTCTTCTGAGAAAAAAAGGCCCATATCCATACAAAAATGTTTGAAGATAAAATTGATAAAATGCGTGCTTTTAAAGGTTTTAATTTTGTACCTCAATGTAATGAAATTTAGCGGAGAGGATAGCTTACATGGTATTGTGACGAGTTGCGAAAACACATATACCTGCGGTTCGCGTCGTGGGGCCATTAATGGAAACTTGAGCAATCTTCTACATGATAGATGACCCTTTCTCTCTCCCTCCACCCTCCCCCCCCCCACCTTGGTCTATCTCCCTCTCATTCCCTATCCACCACCCTCTCTCTCTCTCTCTCTCCCTCTCTCTCTCTCTCTCTCTCTCTCTCTCTCTCTCTCTCTCTCTCTCTCTCTCTCCCGCTTTCTGGCCCTCTCTCCACCAGGAGTATAAATGTATATCAGCACAGAAACTGGGCTATTCCCATGCAATCACCAGACATCGCACGGGGTTTAAGATACTCTCAGCCGCTTGGAGTTATGAGAAAACGGGAATAAGCACCGAGAGATACATGCTCGCTCGTGGATCAGGTACAATGTGTGCTCATAACCATTACAATTCTTTTGAAACGAAATAAATCTTAGCTTTATGCTGATGATTTCATTCGATATCAACTAATGTAATAATTTTCTTGTGAAGTTTAACTAGGGGTACCCATAATTCATCTTCAAAACTAAAAAAATATATTTATTATTTAAACTCTATTCTTTCGTTTATTTTATATCTGGGCAATTAGTAAGGTGCACTATGGCATGCAGGCTATCTACAAGGCAGCACAGCTAATGCGAAAGCGCATCACAACATTCACTGGGACTGATGGTCAATCAGGTTCTTTACATGTTTCTAGCAATATGGATGACGTCCCAAAGGAATTGCAGATGCTGATACAATGGGTGTTAGAGCTGTGTAAAGTTTGGAAAGTCAAACCAGAGAGTGCCTTGTTGACAGAGCAATACTTACATCTTGTCACACACCCATGTTTGGGATTAAATCTGACAGGCAAGTAAAATACAAACCCCTAAGCTGACTCTGGAAAATTTAGATTGCAATAAAAATCTCACGTTCTAGGACTGGCTTTGTCTGTACATCATGACACACAGAATAAGAATATTGTGAATCTTCTTATGCACAGAACTGATGTCTATCCTACCACCGTACCATGCTCTAGAAACATCAATTGCAAACGCAGAACTTTGTGGAAAACATGAGACAGTTTAATAATGTATGATGCAATTGTCAGATCATGTGTTTATCTACACCGTTCTCGAACCATTCCAGTCAGCCTATCGCCAGGGCCATAGCACAGAGACTGCACTCGTCAGAGATCTTAATGAAATTCGCAGGACTGTGGACAAGGGAAACGTAGCTCTCTTACTCTTGCTTGATCTTAGCGGCGCTTCCGACACAATCGACCACCAGCATCTCCTGACACACTTGAAAAACGAGTTTGGAGTTACAGGTCTTGCATGGGACTGGTTTCAATCATATCTGTCTGATAGATTTCAATCGGTTTACGTAAACGGCGTATGTTCTCACCCAGTAGAGCTCGTATGCGGCATGCCAAAGGGATCCATACTCGGCCCAGTACTTTTTACACTTTACACGAAATTGCGATCTGTTATTAATAACCATAGCCTTGATCACCATTTCTAGGCGGACGATACTCAACTCATACATAGCTTCCCGGCGTCATTCCCGCAGCCGATGAAGCAATCAATCATATAACAAGCTGCTATCAAGACATCAAACCATGGATGTCATCAAACATGCTTAAATTAAACGATGATAAGACTGAACTATTGTTAGTGGGCCCATTGGCTAGACTGGCTAAACCGACCTCAATAATATTACAATAGGTTCTAGCGTTAAGGACCTTGGTATTGTGTTGGATAGTAATCTAAGCCTTGAGAAGCAAGTTAGACATCTTTGCAGTACTAGTTTCTTTCAGTTGAGGAACATCAGCAATATCAGAAAATACGCCAGACTAGCTGATACGTTAATGATCTATCATGCCATACGTATAACACAGTAAAATCTGGATACAGCAGAGTTGATGGTTTTCTCTCCATACACTGATGTCTTAGTTCTTGTAATATCATATTATGACAGTTTGCCTGAGACGATAGCTCTTTCAGTGGTGTCTGGAATTACCGAGATAGACCCTATTTGGAAAGCTCTAGGCAAGGAGAAGGCGATGGCATTGGCCACCATTCTTGTATTTCCTGCAGCGGACAATACTGGTAGGCTCTCAAGAATAGATAAATCAACATAGTTAAAGCTCTTCTTAAAGGCATATAGCGATGTCATCGAGGCGCTGAAGAACTTGGCGAGAGAGACTGACGTGGCAGATGTGTGTCCGGCATACGGTCCTAAGGCTACTAGCATCGAGACCATCCAGAGGTTATGGTAGGATTCATTCTATAAGCAACTTTCTGATGGTGAAAAACTACCACATCCTATTAGCGTATTGAAGCAACACATCTTTAGAGTACATTTTCAGAATAATATGTGGTGACAACAGGCATTTCACATCAGGAAGAGGATGACGATGTTACTACGTAGACAAGATGACATTGCTTGAAAACGTATAGTGGTATAAATAAACTGTGTTAGATTCCAAATAAAATTTTAACATGCCAACAGAATCACAAAATGTGCAAAATTTGCAGAATGTCTTTGAATTGCATATTAAATTGGATATCATTTTCCAAAATAGTATTCCTGTTACCTTAAGCTTACTATAAATACTTCCAATACATTTCTTGACTCAGAAAATAAGGTTAAATACATCAAAATTATGAATCTGGGCCATTTGTTAGTGGATATATCGAGTTTTGGAGGATTTGGCTGGCGGCCATTTTGAAAAACAAGATGGCCGCCATGAAGACCTTGGTATTAATTCAAACAAGGTCTTTTTTATAATCTTACTAAATGAGCAAATTTCTAAATACGATACCAGCTTAAAGGTGTTATCCAATTCGTCTGCTGGTCATCCCCGGGGTGTTCCATGGGCAGAAGCCAAAGCCATATCTCCACTGTCTGCATCCATGGGTATCTCCACCAGGCTGGTTGCTGGGAGGAAGTTACCGCGAACAGCGTACTCTCTTTGCACTATGCAGGCCGTGTATCTGTACGCCGCTGACCTATATGCCAACAACATTTATATTAGAACAATTATAAAATCTACGAATAATTTGAGTTTCCTTATTAGAGCACTTGGGATGGGAAAGATTTTTACAGCTTCCGGTATTGTCAGAGCTTTCGGAATCTGAAAACAATTTCAGAATCAGCTCAGTATTAACCAAGTTATGTGAGATTAAATATTGTTCAATCAGCGTGCGATGGAGCTTGTCCATTTCCAGTAAAAATTCTTCCCACGTAGATGCTAATCACCTGGTTGACATTCTACCTCATCCCTTGCACGGGGATTGGCTTCCTCATCTTGAGAGTTACGACTTTTTAAAACTTAGGCAGTTCAATAAAAAAAAAGATGATTCACAGTCTCCATGTGCACATTTTAAACTAACTTTCAACAGTCACTGAGTGGCAGATGAAACGTTCGCGATTCAAAAACCTCAAGTCCTTCTTGGGACAACGGTAAGATCTTCGTTACCTTCCAGCGCGGACCATTTGCTTAGCCACCTGTTAATCAGAGATGTAGTATAATCAGTATTTCCAGTTCATCATTCGGAAATTTTAGAAAATGCCCACGTCAGGGGACCACTTGTGTGCTTGATAAATGTCAATTTACAACTCAATACCCCAGTGGGTTAAATTGACCAGTTACACTAGCTTCAATACTGAAAAGAGTAATTATTCGTCCAGTCGTTTCTTGCGTAGTAATGACGAACTCGCCATTTTCAGTGGAAACTGTGTTTTCCACCAACCTTTCATCAGACCACTTAGCTCGGACAAATTTATATATGTGGCTACATCCGTAAAATTTGTGCGGACAATGGCATCAGACGACGGCGGAGCGGCGCGCCGCAGGGCCGAAACACAACGAACGTAGGGGCAACGCGTCGCTGGCGGGCTACAAAGGTAAAGGCGTGGGCTTTGAGAAAATGTATGGTGTGTGACACAATTGCCGAATTGCCGTTGAGTAGAAATCATTCTATCGGTTACAATATAACTCGAATGTCTCTTGTATAGAATGTGTTACCGCTGTCCCTTCCTTTCAGCATCCAGGAAATGATCATATCTCGGAAATAAAGCATAAACGAATACAATACGTTCACCGCGTTACGGCGGCTGCTCATCACGGCTCTGAGCTATATTTACTCATTGCGTATAAGATCAACAGATAAAGTATAATAAAACCAGCTGCTAGTTTTTATTTCCCCATGTATTCATAAAAGCGAAATAAAATGTCAACATATCGTCTTCCAAATCAATGGCTCTACGGAAGTTACGTGGCAGCAATGCATAATCTGGGATATGCCGTGAGTCATTACCTGCACAGCTCATAAATAAGCTAAAATATCTCCGAAATAAAAACAAGATATTTTGAACATAAGTTGGTTGGAACACATTGCTTGGGATATCCAATTATGTTTAAAATATTCAACAGTACGTTTTATTTTGATTTAGACAGACGTTAAGTGATGTCGGAGCTGCACAGCAGCCACGATATAGCGACTAAACCCTGTATAGTAATTGCTAATATGGTTGTCTGACATTCTTATCCAACATCAAAGTCAACGTAATCAAATCCATCATGATTGCCTTTACATATTTTGAAAAATAGTTTGTTTTAAATGTGATGCTACATGTCTCCTGAATACTAGCTTTAGTGTATTCCAATATAACATCACGTGCAATATGTTGCACACCATTTGCTGCAACAACAACCTGCATTGAGACTGTCTTATTGATGTGGCTAATATGCCTTGGCCTTATCTGGAGATTGTGTTTTTATGAACGGACAACCGGTTGTTTTCGCGACAACACCAAGAACTGTGTCACTGTATCCGGTGTCACATCAAACATAGAGGTTTATCGTTGTATTATTTGCCTTCTGTTACCGGGAGCTTTATGATTGGAAGGAACTCATCGTTGGTATCTCATTCTTCTGCAAGTTGACAGTTGTAGCTATCTGTTCATGAGCTGATCAGCTTTAAAAGTACACACGTTATGCACGTGTATGGTTACATGGACACTGTCTCGCACGCACGCGCGTACGAGCGCACGTATACACGCACACACGCATACAAGCAGGTACGCTCGCAAGAACACACACACGCACGCACACGCACACACGCATACACGCACACACGCACACACACAGACACACGCACGCACGCACACACACAGACACACGCACGCACGCACGCACGCACGCACGCACGCACGCACGCACGCACGCACGCACGCATGCATTCACATGAACACGTACGCACACGTGCACACACACGCATATTAATGTGTGTTGCTGTTTATTACGAAGTGCCAGCTGATATGTTGAGTTGTGTACAACAAATATAACACTCATGGCAATATTACATCGTTATTTCCTGTCCAATAAAGAGCTTTCCTCCGCCTGTTTGGTATAATTGATGTCGGGCTGGTATCACTTGCCTGGAATAACGAGCCCCTGGGTGATGAAATGGATAGGTCTTATAGAGATCAAGGACAACAGTGAGACTATTGTGAGTGCAGTCTGGAAATACGTGTGATGCATGGCTCCGTCACTCAGTGTTGTGTCGCTAGTTAACTGGGTCCTGTTTCTGAATATCTTGTCTTAACGATCAGATATTTCATACTAATCTGGGTTTAAAAGCATATAAATTGTAACGTTATGTAGACTGTTTGATGAAAGAATCTATACAAATCGTCATTTCAGGATACAAGGTTAAACAAATTATATAGTAATCTATATTGTTTATAGGCAATAAGGGTGATTTTAGTTGGCAATATGTTAGACGCTAGAAATTCACATACTGTTCAATTGATTGGGCATGTAGCACCGGTCCTTAGGAAATGTGATAAATCCTAACTGTTATCCATCTGGCAACCGCTGCACAATTATATGAGGCATCATTGACCAGGCTGAGAAGTGAATGGCACTATTCGGAACAATGCATCAACTGCATATGTTGAAGTGCAGCGAGTGGAAATGTAGCCACAGACCATATATACTATATACTATTGAAAGACAGTCGAATGTGGTGACTGGATCGCGGGGGTCGTTTGTAGTAACTGGTGGCATGGAGGGTTCAGACGGCTCAGCCAAATTGTCATAATCAAATACGTCATAATCCCGTGAATTTTCGTGACCAAGAATAGCTTCCCTCAGTCACGCAACAGTTTTGCGCAAATTCTAGGTTCAATATCCGGTCACGTGTAAACTCCCTAGTTCGTGCAGTGTTAGACCAAGGAATGGTCCATACACCGCAAACAAAATTGAGCAGGGTAACTGCTGCTAAAGGTTCATAATTTGATTAGATATTGGCTTGTTGTTTTTGGTCTTTGCCAAATATTTGATTTGCGTTCTGAATCTCCCTCCGAATTCCACATTGCTCGTGTATCACGCATCTTGCCGTAGTACATACAAGCGAGTTGTCCATGGCGCGATAGCTTAGTTGATTGTGCTCTATTACATTATAATATATTCTTCCTAGCGTTGGTGATACAATTTAAAATTAAGAAGAGCATACCACGTGGCTCAACTGCTTCAACTTTTCATCTCTCATTGGCTTCATGCCATTGAAATTGACTACGATTTCTTATCCAATATGTCTATGTAGTTACCTCATCACCGTAAACCACCTCTCTCTATTCCATCTTAGAACACATCGAATTATTACACAATATTCTTACAATTATTAGGCTGAAAGTTTCCGCTCGCTCGGCCAGCAAGAAAGAATAGTATTAAATAGACCTATGTGACTTAGTTTGTTTGGACGTACATTTATCTCGCGTAGCCATAATCGTGTCTGTAGTAGTAAACCGCTAAACTACATAACATCTCTACACTACAACTCCAAGAGCGAAAAGCAGTGAATGTCCATTTCTATGCATATCGCCTTCGGTTGTGAACTGCCACTCATCTCCATTCTTCAATATCACAAGTGTCACCTTAGGACTGACACATTTCTAGACTCTCCACAGAATAGGGAAATTTCACTAATTGATGTGTGAACTGAGTGTACAATACCAGCGCTAATGCAGACATGTTAGGCGGTTCCTAATGGACATTTCCACCTTTAGCCCGTGCTCATCCCACCCCTAGTTAAGCTCCTCCCACGCTTCGTTCTTATTGGGATCGATCTATCCCCGGACTATCAAATACTCGAAAACTATACAGGTAAACTGTTGACCATTTTGAAAATAGTCAACATAATGTTTATCAAATATTAAATGCTTACAATTCGTACAACGTCTCAGACTATTAAGCGTTTAAAAAGGACTAAATCAAGCCATTCATTCTGTAATTGACTATGACGTCATCCTACACGCCACGTGGTTGATTATGACATTATATGATGGATGGATAAACTTGACTTATCCATCTTGTTGACTTAAACCTTGTAAGATTTAAAAACCCCGATACACTTACTCAATTTAGAATAATAGAGTCACACCAATTGGCTAATGTGAATTTAACTTATGTTTGCCAAACAGCATGTAAATATTGGATTTGTGAACTGGCTACCAGGGAACCCCACGGCTACCTTTTGGTACCTGAGTAAATATTTGCAGATGACCCTTTGACACTGTGCGAGTCAAGTATGTTTTAGGTCACATCCTCAGTCTTGAATATTCACAACATCATCATCGTGATACGTCACTGAAAATATGACCAACTATTTAGGTCGCTATGGACAGTTAGTCATTGTGCATACGTCATTAGCAATAGGGCCAACTATTCAGGTCGCTATTGGCAGTGAGTAGTAGGGCCGTTTTTATAGGTCGCTATGACATGGTAGAGTGGTGTAACATTTATGTAATAATTAATTATATCGTAGCGGGATATCCGATTACCGCCACTGCCATTATTATAAATTATGCATGTTTCATGCTGAAGGTATAAGTAATATATTTTATGTGAATGTTTTGAGGGATTCTAAATGGATAATTATAATCACTGGTGATGGCCAAATCGAATTAGCTATATTAGATTTCTGTTTGATTAGGATTGGTTGCTACAATCAATCTAGTTTTATCATTTTCACAGTCAGGATCTAGAGCGAATAATTTAGACAATATTCAAACCACGCAAAGTTCTAGTCGTAATCATAATCCGTTATGATAAATCTTTAACCCTTTAAAAGCTAGAAACTGGTTCTGCCACTTTGATATAAGTTATAGACGCTGTGACGGTAAGACGCTGTTGGATTAAGTTCAAGATAGGTCTTACGGTGACCTCTTGGTACTAAATACTAAAAGGGCTTACAAGATGGTTAATTAAGAAAGGATATTACATGATTCGAAGAAATTTGTCAGATAGCATGAATAGAGTATACAGATCCAGTTATGTGATTCAGCACCACGCAGAAATCCCATGATGTATGCGTAAGTCTGGTAATTACCCAGAATGCACATGTCAGGTTAGAGATCACCTAGGCATACGTCATGACGACTCATAACCATTAGTTAGTTAATCCAAATATAGTTCCCCTATAGTAAAGTAATCCTGAGGAGTTAATACTTGGATGGTTAACCGTGTCATAATAAAGCCAATGAGTAAGAGGTACAAAGTATGCAAGGAATTGATGCTTGATGAGACTTGTCAAAGCAAAACTGTATACATATTCTGTCAAGAGGCATCACGTGCATACTGGTTCCGACCGGTTGAATCCAACCGTCTTTTGAGTGTGGGAAGGAGAGTGTTAACCAATCAAAGTAGTTAGATTTTGGAAATCGCCAGGGAAGCCCTCTGAAATGTCATTATACCGACGTCATGCACGGATCCACTTTTATTGTATATAAGGAGGTGCATGACAGAAATTAATTAGTCTTCCGATGGCTCTCTTCTTGAGAATGTATACATCTCTCGACGTGAGTTTAACGGCAGCAATTGAAATTCATTATTTAGTAAGCAGAAGTTTAGTTAGAATATACTAGAAATTAGTTTGTTTAAATAATCGTTTTAGCTTTGAAAGTTTATTAGATTTACAAGCCTGCAATACGGCTCTATTAATGTGCAAATAATAAAAGCCTTATTTATTTAGCATTATTAATAAAAGCGTTTTAGTTGGTTTGTGATATGAAGCCATATAGTTAAAAGCAGAGAAAGGAAGACCACCTTTCCCGAACTCCAGACAACTCCGACACGACTCTAGAGAATCGTGAGTAATAATCTAAGTAGAAAAGAGGAGAGATATGCCGAATCTTTCAAGCTGAGCATTAACGCATTCATTAGATACCATTAGTGAGTTAAGTGGCATTTCTACCCATGAAATGTGGATAACCAGCATTTCATTTCAATATCTGTTGTGATTATAGATATATAATCAAGGTGACGTCGTGTAAATTTACTTTATCGCATGAAGGATGGCAGACTTTGGGAAACTACCGGTCAAGTAAGTCTTTACAGAAAGGATCACTCACGATCAGGGGACCTCAACCCTCGTGTTGCTCAATGTCTATCGCTGTCAACCATCATTTTTCGCCTCCTATTGTAAAACGCAGTCGATTAGAAATTGTTACTGCCATACACCGCTCCATATAGGAAATTGTAGGCATACAGCATGCATTGAACATAGTAACTACCTTTAAGCACACATCATGCATTTGACATAGTAACTACCTTTATGCATAGATAATAAATTGAACATAGTAACTACCTTTATGCATAGATCATACATTGGACATAGTAACTACCTTTATGCATAGATAATACATTGAACATAGTAACTACCTTTAAGCGCAAATCATACATTGGACATAGTACCAACCTTTAAGCACAAATCATACATTGGACATAGTAACTACCTTTAAGCACAAATCATACATTGGACATATTAACTACCTTTAAGCACAAATCATACATTGGACATAGTAACTACCTTTATGCATAGATAATAAATTGGATCATAAATTGGACATAGTAAGTATCTATATGCATAGATCATACATTGGACATAGTAACTACCTTTAAGCACAAATCATACATTGGACATAGTTACTACCTTTAAGCACAAATCATACATTGGACATAGTAACTACCTTTAAGCACAAATCATACATTGGACATAGTAACTACCTTTATGCATAGATAATAAATTGAACATAGTAACTACCCTTAAGCACAAATCATACATTGGACATAGTAACTACCTTTATGCATAGATAATAAATTGGATCATAAATTGAACATAGTAACTACCTTTAAGCACAAATCATACATTGGACATAGTAACTACATTTAAGCACAAATCATACATAGGACATAGTAACTACCTTTAAGCACAAATCATACATTGGACATAGTAACTACCTTTATGCATATATAATAAATTGAACATAGTAACTACCTTTAAGCACAAATCATACATTCGACATAGTAACTACCTTTATGCATAGATAATAAATTGAACATAGTAACTACCTTTAAGCACAAATAATACATTGGACATAGTAACTACCTTTAAGCACAACTCATACATTGGACATCGTAACTACCTTTAAGCACAAATCATACATTGGACATAGTAACTACCTTTAAGCACAAATCATACATTGGACATAGTAACTACATCTAAGCACACATCATGCATTGGACATAGTAACTACCTTTATGCATAGATAATAAATTGGATCATAAATTGGACATAGTAACTATCTATATGCATAGATCATACATTGGACATAGTAACTACCTTTATGCATAGATAATAAATTGAACATAGTAACTACATTTAAGCACAAATCATACATTGGACATAGTAACTACCTTTATGCATAGATAATAAATTGGATCATAAATTGGACATAGTAACTATCTATATGCATAGATCATACATTGGACATAGTAACTACCTTTATGCATAGATAATAAATTGAACATAGTAACTACATTTAAGCACAAATCATACATTGGACATAGTAACTACCTTTATGCATAGATAATAAATTGGATCATAAATTGGACATAGTAACTATCTATATGCATAGATCATACATTGGACATGGTAACTATCTATATGCTTAAATTATACATTGGACGTAGTGACTATCTATATGCATAACCCATACATTGGACATGGTAAATATCGTTATGCATAAATCATACATTGGACATAGTAACTATCTTTATGCATGAATAATACATTGGACATGGTAACTATCTTTATTTATAAATCATACATTGGACATGGTAAATATCTTTATGCATAAATCATACATTGGACATGGTAACTATCTGTATGCATAGATCATACATTGGGCATGGTAACTATCTTTATGCATAAATCATACATTGAACATGGTAAATATCGTTATGCATAAATCATACATTGGACATAGTAACTATCTTTATGCATGAATAATACATTGGACATGGTAACTATCTTTATTTATAAATCATACATTGGACATGGTAACTATCTGTATGCATAGATCATACGTTGGACATGGTAACTGTCTTTGTGCATAAATCATACATTGAACATGGTAAGTATCTCTATGCATATATCATACATTGCACATGGTAACTACCTGCATGCATACATCATACATTGAACATGGTAACTATCATTATGCATAAATCATACATTGCACATAATAACTATCATTATGCATAAATCATACATTGGACATAGTAACTATCACTATGCATACCTCATACATTGAACATAGTAACTAGCTTTATGCATAAATCATACATTGAACATAGTAACTATCATTATACATAAATCATACATTAGATATTGTAACTATCATTATGCATAAATCATACATTGGACATGGTAACTATCTGTGTGCATAAATCATACATTGGACATAGTAACTATCATTATGCATAAATCATACATTGGACATTGTAACTATCATTATGCGTAAATCATATATTGGACATGGTAAATACCTGTATGCATAAATTATACATTGGATGTAGTAACTATTTGTATGCATAAATCATACATTGGATATAGTAACTATCACTATGCATAAATCATATATTGAACATGCCGACTATCACTATGCATAAATCATACATTGGACATGGTAAATATCTTTATGTATAAATCATGCATTGGGCATTGTAACTATCGTTATGTATAAATCATGCATTGGACATGGTAACTACCTGTATGCATACATCATACATTGGAAATGGTAACTGTCTTTGTGCATAAATCATACATTGGAAATAGTAACTACCTGTATGCATACGTTATAAATTGGAAATGGTAACCATCTTTGTGCATAAATCATACATTGGACATGGTAACTATCTTTATGCATAAATCATACATTGAACATGGTATCATCCTTTATGCATAGATCATACATTGAACATGGTAACTACCTGTATGCATACATCATACATTGGACATGATAACTATCTTTATGCATAAATCATGCATTGGAAATGGTAACTATCTTTCTGCATACATCAGGCATTGGACATGGCAACTATCTTTATGCGTAAATCATACATTGAACATGATAATTATCCTTATGCATACATCATACATTGGAAATGGTAACTATCTGTATGCATAGATCATACATTGAACATGGTAACTACCTGTATACATACATCATACATTGGACATGGTAACTATATTTGTGCATAAATCATTCATTGACCATGGTAACCATCTTTATGCGTAAATCATACATTGGACATGGTAACTATCTTTATGAATAAAGCATATATTGGACATGGAACTATCTTTATGCATAAATCATACAGCGGAAATTGTAACTCTTTTTGTGCATAAATCATACATTGAACATGGTAACTACATGTATGCATACATCATACATTGGACATGGTACATATCTTTGTACATAAATCATACGTTCGACATAGTAACTATCTTTATGCATGAACCATACATTGGACATTGTAACTATCTTAATGTATAAATCATGCATTGGATATGGTAACTACATATATGCATATATCATACATTGGACATGGTAACTATCTTTGTACATAAATCATACATTGGACATAGTAACTACCTTTATGCAGAGATAATAAAATGGATCATAAATTGGACATAGTAACTATCTATATGCATAGATCATACATTGGACATGGTAACTATCTATATGCTTAAATTATACATTGGACGTAGTGACTATCTATATGCATAACCCATACATTGGACATGGTAAATATCGTTATGCATAAATCATACATTGGACATGGTAACTATCTTTATTTATAAATCATACATTGGACATGGTAAATATCTTTATGCATAAATCATACATTGGACATGGTAACTATCTGTATGCATAGATCATACATTGGGCATGGTAACTATCTTTATGCATAAATCATACATTGAACATGGTAAATATCGTTATGTATAAATCATACATTGGACATAGTAACTATCTTTATGCATGAATAATACATTGGACATGGTAACTATCTTTATTTATAAATCATACATTGGACATGGTAACTATCTGTATGCATAGATCATACGTTGGACATGGTAACTGTCTTTGAGCATAAATCATACATTGAACATAATAACTATCATTATGCATAAATCATACATTGGACATAGTAACTATCACTATGCATACCTCATACATTGAACATAGTAACTAGCTTTATGCATAAATCATACATTGAACATAGTAACTATCATTATACATAAATCATACATTAGATATTGTAACTATCATTATGCATAAATCATACATTGGACATGGTAACTATATGTGTGCATAAATCATACATTGGACATGGTAACTATCTTTGTGCATAAAGCATACATTGAACATGGCAACTATCTTTATGCATAAATCATACATTGGACATGGTAACTATCTTTATGCATAAATTATACATTGGACGTAGTAACTATTTGTATGCATAAATCATACATTGGATATAGTAACTATCACTATGCATAAATCATATATTGAACATGCCGACTATCACTATGCATAAATCATACATTGGACATGGTAAATATCTTTATGTATAAATCATGCATTGGGCATTGTAACTATCGTTATGTATAAATCATGCATTGGACATGGTAACTACCTGTATGCATACATCATACATTGGAAATGGTAACTGTCTTTGTGCATAAATCATACATTGGAAATAGTAACTACCTGTATGCATACGTTATAAATTGGAAATGGTAACCATCTTTGTGCATAAATCATACATTGGACATGGTAACTATCTTTATGCATAAATCATACATTGAACATGGTATCATCCTTTATGCATAGATCATACATTGAACATGGTAACTACCTGTATGCATACATCATACATTGGAAATGGTAACTGTCTTTGTGCATAAATCATACATTGGAAATAGTAACTACCTGTATGCATACGTTATAAATTGGAAATGGTAACCATCTTTGTGCATAAATCATACATTGGAAATGGTAACTATCTTTCTGCATACATCAGGCATTGGACATGGCAACTATCGTTATGCATACATCATACATTGGACATAGTAACTATCTTTATGCGTAAATCATACATTGAACATGGTAACTACCTGTATGCATACATCATACATTGGACATGGTAACTATATTTGTGCATAAATCATTCATTGACCATGGTAACCATCTTTATGCATAAATCAAACATTGGACATAGTAACTATCATTTTGCATAAATAATACATTGGACATGGCAACTATCTTTATGCATACATCATACATTGGACATTGTAACTATCTTTATGCGTAAATCATACATTGGACATGGTAACTATCTTTATGAATAAAGCATATATTGGACATGGAACTATCTTTATGCATAAATCATACAGCGGAAATTGTAACTATCTTTGTGCATAAATCATACATTGAACATGGTAACTACATGTATGCATACATCATACATTGGACATGGTAAATATCTTTGTACATAAATCATACGTTCGACATAGTAACTATCTTTATGCATGAACCATACATTGGACATTGTAACTATCTTAATGTATAAATCATGCATTGGATATGGTAACTACATGTATGCATATATCATACATTGGACATGGTAACTATCTTTGTACATAAATCATACATTGGACATAGTAACTATCATTATGCATAAATCATACATTGGACATGGTAACTATGTTTGTGCATAAATCATACATTGGACATTGTAACTATCATTATGCGTAAATCATATATTGGACATGGTAAATACCTGTATGCATACATCATACATTGGACATGGTAACTATCTTTGTGCATAAATCATACATTGAACATGGCAACTATCTTTATGCATAAATCATACATTGGACGTAGTAACTATCTGTATGCATAAATCATACATTGGATATAGTAACTATCACTATGCATAAATCATACATTGGACATGGTAAATATCTTTATGTATAAATCATGCATTGGGCATTGTAACTATCGTTATGTATAAATCATGCATTGGACATGGTAACTACCTGTATGCATACATCATACATTGTAAATGGTAACTGTCTTTGTGCATAAATCATACATTGGAAATAGTAACTACCTGTATGCATACGTTATAAATTGGAAATGGTAACCATCTTTGTGCATAAATCATACATTGGACATGGTAACTATCTGTATGCATAAATCATACATTGAACATGGTATCATCCTTTATGCATAGATCATACATTGAACATGGTAACTACCTGTATGCATACATCATACATTGGACATCATAACTATCTTTATGCATAAATCATGCATTGGAAATGGTAACTATCTTTCTGCATACATCAGGCATTGGACATGGCAACTATCGTTATGCATACATCATACATTGGACATAGTAACTATCTGTATGCATAGATCATACATTGAACATGGTAACTACCTGTATGCATACATCATACATTGGACATGGTAACTATATTTGTGCATAAATCATTCATTGACCATGGTAACCATCTTTATGCATAAATCATACATTGGACATAGTAACTATCATTATGCATAAATAATACATTGGACATGGCAACTATCTTTATGCATACATCATACATTGGACATGGTAACTATCTTTATGAATAAAGCATATATTGGACATGGAACTATCTTTATGCATAAATCATACATTGGACATTGTAACTATCTTAATGTATAAATCATGCATTGGATATGGTAACT
Source organism: Chaetoderma sp. LZ-2023a (assembly GCA_034401795.1). Taxonomy (NCBI): domain Eukaryota; kingdom Metazoa; phylum Mollusca; class Caudofoveata; order Chaetodermatida; family Chaetodermatidae; genus Chaetoderma; species Chaetoderma sp. LZ-2023a. Next base: position 7,615,993 of record CM067369.1, read on the forward strand.
ACATGTATGCATATATCATACATTGGACATGGTAACTATCTTTGTACATAAAGCATACATTCGACATAGTAACTATCTTTATGCATGAACCATACATTGGACATTGTAACTATCTTAATGTATAAATCATGCATTGGATATGGCAACTACATGTATGCATACATCATACATTGGACATGGTAAATATTTTTATGCATAAATCATACATTGGACATGGTAACTATCTTTGTACATAAATCATACATTCGACATAGTAACTATCCTTATGCATGAACCATACATTGGACATTGTAACTATCTTAATGTATAAATCATGCATTGGATATGGTAACTACCTGTATGCATACATCATACATTGGAAATGGTAACTATTTTTGCGCATAAATCATGCTTTGGAAATGGTAACTATCTTTGTGCATAAATCATGCATTGGACATGGCAACTATCTTTACGCATACATCATACATTGTACATGGTAACTATCTTTATGCATACATCATACATTGGACAAGGTAACTATCCTTATTCATACATCATACATTGGAAATGGTAACTATCTTTGTGCATAAATCATGCATTGGACATAGTAACTATCATTATGCATAAAGCATACATTGGACATGGTAAATATCTTTATGCATAAAGCATACATTGAACATGGTAACTATCTTTGGACATGAAGCATACATTGAACATGGTAACTATCTATGTGCATAAAACATACATTGAACATGGTAACTATCTTTGTGCATACAGCATACATTGGACATGGTAACAATCTTTGTGCATAAATCATACATTGGACATGGTAACTATCTTTGTGCATAAATCATACATTGGACATGGTAACTATCTTTATGCATAAAGCATACATTGGATATGGTAACTATCTTTTTGCATAAAGCATACATTGAACCTGGTAACTATCTTTGTGCATAGAGCATACATTGAACATGGTAACAATCTTTGTGCATAAATCATACATTGGACATGGTAACTATCTTTGTGCATAAATCATACATTGGACATGGTAACTATCTTTATGCATAAACCATACATTGGACATGGTAACTATCTTTATGCATAAAGCATACATTGGACATAGTAACTATCTTTATGCATAAAGCATACAGCGGACATGGTGACTTCCTTTATGCGTAAATCATACATTGGAAATTGTAACTATCTTTTTGCATAAATCATACATTAAATATGGTAACTACCTGTATGCATACATCATACATTGAACATGGTAACCATCTTTATGCATATATCATACATTGGAAATGGTAACTAGCTTTGTGCATACATCATGAATAGGACATGGTAACCATCCGTGTGCATAAATCATACATTGAACATGGTAACTATCTTTATGCTTAAATCATACATTGGACATAGTAAATATCTTTATGCATAAACCATACATTGGACATGGTAACTATCTTTATGCATTAATCATACATTGAAAATATTACCTACCATTACAAGATCCATCAAAATGAAGACATCTCAATAAAGTAGTCTAGTCACAGTATATGATCTTGAGGTTTGCATGGGTTACTTAGAAGACTCTTAGTACTCGACTCACATGAACTCGTCGTAAGTTGTTCTGGACAAAATAATATAACTAATTGATATCATTATTCAATGCAGAACTTGATATGATAACAGTTGTTTACCATGTTTAGCTCACATGATGAAATACAACACACTAGTTGGGGTTTCTGAAATACTATGATATATATGTTGAAGGTGACCTGCCTGGAAAGCGTTTTGAGTAATGTGCTTATATGGGCCTCGTGAAAGTCATTGGAAAAACAACAGTGGCTATTACAGTTCATGGCAATGTTGCCTAGGCTGAACACATTATCTGCTCTAAGGGTATAGTCAGCTAAATGTTCACTACAGACTTTCCAGTGCCTACTTTTTCGGTGCTACAAAATATTTCTGGTTTTTCATGACAATAATAATTTGATGAAATATCATTTTCGATGTGGACACCGAGCCGTACTTTCCACACGTTATCACAGTTCCGGCTATTAATCCTCTCTGCATTAGCTGAACTTTGACAATACATCACACATATGTAAACCAATCACTCAAGGCATAAAGTCATTCATTCCTGGAAAACCAGACGCGGGATGTTTGAGATTATTTTACATCATTTTAAGCTGACTGGACTAACCAGTTTAGTTATTCAATCCTCGCTTGTCACAAAGTGGTTGACATGAAATCCACCAGTAAACGAGCCATCTGACACTGTTCGCCGTAGCTGCATTACTGTGTCGGTTACTGTTAATATCACCGTGTGTGCATTAGACCCGTTATCATCAACAATGCTATCTGATTCAAACAATGTTCGAAAGTTAGACAGCACCTCCACCAACTTCTCTGATTAGATTTCCTCATCTCCCACTCACCCATGCATCTCCAGGCCACAACATTGATTATTTTCAGATACAAGGCAGCTCATAAATAATTTTAAATGTTTCCAGAACTAAATTCCACGTACTGTTAAATAGTTTGAACATCATTGTATTGGAAGATAGTGTTGCCTAAGGTAACAATATCTTCCAATCTAATTATGTACTAAATGATCAACAGGACATCTTTACATCGTATTCAAAATTGTACGAACTAACATGTTTCTCTTTTTATTTTGAAAATATGTAAAACTTATTTATGAACTGAAAACAATGGATTTGCACATAATTCTCTTCTGGCTCTCTCCCAAGTGTAGAGCATTCTTGGAGGCTATACTTAGCAGTCACAGCCACAACTCCACAATGGCAATACCCCCAGCGCCCTCACCTCGATTTGTCCCAACCTTGAATGTGTAATAATTCAATCTGGTGTATTAGGTACGGGATCTGAAGATAGCCGGTTAATCTTGTCTACACAAGGCATGTTAGCTGTCATCATTCCTGCTGTAAACATCTTTTTCAACATTTTTCTCTTGATCCGTGTTTGCACCCCACTTTTGTCAGTCTGTTTGAAGGTTCATTATCCAGGTTCTTGGTAATTATTAGTCCACGGAACACAAATAGGGATTCACTGAAGAATACCACCTTCTTTAAAATCATTGTCCTCTTTTTCGTATTACACTCTGATGCTATCCTGAATGTTTCAGCTTCAGTTTCCTAACGGCTAGATAATGTTCGTGTTGCTATGGATATGTGTTCGTCTTTTCCATTTTATCTCCTCTCCAGTCTTATGAATATACCCGCACAACCTTAATAGCATATGTATGGGAAGCAGCTATGAAGGATCCCTGCTAACGCAGATCACTGGACCATTACTGGGACAGTATTGGGCCGGATTCAGACAAAGCACATAGGCGAGCCAAAATATTTGGAATTTTGATAACATATCAAGGTGGATTATATAAGGTGACTGGGCACACAATTATTTAAGATTTCCTATGTAGAGAGCACAACCACGACGCTCACAATATTATTAAAGATCAATTTAACGACATAAATGGTGTGCTCAGAGACATTAGTACCACAAGTGTTGCAAGCATGCAGTGCGAATGTTCCTACTAATTTAAGTAGGTTTATAAAAAAACACCTCAAAATCAAAACTTCTAAGCAAGCATCAGCCATCATGATGAATTACGTCACTAGTTAGCTGGCATCATAATCAAAATGACATACTTGCGTTGTTAGTCGACTTTTCAACTTTACCAGCTAGGCATTGGGGCTTATTTATTTTTCATTCCGTCACAATCTGGGATTTGGGAGCATACGGTCAGGCTGCCGTATATATGAGGCCAATGGCTTTTATATGTTGACCGGTACCTATTTTACAGATAGATGAACTGAAACAATACCTAGCGAAGTGCCTCTTTCAGGGACACAATGCCGCAGCCGCGACGGGAATCTGTCTCGTGACATTCGAATCACGAGCTCGAATCCCTAACCGGTCAGCCACTATGCATCTCTGCTATTCACCTAGTGGGCCCTTCACATTAAAACGTACTGGTGGTCAGATGAAGTGATGCGCTCTCCGCGCTTCTCTGTTTGGGAAATGATATTTTGAGTGAACTCAGTTACGTGAAGTGTTCACATGGTCTGAGCTTGGACATTCGGAGACTGTGTGCAAACCTATCCATTATCCACATCAAGAGCATACGTGGAGTACGCCACCTGGTCGTTCCTGCACTACAATCACTAGGTCAATCCGACGTGGAGTGGAATCCTTTCAACCCTCTGGTTCAGTGCAGTGCCAATGACATAGGAGACAGAATTTCATTCTGCAAAGCATGCCTACCGCATTATCATTCCTGGTATCCTGGTCATATTCTTAAATATAGCTGACTTTTGCTACGAGATTTATGTCCCTTTTAATTAGTTCAAATCTCGAAGCGAGTCAATGCTCCCACTCTACTCATCAGGCATGCCAAAATAGCTTACGAGCCTATAAGTGTCTCTGTTTACAGGCAGCCGCCATTATGCTCATGCGGTTCAATAATGTGTCTTTTAAAGCTAGATTTAATGGAAGGTATAGCTGCACCTAGTGCCTAGCTTAAAGACCTGTCAACAACATAGCGATAACGATACTCAATACTCATTATAATATAGTTACCATAAAATCATAACAAAAGTGGTCAGACAACAAAGATGACGATAATGCGATAACTATCTTCTAAGACATTTCTGTCCAGCGCCTGTTTTGAAGAGCTATTCTTGGCGTGCGATAAGGATACGACCAATGCGAAAGAATGTGATTGATAGAAGACCACAATATTTTTCAGTAAGATATTTCGTCCTGGTGTGGCCATTCATGGGTATAAGATTATCACTATCATTTATCCCTATCGTTATTGTGAGGATGTGACCAAGCCTTTAGGGTGCCATGATATTGCTACAGTATTCCGTTGTAGCTGCAAAAACTAATTGTAACCATTGCGAAAACATAAGGTGCACATCTCCCTTGGTTCCGAATCACCTTAGGAAAAGGCTTGCTTTAATGTGGAGATTTGGAGAATGTGAATAATGTGCAAATGCCAAAGAGCCTCCAAATTAAAGAAAAGAAAGTCCAAATCCGTGGCATTATATTCCATATTGCCTGGGATTGGTATTTGTAGGTCTTTTCAAACTTTGAGTCATTTCACTAAATTGTATTAAGTTCAGGGATCGCATTTGTAGCTTATGTATGAAGGAATATAAGCGGAATGTGGCTTCATTGGACATAGCATTAACGGTGACACAAAGAATGACCCATATTTTGAGCTGGAGGTAGTGAAAATGTCGTCTCCATATACACCAGACAATTGGCTGGCCTTGCTCTCTAGCAGTGAACGGAATGGGGTTCTACGTTGGCGGATTCCAGTGACTATTAGTAGTGACAATTACCACAGGCTAGCCAACAGTTCATGTCGAGTGATAGATTCGCGTGAACGGTTAATGAATTCAATTCATGCTCAACTCAAGAATATTTGCTGGAAGGCGATTTGCTTCGTACAGTCGAGAGTATTAGTCGACTAAGGCCACCTGTATTTAAGCTGATTACTCATTGAAGAGGCCCTGGAGGTACTGTACTTACTATCAACAGTACACTCTCAAATTCGTGTTGAGCATCGCTAAAACATGTGTTGGCGAGACCAAACCAACCCAAGATATTGGCATCGCTGAACGGACTAATCTTCTAGTAATTCATTGGGGGAAAATTTTCTAAATTATTCCAATAGAAAACTCTAAAGTCGAAACACAACCTGGCATATTTAGAAAATCCAGAGACAACATTTGGAGTAGTACACATGAACTGTCGGCTGGTCATTAAAACCAATACAAATTCGTCACTAGAATTTTGTTATATTATTGCATAGTATTGTGAAGGAGATTTGACTGTAGGTTTCTCTGACAGCGACTAGTTCCGAGAGAAGGGATCTCCACAAGACTTGACAACATATAGTGGACCGTTCCAGTTTAGCCATGCCTCGCTCATCTCTGGCTAAACTCCATCCACACATCGCTCGCCAGAAAATTATACAAGTAAGCTGTTGAATATTTTGAAACAAGTTTAAAGAGACCGTGCAGTCAAATTGGTTTCAAAATATTCAACAGTGTTACCAATTATGCGCTCGTGACGTACTTGTCTATGTCATTCATGACGTCATTGATCATAACGTACTTGATTATGACGTCATATGATGGATGGATAAAGTGGAAAGGTCCATTCTCCTAGACCAACTGTGGACTTATCCGCAGTAACAAACGCAGGCAAGGCATCAAGCACGACACGACACGTAGTTGTACAACCTCGTCAGTGGTACATGCCTACGGAGCCAAGAATGGACTCGATGCTCTGATGTATTGGAATAGATGGATGATTGTGATCTGTCACTCAAAGTATGCATCACATATGTTCGCTGTCATTACTGCTTACAATCATAATGACTTAACTCCATCACAAAGATCGAAAAGTCTATCAGGAACTATAGGAAGTGCGTGTATTTAATGAATTCTCAATTTAGTAAACAATATTTCTACGCCTGTTGGAATCGATTTAAAACTATGAAACCTGAAATTCCGGAATCAAAATGTCAAGTTCTCTATACCGGTAAGCTGTTGGATACTTTGAACCTAATTTGCCTTGGCATGTTGCTGTCATAGGCAGCACAAATCAAATTGGTTTCAGAATATTCATCATCGTATATGTATAGATAACCTGAAATTGGGATTCTGGGAATTCAGGTTTCAAAGTCGATTCAACACGCGTAAAGTGTGGGCGGAGCTTAGCTAGATATGAGAGCGGCATAGGTAGAAATAATTATACTCTATCGTTAGCAGAGTAGCCCAAGGGAATGCTCATTTGTAAATTATGATGTTGTAGTTGACACGATCATAGAAATCCAATTGCCACAACTATATAGCATCACTTCCAAAAGCAACTGACTGGCGATTCGTCGTTTTCCAATTTTCCAGTCGATTGACAATTGTGTGCGAACAATTCATTTTGGGTTTCCAATTTGTATTATATTGTGTTAGTAATATCTCTGCATGTAACCGTCATCGTGTTACAGAAAATGTAGGACGTACACTGAGACTGAATATGCCGGTACTATGAGATCGTGTTGTCTTATGATCTTATTATCAACAACATTTGCAAAGAATGTGTACCTGTCTGGGGAATCAAGTAGATAAATGGATGATATGATGCCTTGTATTGCAATTAGTTATATTTCAAACTGAAGCTTAGGTCTACTTTCTAAATAGCACGCTGTGATTGCATGCCTTATCCTTCTATATGAGACCACGAGATTTAGCACCGGTTCTATGTAAAAATAGAATGATCCGTTTCTAACTATTCACCGCCCATTTCTAGCTAAGCTCCGCCCACGCTTTGCGTGTGCTGGGATCGATTTGTGTACTATGAAACACGAATTCTTAAGGACCAATTTTCGAGGACCAATTTGAACGTAGTTATACACGTAACCTGTTAAATATTTTGGAAATTGGCACCTAATTTGACTGGGTGCTGTTGCTGTCTATGGCAACTATATTTACAATTATATACAGGTACATCTGCTAAAGGTCATGGCCAGCGGGTTGACCATTAAGCAGATCTTACCTAGCACAGGACTAGATCCGCTACTACCTGCTACTATCAAGTCTACGAGCGTAATATCGATGCCACCACATGCCCCTGTTGTCAAAGCAATAAATGCATAGAGCTGATTTCCTTCCTAGAGTAAACTTACCAGAAGCTAAATAATAAAAAATAGATCTTTGTGGCTGATAATTATGTCACGTGGCACATCATGGGCACGATGTAATTGGTTGTCACGGAAACGACGGCCCATAAATTATATCTGTCTTCTGATTAGGTCTATGTATATATTAACTATATCGTCCTCTGTCTGAATGTTCAGAATATTAGGCAATATTAAATTCAATACTAGAGCTGGTTTTGAGTAGCTATCTGTCTATTTTGTTCTTGGCAACCTCACCAGTAGTAGGCCTCGGTAATGGTTCACGGCATATCCAGAGAGCTCTCAACTCTCACGCATTTATCATGCGACTCAAGCGTGGAACTCAAGCACGCATTTACAGTGAGTCTCAGGAATGCATTCAGCGTGAGACACAGGCGTCAGACCCAGGCACGCATTCAGCATTAGACTCAGGGACACATTCAGCATCGGACTCAAGGACGCATTCAGCATTAGACTCAGGGACACATTCAGCATCGGACTCAAGGACGCATTCAGCATTAGACTCAAGGACGTATTCAATATTAAACTCAAATACACATTCATGATTAGACTCAAACGCGTATTCAGCATGAGACACAAGTACGCATTCAGCATGAGACACAAGCACGCATTCAGCATGGGACCCAAGCGTTAGACTCAAGCACGCATTCAGTATTAGACTCAAGCACGCATTTAACATGAGACTCAAGCACGTATTCAGCATTAGACTCAAGCACGTATTCAGCATTACACTCAAGCACGCATTCAGCATTAGACTCAAGGACGCATTCAATATTAAACTCAAAAACACATTCAGCATGATACACAAGCACGCATTCAGCATGAGACACAAGCACGCATTCAGCATGAGACACAAGCACGCATTCAGCATGGGACTCAAGCACACATTCAGCATAAGACTCAAGCGTTAAACTCAAGCACGCATTCAGCATTAGACTCAAGCACGCATTTAACATGAGACTCAAGCACGTATTCAGCATTAGTCTCAAGCACGTATTCAGCATTAAACTCAAGCATGCATGCAGCATTAGACCCAAGTGTGAGACTCACGCTTCGTTCGTGTTTGGATCGATCGATCCCTGAACCTTTGTTAAAAAGAACAGACGCACAATTCGTACAACTAACGGACTCTTAAAGGTTTATGACGGTCTTAGCTACGTCATTCATTACGCATATTGATTATGGCGCAATTCGATATGATGATAAATACATGACTGACAAAATGGATTCATCTATTATCTGTCATAGAAATAGAGCAGAATCTACTAGTAAAAAATTGGGAATCCTCTATAAAATTGCTAAACTGTATAGGGTAAATAATTCACAATTCTTAAGGATTTGTTTCAAATTGAATGTTCCTGTATTTTCCTGATTACTGAAAGACTCACCTATCGCAAATTTGGCTCTTAAGATGGTTGCTTTTCTTAACGTATTAGCTATCGGTGCACTCATAAAAAAATATATATTTCAAAATTTTCATATCTCACTCTAAGGTTTTAAAGGTTGAAAGTTCTGCATCACACAATTCACCATGTTGCTGTCACTTCCATATGGCATAGATCTTGCGGCACATGACAACCTTTTGACATTTTATGCCGCCTTTATCAATTCATCAGGAAATAAAATTTCTTGATTCAATATCTATAGAGCTGATACGTAACAAAGCCATGTAATTGATATAGCTTCAATCCAGCGAATGCGTTTGCATGGACGGACATAATTATTAGACGTTTCTTATTCACGTATCCTTGGCAAACAAGATATAATTATTCCCAGAATGCCTGGAAGGAAGAGCTGTAATTCCCTTCTTTATCCAGGCTATAGACAATCGTTACTACACCATACAATAATAAGCGTAATCAAAGTATTGCAGGTTGTTTTGACAGTAGTTTATCTGCGCCACCTTTGCGAAACAACGAATTTCAGTTGAAATATCTGTCAAATTATTCATTTGGTTTCCTATTTGTAAACCGTCACCAAAGGGGAAAAGGAAAAGGTCCCGACAACAATTGTCTGATTTGTTCTCTTGGCTGAATTTTCTTATTTGGAAACTAATTTGATATGTAACTGCGGGTGCCAAAGAAAACCGCTCCCAGTCTAATTACAAGATCAGACCATACACACGAATCAAGAGATAAGATTTTACATTTCATTTTCCTCAATCGGTACCTTTTATTCACATTGCTGATTTGAATTTATCATGTAGCAATAGCTGACAGTAAGCTTTCCTGCACGTCAGAGGTTGCAGGTACGCCTGCAGATATCTTGATCAGTTCATCTAGATGTGTGTCTACATCAAATCGGATTTGTCATTCTTTCTTGCAAATGAGATGTTACACTTGTACCATGCTGTTCATCATGTGGCATGGCAGCTGGTAGCATTTCCTCGTGGATATATCTATAATCTTCCATCGGTAAACCTGCACGTTCTCTCAAGATAGAAGCATATTAACTCAAAATATGTTTCGTCACAGACCACCTAAATAATACAGATTTCTTGCGAGTGATGCCCAAGATTTCACCATTTCCTTTGGAAACATTAATGATCGTCTTCTCAGTCCCCACGTCAGAACAAATGCTATTGAAGCACCCAGGCCTTTTTCAGGTGCAAGGCTCTGCATGTCCAACATGAATACTGGTGTTCACTGTGAATCATGTGTACTGTTTGTTGCAAAGTAGGATGGTAACATATGACTCTGGCTACTGAGATGGAGAGACGAATTCCCCTCACTCTCTGCCTGAATATGCTGTAGAAGGGTTTGTACACTTTGGGAGAAACAAGCCCCAATATTTGAATGTTGGTGAGTTTGAATATCCCCATTGTCGATACGTTTCAAAGTGTTCTACACCGTGCTCTAGTAAAGAACGATTCAAAACTATGATAATTTCTCTTACATTTTCTTTGTGCTCCCTGATTGCAGTCTGTGTATCTACCAATGACTGACAACATGATAACGAGCCATTCTTTTCACACTATTTGATGAAACAACGTAGCCACAGCTCTGATAAAGCCTCATAGGCTAGTGTTTTTCCACGAACAGCATTTTTGGACTGTTCTCCTTGAATCGGCTGACTCTGAATCGGCTAATAAGTCCATCATTCGCCAATAATTAACCAATTGCTACTATGTAGGTGGAGACCGTATGACAGTCAACCAAACGTAGTGCATGTGTCTGAAATTCATCATGCGCTGTCCACTTTACCCATTGTGGAATGGCATACAGTTGCACCTAGATGGTTTGAAAATAATGAATTAACCATGTGTATTCGACATATCCTTACATTCTTCCATGGTAGTGTACAGCGTTTTCACAGCAGTCGGTTTAGAGCCTATTATAGGTTCATAGGCAATAGCAGTGTATATATGTTTGGCTTCTGACATCATACTATTAAGCCATCTCCAGAAAGGGATCTCATGTATTCAATATCACCAGGAAGAAGAAACACTTCATGAGGTAGTAATCGCAACAGAAGCCATGCTGTGTCACAGATTTTATTCATACTGGTGGATTGTTGTGCAGTTATTTGCTTTGTAGCATGTTCCTTACGAGATGGTTTTGGTCGGATAGTAGGTTTGTCAAATTGCAATGCCGGCATTAGTGATCCTGTCTCTGGGGTAAGTTTCAGACTTCTCCTATCTACGCTTAATGGGAAAAGCAGATGTTTACTCTGTTCCCTGAGGTTGTTGTTGAAAGACAATTCGTGATGTGGAGGGAAATGTGTATTTGCCATATTTTGTTTGCGTGTTAATGTCCACAGTGTCTACTTCATCTTGAACTAGATGCCAGCCCATAGCTACCAGGATGATTCCAGTTACCACATATACACCATTCTGAATTCTATCTAATTCAACATTTGCGACACTTGTAATAAAATACCTAACTTTATCATAACTAGCACATAATCCTTGAGAATACAGTATGTCAATCACTCTTTGAGAACCAATGCCATGATGACGCTGGACCGCTAGGCCAATCTGCGGAGGTCTTACTTGAGAATACAATATGCCAATCACTCTTTGAGAACCAAAGTCATGATGACGCTGGACCGCTAGGCCAATCTGCGGAGGTCTTACTTGAGAATACAATATGCCAATCACTCTTTGAGAACCAAAGTCATGATGGCGCTGGACCGCTAGGCCAATCTGCAAAGGTCTTACTACATTATTGCTCACTGACACAATCGTTTCGGTAATGGCAGCGCATGGTCTGCTAAGTTCTGGAGTAGGTGTGAAAGCGGAGTTTTCTGACTCGTATGACTGACTGTCTATTAGTCATTCCATGAAACTAAACAAACAAGGTTTCTCATAAGGGTCCTTTTGAGGGTATAGACCGCCACAATGTAACCAGAATGACAAGCAGTTGTGATAATGGGTCTGATGGGAGCGCTGGAGATCTTGTATGATTGTTAAATATTAATCAGTGTATACGTTTTTGTACAAACATGCCCACAAAATCAAGCATGGGGCCCTCAATTTGAACCCTTAGATTTCAGTGTGTTATGTCTCTAAGACCTCCAAAATTTAAATGGCATGGTAAACACCGAATGTAACTCTCATCTTCCCCTCCTGTTGAGAAGATTAAAAAAAATTGAATTAAATCAGTTGCTTCCAAAACATTATTAGGCAGAAATATTTCCAAGTCAATGAGTCCCAACGAATTCATAGATTATAGGTTAGTTGAGGGATATTCTGAAGGAGGCGTATACTGAGACATATCTTGTCTTTGGATAGACGCTACAGAGTACAACATTCTCTTCATGTTATGGTCTAAGGTACATTCTGAAGTGATATCAAGTGCAATTTTTCCAACTTTAGCTCACGTTTAAGCTCATTTGCTGCCTTATTGACATACCCACCAGTGGTATGTCTTCTGAGCACAATATTGGACTGACCATGCTGGTATTGTATCATAATAGAATCACCATAGTCTTTCAATACTTACACTGAATTTTGTAGCTCGTGTAACATTCCCAAACATTCAATGGAAGGCATGACCGATATAATTCAAGTAGCTTTGAGAATAGAAACACTTTCTTATTTTTCATTAGATCATGATGAATTACTTCTATAAATTTGAAATAAAATTGGAATGCTTGATCATGGTCTGTTAGATCGCTGTTATCTTGGACTGTGTCTTGTGAAGTTTTCATCTATGTGGAAAGGTAAGCTGGGAGATAAAGAGTATACTAACTATCAAATCTTGATTTCTGACCGCAGCAGCATGTGTTCATCATTGTGCTATTCCGCAGCCTGTGCTAGACTTGCATCTATATCTTTGTCTTCAATTTTATGCAGTCTTTTTTTCATGTTCGATTTCCTTAAACAAATAATACATGTTAAAAAGTCAAACTGCAGTGACAATACTCAACTGATTCTAGTAGAGGTCGGCATGGTGCAATCTCCTCTGGATGTACTAACCTAAGGATGTGTGGTACGGAGGTATTCTGGTGGTGTGCGTTTTACATGTGATAGGTTGCTTTTGCTAGTATATACTTGAAAACACTTTCTGTGATGGTATGTTGTTACATTCAATGATGAGACTTAAATGTGTGCCATCCTTTTAAATTTCTTCAACCCTATTTAAGCTAATAATAATGGCATCTGTAGCTTTACTGAGCATTTCCTTTGATTTAAACTGTTGGAAAATCACACAATTATCTGCATCACATGATAGTTTTAGCTTTTTGTTCTTCGGACCTAGTTTTAGTGGGCCTACACCATCACCAATGTTAATTTCAGTATAATTACCTGAAAAAAGAGAGAAATTATGTTAAGCAACATGTACCTGTATGTACATCTGCAAAACCACAAACAATTTATTAAACTAATTTTAGGAACCAAGATCCAATGGCAAACATAACACCCAAGTTTCATGACCATCGCTTCTGTAGACCCTTCGACATCGCTTCGGTGGAACCTGAGTTATTATGACAAGTGTGATTTTACCTTTTGCTGACCTTGAATTTGGCCTTTTCGGTCCCACAATACCAGCAAGACTTAGGACTATTCAGACATGTGTATATATACATATGCCTCATACACAATTGTAAGAGGCCTGTGGCGCTCGGTGGGCGACTAAGAAAAGGAAATAGGATAATTTAATATAACAATTCAGCACGGTAAATGTTAAATACCGCTCTAGAACAAATGCATATTACCTTTTAATATGCATGTAGAATTTTAAAATGAAAAATTATCTACCCTTCCCCTCTACGAAGATGAATACTTAATTTAGATGATCTGAAAAACGTCGGAATATAAGTGATGCATTTCTCCAAGGTTCTGCATATGCATAACAGAAAAATATATTTAGCTCACCATTGGATGATAGAAATAAAAGGTTACTAATTCGGCTATGTTATCATGGCGACGTGTGTGTTGTGAACCAATTTTAGATATATAATAGAAACAAAATACCACTATAAGCTGTGATATAATATCCTGATAAAGCTGAATTAAATTCCCTCTGATTTGCTGCTAAATAAAAAATCTGCTGACAATTCTGAAAACAACTTAACACAATTTTCTGTTTGCCACATTTCTACAATTGCAATGCTGCCTGACATTTCATTTCTCGAACCCCCACTATTAGTTAAATGCCTATTTTATCCGAAAGGCAAACATCATTCTATTTATGTATCATACCATTTTAAAGCAAATTGGTCAAACTTAACGATAAATAAAAGGATAATCATTTCAAATGCATTGTGCAGTCATAACAGTAATTTATAAATACTTTTAAAAAGCACTTCATAGGTTCCATTTGCCCAAAATATTAAATTGAAAGATTTGTTTTTGGGAAACATTTGTGGTTCAGCAACAAATTTCGTATGCCAAAACAATGGTTATTATGCGGGTTTCTGAAATACAGCTTGTCTTTTAAATACTCGTTTAATATTTGAATAATAGCAGAAAATTAATTTTTTTCAGATATCACAAAATGTTTCCGAAATGCCAAAATTAATTTCAACATGATTGCTAAGACAGTTTTGGCAAAGCACACCCATAAGGCGAAATGTACATATGTTATTGATTCAATTCACCACATTTGTTATCTGAAGAAGCTACTCGAGAGCTTGTAGCAACTATTATCATGGAGTTAGGAGAAAATGTTACACACCCTTTCTAGACAGAATTGTAATGCAGCTTTTCATAGATGGTGTCCTGTCATTCAAATATAGTTGAAAGAAACATCACACTCTACTTACTTTTTAATAACGCAGATTGTTTCTAGTTTCCGAAAACGCATAACATTAAATATCATCTCCGTTTTCCCTCAACACAGAAGGTGACGATCAGTGTTAGGAGAAAATGAAGATCAATTATAATACTAGATCTTCATTTACACAACTAAGACAATTTCTCCTACTGTAACTAGCGATTCTCATTATAAGTGTCTTTTTGAATGTATATACTCCCGAAATCCAACGTATAACAGTGCGTCCTATGGGATCACTGAAAATCGTCTGTGTTTATTAAATATTAAATTAGTTGTATAGTTTCTTTACACAAATATACCCACAATATCAAGCACATGACCCTCAGTTTGAACCCTTACATTTCGCCGTCTTGGGTCCCTAAGACCTCCAACATTTAAATGTCATGGTAAACACTGAATGTAACTCTCATCTTCCCCTCCTGTTGAAGATTTTAAAAATAATTTGAGTTAAATCAGTTGCTTCCAAAACCATTATTAGGCAGAAGCATTTCCAAGTCAATGAGTCAAATTAAATGTCATAATGAATGTGTGTCTGGATTGTATGTTTTGTTAACTTGCTAATTGTATTAATTGTTTTAAAGTTAATAGTGCAATTAACCTATTTAAATTGTGAGTTGCTTAATTTTCGCCTCTAGGGTAGGTTGTTAATGTGTGGACATAATTCTGGGAATAACTACCCCCAGAGCCTTACAAATGCACACATGCGTGTCCAATATGCTGTCCATCAAGAGAATCTCATCACAAAGTCCATATCTTAGTCAAATAGAAACTAATAATAGTCACAATCAACTCTATGAACATAGCGATATGCAATAACAAATTCCATTCAACATGTTTTCGAAATAATAAAAAGCTTTCGCTGTCAAAAACCTAGATAGATTGCTGACAGACATATCTATGTCTTGCTCTAGCCATTTCAATCATGATGGTCAGATAATACACAGACATTAATATCATTGTAAGAAATAATTGGCCCGATGTTTTGAAACCAATTTGACTTTAAGCCAATGCTTTCAACAGTTTCCTGTGAAATTACTTTCAAAATGTCCAACGATCTTCCCACGTGTGTTGAATTTTTATGATACATGTAAAGTAATTGGTCGAATATTTTAGTGGATACCATTGCTAGCAGGGGGTAACAGCAGGTATCATTTCCAATGAAATTAGATTCAAGATGTCCATCAGCATTGATATCGATGCTTAATTTAAAATATGATTTAAATATATTGAAAAAAATTTGTCACGTTCATATGTATCAATGAAAATTTCATTCCGAGCAGATAACCATTGAGTATTTAAATAGATTATTTTAAGTTAAATATGTTGCATCATATTGCTTCACCTACATTCCCCAGTCAAATTAGTTTCAATAATATTCCATAGCTTTTCAGGTCACCAGTGTTCATTCCATACACTCTTATAACATATTTGAATTTATCTGTTATAGTGAAATTGTTAATGAGTTGACATTTGTCAATGGCATTGTCCTTTAATTTTCATCAGCACCCATATGCGAATTGGTCTGGATTGAGTATAATCGCTGAGCAATGATGCTTTGATAGCCAAACAATCAGTCCAATAGTAAATTAAAAAATAACATTCCCATTGTCAGCAAATGGACATTGCCTATGAGAAAATTGAAAGTGTCCTGAAGAAGTTTGAACTCTAAGCAATAACTGTTAATTCTAAAATGATTCTGTTTCTAATGTACCTAAGTTTAAAAGCTGTGGTAGACTTTGACTAAAGGTTATTGCTGCCTGAGTTAGCAATAAGTTTCAGTCAGCGTTTCATTGGTAACAATCATATTTTTAGAATAATCCTATCTAGTAAATATTACATATACAGATTCAGAATGGGTTAGCCCATTAATGGTCAAAATTGGTAAGCAGTGAATTGTCTACTGGTGAATGCTTATTTTGCAGTCCAAGAGAATATTTGATTAAATCTATCACTGGAAAGATTACCTCGATAATCAAGCCCGTCATTACAGTGTTACATTTCCACAATAAATCTAGATAATGCGTGAAAATAATGTTGCTTCTCATACCACCAACATCCAACAAAGGAATTCGAATATTGCACATGTTCTTGAGTAGGCTAGCTATATGTGATATGCATGTAAGAAAACCATAATAAATGTGGTGGAAAATTCTGAAATGCAAGTGAAATGCCGCTGTAGGATAATTGCAATTTGAGTTACATTCTCAACGTAATGGGTTACATTTCATTTACTGTAACTGGATAAAATCTTCAGTGATATGTTAGTTAAGTTACATGAAAAATGTAACTAAGTTACAGTCAGTTACAAGTTACAGTTACTCCAGCCCTGATCTAGTCACATATATTCCAATGCATTAGTAACACTTGAGAAGCTAAGTGTATAGTATTCCCCTTTGATGAATAATTCACCAGTTTTCTTCCGGCATGCATTTCATTCTTTTCACCTGTGATCTCTGTACTAGGTGGCTACGAATATTTGTAGAGCCGTAGCGAGCTCATCTGCTGATCATCTCATTCTGTAATCACATACATGACCACGCTCTACAGTTTTGCATTATTAGCGACTCAATGCTGCGGAGACCAATATTATGTTTTACCAGAATAATCTCAAAAGTCAACTGCTTCTAGAGGATACTTTCTTAAGGTGATACCAAGGACATACATTAATGAAAATATATAGGCGCTACCGATGGAGCTGTGCATACTCATTTCCATATTCCAATTTGACGACCTTGACAAAGATAGTCATTGATTGTGTGACAACAATTTAATGTAACGAGTATGATGAAATTAGAATGAAGAGCCCTACGCAGGTACATCAATACACGGACTAGGTTAATGAGCCATGACATTCAATTTCGATTTCTAGTCCTATGGCGGTGTAGCCATTGCATGGTGATACAGACAACAATAACCTCTTTTCTTCTTTACTAGATCGGTATCGTGTGACGTATGACAAATCAAATTATTTTTCCAAGACTGTATGACCACCCCAGATTTTCATGACTAGAGATCGTAAAATGGCTTAAGGATCCAGTGACACGCTGTGGAGATATAAAGTGTTGCTGGCATTGTGCATATTAGCATTGGCGGGGAATCCAACACACACCCATCACAACTTGTGTGTTGGATTCCCTGTCAATACTACAGGCCAGTACATGGATACACTACTGTTGTGCTTACAAGATGGCAATCTGTCGAAATGGATTGTCAGAACTGTCCATCTTTAATCTCTTACAACAAGATGTGATGTAAGAGACAGTATGTTATATATCTTGAATCTAATGTGGCTGGATGTTATTGCTGCCTTAGGTGGCAGAAGTATCCGGCCAAACTATATTCAAAATGTCGAACAGTTGACCTCTATGGCTACTTTGACATTAAGATACTGTGGGATTCGTGTTTGGAATGTGTCCTCTATGCCATCGTGGAACCCTATGTCACCAAATATGCATTAAGTGACCATCCATTATTGGTGTCATTTATAACTCCCCGATCTCGCCACGACATGTTATAACCATTATTTCATGGAATGGTATCTATACATATATAGCCAAAATTACTTTTCCCATTTCTGTCAGCTAAAATATAATAAAGTAGATGAGCTTGTTATGCTCTTAATGCACGAAGGTGGACTAACATTACTGTCCTCAGATTGGGTGAATGGATGTAAATACACTTTACAGTATCAGTAATTATGAGTATTCCCAGAAATTCTGAATCTATAATGATCAGCTCTCTGACTCTATCGGATAATGACAACATTGTGCACATTTTGATAAAAGTGTGAAATTTGGCACATATGTCCACTAGGATATGGAGAATTGATTAAGCTAAGGTACTGAACCGTATCAACATAGTATCAGGCTGCCATCTTTAGTTTCAAGATGGCCACCACGAAAAGCTATTTCCATTAATATATAAACTTCTAGACGACATAGAAACACGATCTTGGTGTTTGAACATACATTTTCTGTGTCAAGGAATCCCTCTTCCCCATCATTATAATCACCAGATGATACCAGTTTGGATTTCAAGACAGTAGCTATGTGAAATATATCAGAAATATCCCTATCTGTGTTTAGAATATATGGACTATGTGTATTCATATATATTAAAAATTGTTTAGTTCTCAGATAGATGATAAGGCCGGACCGTTAGATATCAAAACTATGACTATATCATCGGTAAAGTTTGCAACAGTGAGCACAATATGTAGGAACCAGTAATAAAATACAAATATACCCTTCTGTTACCAGAGAAAAGGCAATCAATTGCCCCAATGCAGTTAGAACGGCACATGGCAAAACCTTGTGCAAGGGAATCAATACACAGATAGGTAATTATAAACACTAGCTTAATAAGCCATGCCATTCAACTTGCATTCCTAGTTATACAGTAGTGTAGTGTAGCCAGTGCGCAGTGATATAGATAGTAATAACCGCTTTCAGTGTACCTCACTGTAATAGAACAAAGTATCGTGTTAGTGTCACGGCCATGTATATTGACAAGATGTGATTATGGCAAATCAAATCACTTTTGCAAATTGTACAATCATCCCTGCTTTTCATCATAAATTTTTTTAGGGATTCAGTGACATGCTGCGATGATATACAGGTATATATATATATATATATTTATATATATATATATATATATATATATATATATATATATATATATATATATATATATATATATATATATATATATATATATATATATATATATATATATATATATATATATATATATATATATATATATATATATATATATATATATATATATATATATATATATATATATATATTAGCATTAACAGGGAATCTAGCTCACACCATTTCACCAGTTGTCGGTTCGCTTGTATGTCAATGCTACAGGGATAATCTGCATCTGCCCTTAAAAGATGGAGATCTGTCGAAATTGATTTTTGGATCTGCCCGTCTTTGATCTGTTGCAACTGGAAGCGATGTAAGAAATGTTATGTTTTATATCTTGAAACTAATGTGACTGGAAGCTAGTGATGCCTTAGGCGGCAAATGTTTCGTGTCAAATTAGTTTCAAAAAGCCCACCACTTGGCCACTATGTATGATTACTGTATCCTAGGGCTATAACTGTAATCATTTCTTCTTCACCTTTGCCCACCGTGTCTTGTCCTCAGCCAAAATCTTTACCTTCCTCCGGGCCATTCTTGATTTGACTGTACCGAATTCTGCTTTCTTGAGTTCTGTAGCTCGCAGGGGTATGCGCTGGTCTGTTATGTTGATCCACCCATTGCACCACATGTACATGATGCACAGAAGGGCTGGTTAGCTACAGTTCTTGGGGATACAGATCCCGTATCGTGACTCGCCAAAAAGTACAAAGGCTTCTAGAGCCGGTGGAATGATAACTTTCCAGTGGGGCCGTGTGACAATTGCCGCCGAGATTGAACCTTATGATCTCATCCCAACTATTGGCGTCACTGGTATGATGGTCCATAACTAAATTTAGGAGTCTGGACATAATAATGAATCAAAACATAAACACTATGCAAACAATGGCACTCGTTTGCAAGTAGACGAGAGAAAATATACAGTACGTAGAACTAAGTTGGTGTCTTGTTTACGTGGGCTCGTCAGAGGTTCCTCACTGATCCCTATATACCCATGAGGTATCCCTGCAAGGGAACGTCCTAACGAGGCTACTTATGTAGTTTAATATAAACCATTATACCCCTAGCAAAAATATGATTTTTGCGAGAGGGAAGTGCCTCACGCGGGCCTCCGTCACAAGAAAATGCCTTCAATGCCAAAGCAGAGGAAGAGAGCTGGCAAAAAGGGCCACTCTCTTGTTCAAACAAAAGTTAAATGTGTTAGGTGTCAACCTAATGAAATTATAATTAATGTGCTGCACGCTGGATCATGTGAAGACGGGGCAGATGAGTTCCGAAGACTTCAAAGGCCACCATCTTATGTAGGTCCAAAGATACTGCATTAGTAGTTGCCGCTTTATTTTTGCAGGCTTTCTGCTAAATTCCAACCTACCATTTAGTTGTTAGATTCGCTTCCAAGATTGGGCCGCAAGTGGCAGGGATTCCTACCTATTTTTTTACACATGTGTCTAACTGGCGAAGATGCCTGGTTTCCCGAAGGCCACCCCACATAGCATCTCCCTCAGAGAGGCAGCGTGCAGACATGTTATGGAGCGACAGCTTCCGAATCACATAACTATCTGGTTACATATCACCCCGCAACTGCATATAACATCACTAGGACAAGTTACTATTCAGATAAGCAATTTAGAAAGCGTTTTTATGTATTTTATGGCGGGGAGTAAAAGGCAGATATCCATCCCTAATGCCATTTCTGTGAGGGCGTGGTGAGTCCCAAAACCGCACCCAGTAACTGTACAGAGTTGGATGGAGATCTGTGTCCCGTCCATCACCCGTGTGTTGAGGAACTAACGTTTTCCTGTTATTAGGGTTAAGTTTCAGAATGCCCAGAGATGCAAGGTAGGCCAGTTTTATATAATATTTATATCTTTTCGCAGTGCTTCCTACAATGGCTGGGTAATCTCCGCTAGTTGGTATCCGAAGATACAGAGGGGGGTGTATGTGAAATCGACACTTTGGTCTTCACTGCTTGGAAACCCCAATAGTTTCCCAGAGTCGGGTCATGCCAACATGTCGATGGGATGTCAGGACAATTTTTAATCCATGCGGCTATAGGAGCACAGAAAGAGACAATCACTCAATATTAATAAGCGGCCCTAAGATATTTGGCCAATTTTATACAATCTAGCCAGTATGCGGTATTACATATCTGCTATAGCCGGAAAAGAGGCAGGGGGCACTGCGATGCTTGTGATATCAACTTTATTGAACATGATGTATTTCGCTCTGTAATGGCCGAGTCCTAAGACGGGACAGAGTTACTTTGGAGCATGGATGACCAAAATGTGTGCTGTCATACTTGAATCAGACCATTATCGATTTTCCGTTCGATAGCAAATTCCTACTTGATACTGATGATAGAATGCGGGCATCTTGCTCTCTTAATAATATTGACTGTATTTACGTGTGATTGAAGTGTCTTTGTTTAGCTGTTTACGTACGACGTTTCCGGGTTGAGGGGGGATTTCTCCCGTAGTGCATATTGTAGATGGCTCCTTTCCATATGATCGGTTTTCCGCACTAAAGATAAGGGGGTGTTTGCAGAAAATGTTGGCTCGTGTTGATGATGGTGGTGTTTCTGTTGAAATCATGGTTGCTGTTTGACGCTGGTGTAGTGTAAGGTGGACAGATCCAGTGTTCCAAGCTGGGGAATGCCGAGTCTGTTGCTGTTGCGGAAAAGTCAGGTGGCAGTGGGTTATGAACTCACCGCATTCATTCAGAAAGGAATGTTGCGGAAAAAGGTGTCTAACTTTTCTGTTACAAAAAGTTAGGTGCATGCTATCCATGTTGTTGGTGATGTTGAATGTCTCTGTTATACTGTCTATATAACTGGTATGTCTGTGGTGTTCGCGCAACAATGAATTTATATGTCCAGCCTTGCGGGCAAGTGTGTTCTGTATGTTCCTAGCTTTCTGTGTCTTGGTGTGATGTTCTGACTGCTCACGGGGGGGGGGGGGGGCGGGGGGCTTGGCAGGGCGGTTGTGGTCGAGGATGCCCTTTGGATGGGGAGGGTCATCCAGTGTTACACAATGGCTGGTACTCTGTCATAGTTTTTAAGTACTGGGAATATTCGAGCCTAGAGTCTGCTGAACAGGCTGCTTCCCTCCCCACCACCAGCTGGGCTGGGGGAGGGGGGTAACTGTGGTGCGGGATGCCAACTCCTCTGTAACAGCGGACTCTCTCATATCTGAAGATTGGCAGTCAACAGACGGCGAGTGGAGTGTGAAATAGACAGGACCAGTGATGTCCGAATTTGGTGCATAGAAGAGAGACGCGAGTTGGAGTAGGGTGGTTATGCTAATGGATGGGGTGCATCTTGGGCTGGGGGCGAGGAGTCTAGCGATTTCATGGCTTGGAACGGTACACCAAATTGTATGGCTTTGCTGTTCTCTGCAGCAGACCAAGGCCTCATCAAGCCTCTTCACTTCCATGCTGTTTATTATATGTTCCACCTCCACAGGAAGCATGGCCCAAGGCAGCCTCAGCTTCCGCTTGTGGTAACTCTATAATTGGGGTAATAGCATGAAGTGGGTGGGAGTGGGAAGAGGTCGGCAGAACAACTTTTCCGCCCTTCCCCTTGGACAGCACAAATGAGAAAGTCTTCAGATAAGACTTCCCAGATCGTGTAGACCCGCTCTGAGAAGGGAGAGGGCGAGTACGTATCTCGTCATCGTCCTCAGCATTCACCGGACTCCTGGCTTGGTTGGAGACGGGTCGAACTGGCACCGCGGTGCTCCAGACTAACGTCGAGAATACTTGTCTCCGTAGAGACATCTGTCTGAGTACCGGTGTCACGTGGAACGCCCAGTCCGAGCTCTGGTACTGGGTCGTCACTGACACAAGGCTTAAGTCGATCGAAGTGAATGACTGAGGTCAGGCCATCCGAGGCGTGGATATGGTATGTCACGTCCGACTTCTTACCTACTACCACATAGGGGCCTTTCCCCTACTAACTCAGTTTACTCGGCACGTTTGCAGAACGTCGCAAATCGTGGACCCAAACCATTTTCCCCACCTTATACGGGTTTCCATGCACCCGCCGGTCATGCCACGTTTTCTGACGCCGGTGTGCAGTGGATAAAGTTGCTCTCACTAGCTTATTGGATTGTTCTATCCATTGCTGCATGAGCTCCACGTAGAGAGATGGTGAATTTTTCTCTCCTGGAATCCTGGGCATGGCCAGATCCAGGGGTAAGGCTAATTCACAGCCTAACATTAACCGAGCAGGGGTATAACCCGTACTGGAATGTTTTGAAGTGCGGTATGCCATGAGCATGTATGGGAGTTGTAGATCCCAATCGCGACAATCGATGTGTGTTTCCTTAGTCAACATCTCAGCCAGGGTTCGATTGAACCTCTCTACCATCCAGTCACTTCTCAGATGATAGGGTGTTGTTCGAGTCTTGACTATATGAAACAATTTGCAGAGCTCGGAGATCAGCCGGCTCTCAAAATTACTTCCTTGGTCGGAGTGCAATTCATAAGGCATACCGAAGTAGCAGAACATATTGCTACTCAGAACCTCCGCTACTGTGGATGCCTCTTGGTCCGGCAGAGCAAATGCTTTCACCCACTTCGTAAAATAATCTTGCAATACGAGGATGTACTTGTTTCCTTCATCCGTCGTATTCAAGGGTCCGAGCACATCAATAGCCACTCGCTCCCATGATGCACCAACAATTAAAATCTTAATGGTGTGGAATGGTGCTGGCGAACAGCGCATTTTTGGCATGGGACACATTTGGCGACCCATGCCTTCACACTATCGCATACCCTGATCCAGTGGAATTGATGCGGTCTGTTGTATGCTCGATAGCTAAATGTCCAGGATTATCATGCAGCTGTTGCAGGATTATCACACAAAAACGCTCAGGAATCACTATCCGGTTATTAATGCAGCGGATGCCACCTTGCCATCGCGGAAAGCGGGATGACAGATTCCCTAAGAGGACGTACCCCCTCCTGGATCCACACATATATGTTTCATGTTTGCGCGTCTGTTGCTTGTTCGTGAGCAACTGTTTCCAGATCCCACTCTGCGCACTGCAATGCAGGGAACACGGGAGATGGCTGTGTTGTATGTGTCATGGTGGTGGCCACTTCTTGTTCATCCTCGATCCCGATTCTGTTCAAGGCATCGGCATTTCCATGCAGTTTGCCTGGTCTATGAACAACATTGAAGTTAAAGGCCTGCATGCATTCCTGCCACCTCGCTACCTGGCCCTCCTGATTTTTTAGGTTTCTGAGCCATAGTAGTGAGGCGTGATCTGTACGCAGGGTAAACGGGCGCCCATACAGAAGGTGTTTATAATATTTGACGAAATACACTGCAACTAACAATTCCCTCTTAGTGGTCGCATAACATTTCTCTGTTTTGTTTAGAGAATGTGAACCATAACCCAGCACCTGCTCTGTTCCATCTTCTGTGACCTGAGACAGAACTGCACCTATGGCATAAGCAGATGCATCAGTGTCTAAGATGAAATCGAGGTTAGGGTTAGGATGAGCAAGAATTGGTGGGGTCGTCAACTGTTCCTTCAGCGCCCTAAAGGAACCTTCACACTCACTCGTCCACTCGAATGGTCGGTCCTTTTCGGTGATCCCAAATAATGGTGATGCAATCTCACTTAAATGATGGATGTAGCGATGGTAGTACTGTCAGAGACCGAGGAAGCTCCGGGTATCCGCGACCATGGTGGGGTTGCCACTCTGCTACTGCTTTAGTTTTGGAACGTTGAATAGCTATTCCATCACCAGATATGACGTGTCCCAAGAACTCGACGCTCTGTCTGAAAAGATGACACTTCTTGGGTTTGAGCTTGAGCTTAGCTGTATGAAACTGCAGTAAGACCGTGTCCAAATTGGACAGAGTCTGCTGAAACGAGGAGCCAAAGACGATTACGTCGTCGATGTAACAGAGCCAGATCTCCCATTGCAGGGTAGTTAATACCTGCTCAATGAAACGCTCGAACATTCCCGGAGCATTGCACAAGCCATAGGGCATCTTGCGGAACTGGAAAAGACCGTCTCAACATACGAATGCGGTCTTCTCCTAGTCAGCCTCAACCATGGCGACCTGCCAGTACCCATTAGCTAAGTCAAGGGTACAAAACGACTGGGCTCCAGACAACGAATCTAAGGCGTGATCTATCCGAGGTAACGGATATGTGTCTTTGACACTAAGATCATTAAGGCGGTGGTAGTCGACACAAAACCACAAAGATCCGTCCATTTTGCCTGCTAGTACAATGGGACTGGCCCAGGGGGATGCTGAAGGCTCTATTTTGCCTTCTGCAACATGCAAATTCACTTGCTGATATGCCTCTGCCTCTTTGTGAATGGGAAGACATCGAATGGGTTGTCAAATGAGTCAGTTGTTTCTGGTGTCGATGGAGTGTTGCACGAGATGAGTTTCTCCTGGATCCATTTCTCCAGCCTAGAAACTTTCATGATACTTATATAGAAGTTTCCATATGTCAAGTTTATGAGATTGCACCAATCCAGCTGTGGCGTGCAAATATATGTCATGCAGATGTTCCGGTAAATCATCAGAAGTTGTTGCCCGTGTAGGTGCGGTAGGGTGTGTCTCCAGTGATATCACATCCACCAGATGGCCACAATGAACTCCCGGTACAAGAGTTATTGGGTCCGTTGTGCTATTGAATACTTGAAATGGAATATGATCCTTATTGGTCGTGTCCACGGTCATTCAGGGACTGGCGCATTGTGAGGAGATCATGTAATCAGGGTCGTTCCAGCATAGCTATGTGTGTGTGTGTGTGTGTTGTTTCCTAACTGTGGTGTGGTGGCTCATAGAATTTCCTCCCTGTCCCAGCTCAACTGTGGCGTAGATGCCAAAATCACTGCACAGGTAACGTATAGTGATGTCCAAGGTGTATGCGTTGGCCGTGTGTGTCTAGTTCCTGTTGTCTGCAATGTATGACGGCTTCGCTGGCACTGAGGAAGTCAGAACCAAGCAGAGCATCGTTTTAAATAGAGGCAATGACAAGTCGCTGTATGAATTGCATTTCCTCTATCTGTATTACAAGGTTCACCATACCAGCCACAGGAACATCGGCTCCAGTAGCTGTTTGAAAAGATGTGTTTGTAGGCCTAAGGGGTGGCTTTTTATGAGGTGGGATGCTCTCATATAAGCGCTTGTTGAAAACGGTGATGGAAGTTCCAGTGTCAACGGTAGAACTGCTTGAAACGCCACTAAACAGAAAAGCACACTTATATATTACTTTGCGGTGTGCCTGTG
This sequence comes from Chaetoderma sp. LZ-2023a, assembly GCA_034401795.1. Classification (NCBI taxonomy): domain Eukaryota; kingdom Metazoa; phylum Mollusca; class Caudofoveata; order Chaetodermatida; family Chaetodermatidae; genus Chaetoderma; species Chaetoderma sp. LZ-2023a. Next base: position 7,642,852 of record CM067369.1, read on the forward strand.
GAAGTGTTTCCAATGATACCACCTGAGGGATTACTTTTGGTGCAGTATCATCTTGTATGTAATCTGTTTGTTTTTAATGACTTCCATGAGTACAATTGGTGGCTGAGTAAGGAAGGAGCCAACCACTCATTGCTGCTGCTGTGATTGCTTAGGCGATGATGGAGCTGGAGGTAGCAATGGTGGTGTACTGTAAATCTGTGTATACAGCAGTCTTGACAAGACTGGTGCGGTCATGGGTAAGGTCTACCTGTGTGAGCCAGTTTTGGCAATACATCATGGGATGTTTGGTTGATGCGCAAAAGCAGCAGTGACGGCGCTGAGGTTTGCCATTCTTTGGATGATGCTTCTTCTTGCGGATCCATGATGCAGAATGCTGACTGCAGTCCGTGTCACTATTACTGCTGCTGGATGCAGTTGGTGATGCTGTGAGGACGTGTGAGTTGCATACCACCAAGGGACACCGGGTATTAAGTGCTTTGGCGGCGGGTCCTGGTGCTTGTATAAACGTTGTTTCAGTGGAGGTGCTACAACCAACCACTGCCGTTTTACATAGGAAAGAAGGTTTGTGAGATACGGAGGTTGCATGGTCACAACCTCCGGCAGCGTGAGATATAAGTGCTGTGGATGCAGTGTGCATCGTTGGTACCGACACATATGAAGCCGTATGTGTGTGGTTGCATACTGTCGTGGAAGTGTGATTCGTAGTGTTGGCCACCTGATGTTGTTGTTTGGAGGGCACAGTTGAGGCAGGTTGTGAGAGTGGGCACCAAAGTGACTCTATAATCGGTGCCCATTATAGTTTAACAGGGTCTCAGAATGTGGTGTACGTCGGTCAGCGGTAGGAGTTGTAGACGGAGGGCGATTTGGACATCGCTCCTTCTAGTGGCCTGGCTGAACGCATCCAAAACATGTGTTTGGTGGCTCTGTAGGCCTTTCCATATTTGTTGCTGGTCGTGTTGTCGATTTGGTGGCGACGGTGGTGCTGAGTGTTGTTACTAAGTTGGCGATTACGGAGATCTGTTTCATTATCTCTTCTAACCTATCATGCATGTTTTGTCGATTGTTTTTGTGTTGGTTCCCGCGTCCTGGGGTGTTATTGTGGCCTCCCCGATGGAGCTACGGTGGGGGTGTTCTGAATGTGTGGTGTGCGGGACGGTTGCTGATGTTGATGCAGATGCAGAAGTGTTGTCGGCGGTGATTAGGAGGTTTGCATCATTCACTTCATTAATTGGATGCAATTGGCGGCGATTTGTTTTCCCCCGCTCCAAGAAATTTGAAATCCGGACCAAAGTTGCTGTTATGGACTGAAGGCTACCATGTTCTATGAGGAATAATTTTTTCAACGCATCGATGAAGGTATCTAGATGTAGATGCGTGACTCCCTCGTGATTCGTGCTGGGGTAGGCGCATGTAACTAGTCACTGAATATGACTAGCTAATTCCGGTAATGTCTCCCTGGCTCATCCATGCAAGTTTTTGAGCTGCAGAGGATTCGTTACACCGAGGGCCATGCCCCTCGCGTAGGCCTCGTCACAGGAAAATGCCTTCAACGCCGAAGCAGAGGAAGAGAGCTGGCAAAAAGGGCCACTCTCTTGTTCAAACAAAAGCTAAGTGTGGTGTTTCTAGTGAAATTATAATTAATGTGATGCACATTAGATTATGTGAATACGGGGAGGATGATTTGCGAAGAATTCAAAGGTCACCATCTTATGTAGGTCCAAAGATACTTCATTGATAGTTGCCGCTTTATTTATGCGGACCTTCTGCTAAATTCTAACCTACCATTTAGTTGTTAGATTCGCTTCCAAGCTTTGGCCGCAAGTGGCAGGGATTCCTACCCATCTTTTAACACATGGGTCTAACTGGCGAAGATGTCTGGTTTCCCGAAGGTCACCCCACATAGCATCTCCCACAGAAAGGCAGCGTGCAGACATGTTGTGGAGCGACAGCTTCCGAATCACATAACGATCTAGTTACATATGATCCTGCAACCACATATAACATCACTAGGACACGTTACCATTCACATAAGCAATTTAGAAAGCGCATAAATATTTTATGATGGGGAGTAAGAGGCAGATACCTATCCCTAATGACATTCCCGTGAGGTCGTGGTGGGTCCCAAGACCGCACCCAGTCACTGAACAGAGTTGGATGGAGATCTGCGTCACGTTCGTCACCCGTGTATTGAGAAACTAACATTTGCCTGACAATAGGGTTTCAGAATGCCAGAGATGCGCTGCAGGCCAGTTTTATATAATATTTATATCTTTTCGCAGTGCTTCCTACGTTGGCAGGGTCTTCTATGCTAACTGGTATCTGAAGATACAGAGGGGGATGTATGCGCAATCGACACTTTGGTCTTCACCGCTCAGAAACCCCAATGGTTTCCCAGAGTCTGATCATGCCAATGTGTCGATGGGAAATTCAGCCAAGTATTAAGCCTTGCGGCTGGAGGAGCACAGAAAGAGACAATCACTCAATATTAATAAGAGGCCCTAATGTATTTGGGCAATTTTATACAATCTAGCCGATGTGCAGTGTTACATATCTGCTACAGCCGGAAAAGAGGCATACACAAATGTCTCTTATGGAGAGATTGTCCCTAACTACTTTACACCTATTCTATCGAGCTAGAATAGCCAGGTTTCGTCGATCACATGTCAGGTTCGAGCAATGTGAGCATGAACAGTGACCGCCGTTTAAAATTGATGCTGGGAGAAAAGTGATGCGGATATAATGTTGCTGTATAGTATAGCTTAGCATACTACGTCCTAGAGTTTATATATAACACAACAAAATAACTAGGATAGCTACTTGCCATATACATAACTAACTATCACAGTGCTAAAAGTATATCAGGTCATAGGACCTTGCAGTGCTCGTTAGTTGTAAGCACAAAAATAAGGACAATGTATACAGTAAAATGATAGAAACTAAAAAATGCGGTCTTAGACGACCGGGGAGGTACTTATTAGTCATCAGTACCTATAATGGAATAAATGAATATAATAGTACAATAGTATAGTTACTTGAGTACCTATTGGTCATTGGTATGGAAAGAGTTCATAAATCAGTGTAGATGCTGCGTTACAGATGAGGAACGCGAGGTGGCATGATACTGAAGTTGCTGGGAAATTTTCGCAAGTGAGGTGTTGATGCGGCTCACTCCCCAGACGGTGAAGAAGAATGACTGTAGATGGTTGTCCATTAGTATGTTAATTTAAACAGTAAGTTAGAAAGTGTCCGTCCGGTGGCAGTTGTTTGAAAGTTGCACATAACAGAGAGGGCTACAGTTGTAATTAAACATTGCATGTACATAACTGGGTACATCGTACATGCTGCATGGCATAGCTCTTGTGGTGCACCAGGCAGTCCCACCAGACTGTGGCCTAAAAGTTAATTAATCACATGACATGCTGCACGGACGTTTGAATACCACTTTTTAGCGTGGTCCGGAAGATCTGACGAGTTATCCACCAAGAATCACCACTTGTTCTACATGCTGTAGAGATTACATCTGGGCCACGAGGCCCATCCGCAGGAATGCTGCTCTTGAAGTGCTGGTAGTGAGGAAGTCTCTTCTATTTATTTAGTTGTCCCCGGATGGCTTAGTGATGCGGATATCGATTGATGACCAGCGCAGGAGAGCTGAATTCCGAAAGGCACTGCTGTGTTGTAGGGTACCGCAGTCAGTAAGCAGTTGTCTAGCACTGCGCTGGTCCAACAACCTACCACTGGCTCTCTGTCATCGAAGTGTAGTCTCGATTCCTGATTTTTCGCTCCTTTCATACTACTCGTAACATCCGAGGCAGGATGCCCAGCCAATCGGCTGGCGATCTGTAGCGAATCAGCGTGCATCTAGAAGGGGTGACGATGCTATCACGTGATAGGCGCATTCCCCATTCGTTTAATACATACACGTGATTACCACGTCCCAGTAATATTTTGAAAATAATTTCAATGAGCCATTTAAGGATAACTCGGCCATTTCTTGTCCAATTTTAAAAAGGTAAACAGTTTTGGTATCCTCGTCTTATTCCGGCTCTGAGTGGTAACAGGAACGACGAGAATGGAGTGATTTAAATAAATCACGTGCACCAACGCGGTATACCTTAAGTACGCATTCTCCCCCCCCCCCCCCATTCTCGTGTTGTCAGGGAAGGTCTGACGCGCACGCATGCGTGCTACGCGATCTCACGGACTTTTTTTATAGAAAACCTCTCTCATATGGCTCAATACACGCATACCATCCTACCCAAGGGGGCCGTGCCCGGAACGTACCGGGAGCAGTCGTTTCATACCCAGCCGAGCTGGAACAGTTTGTACCCGTCCGGCCAATCCACGCTACAGTTCACCTCATAGCACGCTTAACAGATATATGCAATGGCGTCCCCTGCTGTCTTTTTAGCTCCCAGTATGGCGAATTCCAAGTCTCTCTGTGCTCGTGTATCCCATAACACCCTTAGCACTTTTTCAAACATAGATCATCTTTGCTGTGCAGCAGTTATGGATAGCGGCGATGTATTACACATCTTGTATAGTGCATCATTGGAAATTATTATGTCTGTCCATCAGTGCCCAGTGATGGTGCGTAGGTGTTTCCGGTGGCAGGCATCAAGTTTTCCTGAAGCTGGCTTCGAACTACCCAGCATATGGCTATTACTTTGACATTACTACACTGGGGGTATTGGTGTTTGGAATGTCTAATATATGGTATCATGTGAACCTATCTCAACAAGCCTGTATTAAGAGACCATCCATCTTCTAGGATATTTATAGCTCCCAGATGTCGTCATGGCATGTAATAGCCACATGCTATAACTGTTACATTCATGGAATTGTATCTATACACATATAGCTAAAATAACTTCTCCCATTTCTGTCAAATAACATATAATAAAGTAGTTGAATTTGATATACGCTTAATGTGTGAAGGTGGGCTGGTATAACTGTCCACAGGTTTGGTGAATGGATTGAAATAGACCTGTCAGCATCGGTAATTATGAATATTCCATGAAATCCTGAATACACACCTCTAATGATCAGCTATCTATCCGTCAAAAATCAATCAATATTACTCTCAGTGTTTAGTTTTAGCATAGCCTGTAAAAGCCTGCAAAAGACACATTGGCATTGTAACATAAGAGAATAATGGTTATAGCAGAGCAGCTATTGAAAAAGTCACTGTTGTCTGCTTGACGCCATAAAAGTATAATAGAACCGACAGATTAATATGTGTTGAAATATGCTATGTGATGGTCGATGTCAAAGCCACGTGTGCAGAAATGGTGCACAGCTGAAAAATGATATAACCAATATGACCTTTTCCATATGGCCATATGCAAAATCCTCCTGCTCCAAGTCCATTGTGCAGATGTGAAATGCTACTCAAGAAACTGACGTCGTAATATATTACGTCACCATTTAGTTGACGCCATAGTCATAATGATGTATGAATCTGTCACGAAGATTGAACGGTTCGTCACTCGTGTATGAATTGTATGGCTTGATGAATTTACAAATTATTTCTGTGAATTTCCGTTCCAACGTTTCAACTCCATTACAACATGAATACATGTGGAGCTTAGCTAGAAATGGGCGGGGCGTAGCTAGGCATGTATCTTTCTATGACCTTCAACATATTTGGTAGACTAGTGTCTACATTGTATGAGTGTTTTCGGCCTCAGAGGGTTTAACCATCTTTGCTGTAACTCAGAATCCTTCAACCTTATATGACCTTCTTGAAATACTCAACTTCGCTCGCAGAGATCTCCGCACGTTCAACTCTCTGCCATAACTGTGGACAATCAATCAACGCATTTTTTTGTATCATTCATCAACACGTTGGCTCGCTTTCCTATTCATTACAGACAGTGATGCTTTCTGCCGTGGGTGTAACAGCCTCGAATTAATGACCCAGTCGTTATTTTCTAATATGTCTAAATATCACCTTGTCATTAGTGCCGCATCTTCATTCCAACTGAATTCTCTGAACATTGCTTAAAACTAAGAACAAGATATACAAGTTGCTAATTTCAAAATAATTTGATTTAAACTCGGTGCTTTCCGAACTGTTTATAACTGTAGTAGAATTGCATATAAAGCAAGTATCTGTAGCAACTATTCGATTAACCATTACATCTATATTGGCATACAGAATGAAATCGGTAACATGTCCGCGACGAAGTGTACGCCGTCATCGGATGCTCACCCACAGCCATTAAGTAGAAATAAATGGGCCATTTCCAGCCTCATAATATGTTGGGGAATCTATTCTGTCAATATGGCCATAGGGAATCAATCATGGATGTAATATTATTTCCCCAATATAATTATGAAACACCCAGTTGTGGTATTCGAAGATTTTCAATATGACTGTGTTGCATTTGGCAGCCGTGTATCGTTACGCAGTTTGCTGATAATGATGATAACTTTTATTAATTACCGTTCTCCGAATTAATTTCTATGCGCGTAGTCACTTATTATTCCGATAAATATATATATATATATATATATATATACATATATATATATATATATATATATATATATATATATATATATATATATATATATATATATATATATATATATATATATATATATATATATATATATATATATATATATATATATATATATATATATATATATATATATATATATATATATATATATATATATATATATATATATATATATATATATATATATACGGATAGACGCTAATGCAATACTGTCTTTCCTCCCCTTACTGGGCGAGTCTAATAAATAAGGTAGGCTACATTAGATAGACAAATGATATCATAACGAGTTGCCATTTCAAATCGAATTTATGATCAAGTTTAGCAAGATTTCATTTTGGAACTAGTTTTCCAAATGCGATCTTACTAACCTCCGGGATAGATTTGAAATGAAATGGCAAAGAGGTCTATCGCATAAGAAATGGAAGAATCCAGTTTAGTCATGCTCCGCACATGTGTTGGGATCCCGATTTCCAGAAAAATATACAGCTAAGCCTCTGGCAGTAACAGCGCCCAGTCAAATTAGTTTCAAAATATTCAACATAATGTTTGTTAAATAGTAAAGACATGCAATTAGTACCTGACGAACTATAAAGTGTTTATCCCCCACTAAATTGAGCTATTCAGGACGTAATTGATTAGGAAATCAACATCATATGATTGACTGAGAACCTGCATTCATCAATTTCTTCAGCTTTTCAAGTCAATTCTTTTCAGTTTCTTACCATTTTCCACTATTTCACATATCACTGTATTGTTTCATCAATGCGCAATATAATATTGTAGCACGGATCGTACAGGGCTGGGCCAGAGTGGCCCCTACCGGTGCTTTCCCTCTTCACCTATCTAGTACGACCATAGTGGTTCGTATGCATAGCGCATGTGCCAGTAAGATCACCTACCGTGCATGCGCGATAAACGAGATGGGCCAGTTACGCTGTACTGTAGGTACGGAGTTGGCATCTTATATATTTCCCGTGCTAAATCGCTGATATGGGTCCGTTTTGCTCCATCTTTGGGCGAATACAAGACATAGTATTCTCTGGAACTCAAATCTGCTATCAGAATTAAAAATCAGATATAAATAGTCACATGTACTACTTACCGCCCACACTGTGGTACATATGACGTCATAGGCATGTGATTGCGGGTTTTGCCTAGTTGTTACAACTTGCGTCGGATTAGCTGTAACGTGATACTGGAGCAATCTCATTGGTCACCCGAATTTATAAAAGGCCCCACTTCGGACAATACAAATCAGAGAGGGGGCGGTAGCTCAGGTGGTAACGAGCAGAGTTGTGAAACCAGCGACCCTGGTATCGCGTCTCTGTTCGGCTGACTGACGATCGATCGCTGGAAATATAGACAATCTCCTTCACTTCTCTTTGCCTCTCCACACAGGAGTATAAATGGTTACCAGTATAAAAAAACCTGGGGAAATTACCAATAATAGACTGAAATAAAACCAGCCTAGAATGGCGTGAATGGGACCTGGAATCAGGGACTTGACAGACGCCAATCAAACCAATGACATAAAAATCAGTCGAGATAGAGTGATCGTTCAGTACGGGCACATAATGGAGAAGCTATCAAGCACATGTTGCACCTCTGTAAGCATCTGCTATAACATGGTACTACCAGTAAATTATTGTGCCGTCGAAGACACTCGTTGCCATTCCGAACATCATGTTGTGGCTCACGCTCGGGCTAAAAACTGAACTGTATAAATTGGCGGAGCCGGTAGTGTAGGTTAGCCTAGAGAGAAACAAAAAACTCTGGATGGCGCATATGTAAATTCATCTCATATCGGGACTCGTACTCAAACCTATATTTGACAGGGAATCGAAAAAACAACCGGCGAGAGCACCTAGCAGCATAGTACATACACGATCCCACTACACCAACGATGCAAGACAAAACCCTTACTTTGCCGGTAAGGTTTTCACAATGTGCGTTTCTGATACACACTGGAATTCTGCGGTATCTGATTTTGACCATAATTACGGTAAGTGGCTAACCAGTTAGTGATCTGTGTGGAAGCGTCTGTGGGCTATGATGCTAGGCGTTCTTGCCAGTTGTGTGTCCGATTCCCTATCAATGCCAAAATACCATAATGTCATAACTACTTGTCTAATCAAACTTAAATTGTGAATCGTGAGCCATCCGATAGCCACGATTATATCTCACCATAACGTATCTGTACCACAACTGAAGTGGGATATTACCCAAATTATTTATTAATGTATTGTATTTGTATGTATGGGAGACACGTGTATAAGACTTATGTCTTACTGTGCTCCCCTTGAACAAAATAAAATTATGTTTAAACCAAAAAACTTTCTACCTCACATCTGGCCAATCCATTTGCTCCGAAATGACTGTGTCAACCTGTTTTCTGTTAAGCCGAACATCCTGTATCCCTCGAATTGCGTGTACGATCGAGCAGATTCGTCTAGGCTGAACTCGTTAATACTGTTGCATCGCTCTTCACTGTTCTGACCATTTTTTACCGTGCGGCACCTACGCTTGCCGCACAGTTCGTCTTGTGCTAAACTTTAGCTTCTTCATGAAGCTTTCCGAATCCCTTAACCAAACTGTGACACCACGTCCATCTGACTGCGTCGCTCAAGAGACTTTAATGATAACATACGATAAACTAACTTTATCCAGTTTTGCGTCACGACAAAGAACTGAACCATGGCATTTTTAAAAGTTACTGATGCATAGAGCTTAGAGCAGGCAATCGTGTGGATTTCAGAGCAATAAAAATGTAGGTTAGTATATATCTTTTTTATCTATCTATCTTTCTATCTATCTCTCTATCCATCCATCCATCCATCCATACATACATCCATTCATCCACCCACCCACGCACGCACGCACGCACGCACCCACCCACCAACCCATCCATCCATCCATCCATCTACTTAGAGTTGTCGATCCATCCATCCATCCACCCACCCATCCATCCACCCACAGACCCATCCACCTGCCCGTTCGCCCATCCACCCACCCACCCATCCACCCGCGCACCCACGCACCCACCCAACCATCGATCCATCTATCTAGAGCTGTCGATCCATCCAACCATCCACCGCCCGCCCACCCCACCCACCCAGCCACCCACCCACCCGCCCACCCTCCCGCCCACCCATTCACACACCCATCAACCCACCCACCCACCCACCCACCCACCCACCACCAACCCACCCATCCACCCACCCGCCCACCCGCAATCCCTCCATCCCTCCCTCCCTCCATCCATCCATCCCACCATCTATCTATCCATCCATCCATCCATACATCTATCTGCTGCTGTCGATTCACGATTCCTCTCAAATGTTATAGAGATTGTTATATGTAAAGTATGACAGATTTATCTGGCCCGGTATTAGAGATGCCGTGCAATGTAATACATACATAATGCTTGTTAAATGAGAGGGTCTGTGGTCTTCGGTTGCGCATATTAAAACTAGATTTAACGAGGACTCCCTGGTTGAGCTGTCGATCCATCCATCCATCCACCTACCCACAGACCCACCCGCCCACCCACCCACCCACCCACCCACCTATCCGTTCGCCCGCCCGCCCGCCCGCCTGCCCACCCACCCACCCACCCACGCACCCACCCATGCACCCACGCACCCACGCACGCACCCACCCACCCACCAGCCCACCCATCCATCCATCCATCCATCTATCTAGAGCTGTCGATCCATCCATCCATCCACCCATCCATCCACCTACTCATCCACCCACCCAACCACCCATCCGCCCACGCAACCACCCACCCCCACTCACCCAACAACCCACCCACCCGCCCGCCCTTCCGCCCACCCATTCACGCACCCATCAACCCACCCACCCACCCACCCACCCACCCACCCACCCACCCATCCACCCACCAGCCAACCCGCAACACCTCCATCCATCCATCCCACCATCTATCTATCCATCCATCCATACATCTATCCGCTGCTGTCGATTCACGATTTCCTCTCAAATGTTATAGAGATTGTTATATGTAAAGTATGACAGATTTACCTGGCCCGGTATTAGAGATGCCATGCAATGTAATACATACAGAATGCTTGTTAAATGAGAGCGTCTGTGGAACTGCCATATTACTGCGATGGAATGTACTGTGGTAAAAGAGGACTATCGAAGTTTGAGCAGCATAACCTCTGCCTTTAGTAAATATCTAGACAATTTTACTTCTGCCATTGCTCAACCTCACCACCCTTTCATCACGCAGCCATGCCCTATGCACCGTTGTAGGACATGGCGAGAGTATCGTAAAGAGCCTCTCGGAATGTTCAGCCGCAACCTTTGTCTTTCGATAAGATATGTTCAAATTAGTTCCCAATTTTGTGACACGTTGAACCCGACCGATCTACCACATACGGAAACTTGCTTACAATGGAAAAAGTATTCGGTTGCGTAAATTAAAACTCGATTTAACGAGGACTCCCTGGTAGGCCTATTTAAGGCCATGTTCTCACTAGAAAGCTAATCTGGAATAACGCCATACTTCAGTATGACGTTATTCCTGATTAAGTCTGTGGTGAGAACACGGCCTAATACAATATCAGTTTCCACTGAAATAAGTTTCAAAATACGCACTGTCGATATCTTACTGGTTTTGTTGACTAAATTGAGATTCACAAAGTTCAGAGTTAAACCACCTAATGGGGGCAATTCAATCAAGTGTCTGGTGTCACAATGAAAATACGTCACTAGTTAGTTACAATCAAATGACGTGACTCCAACTAGAAACGCATAAAGGTCCCACAGCAACAGCCTTAATCGTATGTCGATGAACTTACAATTTGATAAATATTTTTCTTAGATATTTGGAAACTAATTTGAATGAGAACTATGCTGCCTACATAAACAACTCCTACACTAGTTAATTGTGTTCTGAACTTTTCAAGAGCTTACCTTGACTTGAAGGAATCCGGTTTTCGCAGTCAATCATATGACATAATTATAAACAACGTCACATATAGGATGGCGTCATAATCAATTACGTCATGAAAGACGTCATTTAGTTTATGTTAAACGTGTAAAAGTCACCCGCGTTGTACGAATTGTATGTCCTTACTATTTAATAAACATCCTGTTGTATATTTTGAAAGTAATTTAACTGGGCACTGTTGCTATCATAGGCAGCAACAGCACCGAGTCAAATTACTATGAAAAATTCAGCTGCTTACCTCTGTAGCTACGCGTATAGTTTTTATGGAAATTGACATTCAGGGAGTTGATTGATCGATCGATCCCAGCACGGGCAAATCGTGTGTGGAACTTAGCTACAGATGGGCGGGGCATAGGTAAAACTGAATTTATCCAGTGAGATTCTGGGGATTCGTGGTTCAAACGAGTCAAACCCGCGTGCAACAAAGTGGGCGGAGCCTAACTAGAAGCGGGCGGGGCAGGCAAAGATATGGACAACTATATTGAGTTATTCGTCGGTCCGCTACTTATTGTTAGAATGAGAGAGATTATTGCTTTAATTGGATCCAACAGAGACGGTGTAGAAAGTGTCCAGACATTGTTATTATCATCGTGTTTCTTTTGTGAATGGAAATACGATATGGTCAAGATACGATTAGCATCGTCAAGGATAGTTCATGTAGTCTGTCAGATTCTATTTGTAGATTACAATTGGCTATTCAGAGTCAAGGACAATACACTTCTGCTGGTGGTATATTCGATTCCTTCCCAGACATTCAGATTGGCCATTGCGTCGTAACCAGGAGAGATATCTAATCCAATATGGCATATATAATTATGTCAATACAATTGATTGATCACATATACCTACGGTGGCGGACGGGTGTCCATATGCATAGATATATGCCAGTGTTTAAGCGCATCTGTTTGCATGTATGTATGGGGTCTTCATGCGCACAAACAAATGCATAGCAAGACGCGAACTGGTGTCGCGCAAATGGCGTCCTCCTTTCATAAAATGGTGGTCTGGTGTGGCTTCCGAGGAAAATCAGATGCGCTAAGAAGTCATCTCCAGCATTCTGAGCAATACACATCGTCATTTCCTTGGCTTTTCTGTGTTGTGCTCCTTGCTGTGGTATATAAAATATTTACTTTGGAAATCTCAATGTGACAGCTGCCTCGATTTCCCCTCCCCCAGCCTAGTGATCGTGAATCCTTGGGCATGTACATGAGTATATTACACCTCAATTTATTAATGGTGTAATGAATATATTCCGAGATGAAGGATTGATCCAAACTAGCTGTCTTACATGACCGATATTAGCAAAGTAATCTTTCACCAATAACCGACAATAATCAAAATAGCATCGAAAATCCATCGGAGCATATTATATTGTCATTAAGTGGCACGTCAATTTGACAACCATCTGACTGTATGACTGTCAGTCAGTAGCACAGATTCACCCAGACTGATGAGCCACTTAGTACACTGTCCGGGACAATGAGGCACTTACCATGTTGCCCGGCACATTTTAGGACATTCATTACCTGGTCGATGAGATCCAATGTAATAGTAATTTGTCCATGATCTATAGTCGTGCTGTCATAAAAGAATTGATTAAAACATTTCATATATGCACTCTGTGTATAAACATGATTAGGACGCACCTTCAAACGCCAGAGCTGTGACCATTGCTAGCTAGACTTGCCAAGTATTGTAACTTATATTATCTGTGGATGAATTCGAAAATGTCATGATTCTTGATACTAGAGATATGTACTAATAATTCATTAAATGTGTTACTGTGATATATTTGTGCCAAACTTAGTGTGAGGAAACGCGTTGCGCGCAGACTACGACCGTATACGGAGCAGGTAATATTAATATAGATTCTGAAGAACAAAGACAGCTGAACAAACATATGATACACTAGCAGACGGGCATAGGAACAAATATAGTAATAAGACAGACAGACGGGCGGACGGACGGACGGACGGACGGACGGACGGACAGACAGACAGACAGCTACATGGGAAGAAACGAATTAGATAGTAAGTCAGGGATGATAGTAGTATTAAGCATACCCCTATGACTAGAAATTTGTCTCATGGCGAAACAAAGGCTGACACTGCACAATATCTGTCAGAGAAGACTACTGAGTGCATCAAAGACTCATCTACTGTGGTCATGTCATCAGTATCAACCCACACTATAAGTAATCGAAGTCTTCCGTTTGAGAACAACAATCACGAGAATGCTAACACGTTAATGATCTATCATGTCATATGTACAACACGGCGAGATATGGATACAGCAGAGTTGATGATTTTCTCTCCGGACACTGATGTCTCAGTGCTTGTAATATCATATTATGACAGTTTACCTGAGACGATACCTCTTTCAGTGGTGTCTGGTATTACCGAGATAGACCCTATTTGGAAAACTCTAGGCATGGAGAAAGCGATGACAATGGCCACACTTTATGCTTGGTAAATCAACATAGTTAAAGCTCTTCTTAAAGGCATATAGTGATGTCATCGAAGCCCTGAAGAACTTGGCGAGAGAGACTGATGTGACAGATGTGTGTCTGGCATACTGTCCTAAGGCTAGCAGCATAGAGACCATCCAGAAGTTATGGTGGCATTCATTCTGTAAGCAGCTTCCTAATGGTGAAAAACTACCACATACTATTGGCGCAATGAAGTAGCACATCGTTAGAGTACATTTTCAGGATAATGTGTGGTGACAGACAGGCATTTCACTTCAGGAAGATGATGACGATGTTACTGCATACACAGCATGGCATTGTTTGAAGACGTATAGTGTTATAAATAAACTGTGTTAGATGTCAAAGACTATTTTAACATGCCAATAGAATCACAAGGTGAAAAATAGTATTCCTATTACCTTAAGCTTACTATAAATACTTCCAATACATTTCTTGACTCAGAAAATAAGGATATATGCATAAAAATTATGAATCTGGGTTTTGGAGGATTTGGCTGGCGGCCATTTTGAAATCCAAGATCGCCGCCATGGAGAGATGGTATTAATTCAAACAAGGTCTTTTTATAATCTCTATACTACTAAATTTGTAGAAATATATAGTTTAGCAAATCCCCAAAAAATCTGAATGAACGAAAATATCTAGACCCAGACGAATAATTTGCGTTTCCTTATTAGAGCATGGTTGTGGTGGGAAAGATCTTTACAGTTTCCGGTATAAGATTGTCCGAGCTTTCCGAAACTGAAAACAGTTTCAGAATCAGCTCAGTATTAAACGAGTTTTGTGAGATTGAAGATTCTTCAATCAGCGTGCGATGGAGCTTGTCCATGTCCAGTAAACGTTATTCCCACGTGGATGCTAGTCACCTGGTTGACTTTCTACCTCATCCCTCACACAGGGATTGGCTACCTCATCCCTCGCACGGGGATTGGCTTCCTCATCCCTCGCACGGGGATTGTCTTCCTCATCCCTCGCACGGGGATTGGCTTCCTCATCCCTCGCATGGGGATTGTCTTCCTCATCCCTCGCACGGGGATTGGCTACCTCATCCCTCGCACGGGGATTGGCTTCCTCATCCCTCGCAAGGGGATTGGCTACCTCATCCCTCGCACGGGGATTGGCTTCCTCATCTCTCGCACGGGGATTGGCTCCCTCATCCCTCGCACGAGGATTGATTGGCTTCCTCATCCCTCGCACGGGGATTGTCTTCCTCATCCCTCGCACGGGGATTGGCTACCTCATCCCTCGCACGGGATTGGCTTCCTCATCCCTCGCACGGGGATTGGCTTCCTCATCCCTCGCACGAGAATTGGCTTCCTCATCCCTCGCACGGGGATTGTCTTCCTCATCCCTCGCATGGGGATTGGCTTCCTCATCCCCCGCACGGGGATTGGCTTCCTCATCCCTCGACGGGGATTGGCTTCCTCATCCCTCGCACGGGGATTGGCTTCCTCATCCCTCGCATGGGGATTGTCTTCCTCATCCCTCGCACGGGGATTGGCTACCTCATCCCTCGCACGGGGATTGGCTTCCTCATCCCTAGCGCGGGAATGGCTTCCTCATCCCTCGCACGGGGATTGGCTTCCTCATCCCTCGCATGAGGATTGTCTTCCTCATCCCTCGCACGGGGATTGGCTACCTCATCCCTCGCACAGGGATTGGCTTCCTCATCCCTCGCACGGGGATTGGCTTCCTCATCCCTCCTCATTCCTCGCATGGGGATTGTCTTCCTCATCCCTCGCATGGGGATTGTCTTCCTCATCCCTCGCACAGGGATTGGCTTCCTCATCCCTCGCACGGGTATTGGCTTCCTCATCCCTCGCACGGGGATTGGCTTCCTCATCCCTCGCACAGGGATTGGCTTCCTCATCCCTCGCACGGTGATTGGTTCCTCATCCCTCGCACGGGGATTGGCTTCCTCATCTCTCGCACGGCGATTGGTTTCCTCATCTCTCGCACGGGGATTGGCTTCCTCATCCCTCGCACGGGGATTGGCTCCCTCATCCCTCGCACGAGGATTGGCTTCCTCATCTTGAGAGTCACACCTTATTTAACCTTAGGCGGTTCTATAAAAGGAGACGATTTAGTCTCCACGAGCACATTTTAAACTAACTTTCAACAGACACTGAGTGTCAGACGAACATTCCCAATTCAAAAACTTCAAGTCCTTCTTGGGACAACGGTAAGATCTTCGCCACCTCCCCGCGCGGACCATTTGCTTGGCCACCAGTTAATCAGAGATGTAGTATAATCAGTATTTCCAGTTCGTCATTCAGAACTTTTAGAAAATGTCCACGTCATAGGACCAGTTGTGTGCCTGATAAATGCCGATTTACAACTCAATAACTCAGTGGATTAAACTGACCAGTTAGAATCGCTTCAATACTGAAAAGAGTAATTATTAGTCTAGTCGTTTCTTGCATAGTAATGACGAACTCACCGTTTTCAGTGGAAATTGTATTTTCCACCAACCTAGATTTACTTGGCACGGATTTATATATGTGGCTACATTCGTAAAATGTGTGCGGACAATGGCCTCAGACGACAGCGGAGCGCGCCCTCTCCGCTGGGCCGTAACACGACGAACGTAGGGGCAACGCATCGCTGGCGGGCTCCAAAGGTAAAGCCTTGGGCTTTGAGAAAAGGTATGGTTGGTGACACAATTGCCGAATCGCTGTTGTGTAGAAATCACTCTATCGGTTACAATATAACTCGAATGTCTCTTGTATAGAATGTGTTACCGCTGTCCCTTCCTTTCAGCATCCAGGAAATGATCATATCTCGGAAATAAAGCATAAACAAATACAATACGTTCACCGCGTTACGGCGGCTGCTCATCACGGCTCTGAGCTATATTTACTCATTGCGTATAAGATCAACAGATAAAGTATCGAAACATCAACTGCTAGTTTTCATTTCCCCCATGTATTCATAAAAGCGAAATAAAATGTCCAAATATCGTCTTCCAAATCAATGGCTCTATGGAAGTGACGTGGCTGCAATGCATAATCTGGGATATGCCATAAGCCATCAGCTGCTATCAGACAGTACAGCTCATAAACAAGCAAAAATATTTCCAAAAATAAAAGCAAGAAATTGTGTTGAAAATTTTGAACATAAATGGGTTGGAACACATTGCTGCCTTGGGCAATCCAATTATGTTAAAAATATTCAACAGTACGTTTTATTTTGATTTAGAAAGCCGTTAGGTTATGTTCGCGCTGCACAGCAGCCACGAGATAGCGACTACGCCCTGCATAGTAATTGCTAATACGGTTGTCTGGCATTCTTATCCAACATCAAAGTCAACGCAATCAAATCCATCATGATTGCCTTTGCATATTTTGAAAAATAGTTTGTTTTAAATGTGACGCTACATATCTCCTGAATACTAGCTTTGGTGTATTCCAATATAACATCACGTGCAATATGTTGCACACCATTTGCTGCAACCACAACCTGTATTGGGAACTGTCTTATTGATGTGGCTAATATGTTTTGGCCTTATCTGGGGATTGTGTTTTCATGAACGGACAAACGGTTGTTTTCGTGACAACACCAAGCTCTGTGTCGCTGTGTGCCGGTGTCACATCAAACATAGAGGTTTATCGTTTTATTATTTGCCTTCTGGTGCCCGTAGCTTTATGATCTGAAGGTAATCATCGTTGGTGTCTCATACTTCTGCAAGTTGACAGTTGTAGCTATCTGTTCATGAGCTGATCAGCTATAAAAGTACATACGTTATGCATGTGTATGTTTACGCGCGCACGAACGCACACATACACGCACACAAGCATGTAAGCAAGTACGCTCGCAAGAACACACAAACACACACGCGCACGCACGCACGCACGCACGCCCGCCCGCCCGCCCGCACGCACACACGCACGCACGCACACGCACACGCACACAGACACACGTACGTACACGCACGCATATTAATGTGTGTTGCAGTTTATTACGAAGTGCCAGCTGATATGTTGAGTTGTGTAACCAAATATAACACACACGGCAATATTACTGTTATTTCCTGTTCCAATCCAATAAACAACCTTTTTCCGCGTGTTTGGTATAGTTGACGCCGGACTGGTAGCGCGTGTATGGAATAACGAGTCCCTGAGTGATGATATGGATGGGTGTTATAGAGATCAAGGACAAGCGTGACACTATACTTGTGAGTGCAGTCTGGAAATACGTGTGATGCATGGCTCCGTCACTCAGCGTTGTGTCGCTAGTTAACTGGGTCCTGTTTCTGAATATCTTGCCTTAACGAGCAGATATTTCATACTAATCTGGGTTTAAAAGCATATAAATTGTAACATTATCTAAACTGTTTGAAGAAAGAATCTATGCAAATCATCATTTCAGGATACAAGGTTAAACAAATTATATAGTAATCTATATTGTTTATAGGCAATAAGGGTGATTTTAGTTGGCAATATGTTAGACACTAGAAATTCACATACTGTTCAATTGATTGGGCATGCAGCACCGGTCCTTAGGAAATGTGATAAATTCTAACTGTTATCCATCTGGCAATAGCTGCATAATTATGTGAGGCACCATTGGCCAGGCTGAGAAGTGAATGGCACTATTCTGAACACTGCATCAACTGCATATGTTGAAGTACAGCGAGTGGAAATGTAGGCACAGACCATATATACTATATACTATTGAAAGACAGTCGAATGTGGTCACTGGATCGTGGGAGTCGTTGGAAGTAACTGGTGGTATGGAGGGTTCAGACCACTCTGTCCAATTGTCATAATCAAATACGTCATAATTCCGTGAATGGTCGTGACCAAGAATAGCTTCCCTCGGTCACGCAACAGTTTTGCGTAAATTCTAGGTTCTTTCAGATCATGTCGTTGACAAACACAATTCCCAATGAATCAGTCATAAAATTTGATTTTTATGTTAATAAAATAAACAAAACGCACTGTTTATAAAAAAAATTATAATAATAATACCCGGTCACGTGCGGACTCACTAGTTGGTGCAGTGTTGGATCAAGGAATGTTCCATACACCGCAATCACAATTGAGCAGATTAACTCCTGTTACAGGATCGTATTTTGACAAGATATTCGCTTGCTGTTTTGGTCTTTGTCAAATCTTAGCTCTGCGTTCTGAATCTCCCTCGTCTTAGAGTGAGGGTTCCGTCGTGCGTTGTTCCTGTATCAAGCATCTTGCCGTAGTACATACAAGCGACTTGTCCATGACGCGGTAGCTTAGTTGATTGTGTTCTGTTACATTATAATTTTTCTTAGTAGCGTTGGTGATACTATTTAAAATTAAGAAGAGGATACCACGTGGCTCAACTACTTCAATTTTCCATCTCTCTTTTGATTCAATGGCATTGAAATAGACTGTGATTCCTTACCCAATATGTCCATACAGTTACCTCATCACCGTAAACCACCTCCCTCCATTCCATCTTAGAACACATCAAAATATTGCACGATATTCTTACAATTTGTAGGCTCAAAGTTTCTGCTCGCTCAGCCAGCAAGAAAGAATCGTATCAATTAGACCTATGTGAATGAGTTTGTTTGGACGTACATTTATCTCGCGTAGCCATAACCGTGTCTGTAGTAGTAAACTGCTTAACTATATAACATCTCTGCACTACAACTTCAAGAGCGAAAAGCAGTGAATGTCTACTTCAATGCATATCGCCTTCGATTGTGAACTGTCACTCATTTCCCTAGTTCAATATCACAAGTGTCACATTAGGACTGACACATTTCTAGACTCTCCACGGAATAGGAAAATTTCACTAATTGGTGCGTGAGCTGAGTGTACAATCCCAGCGCCAATGCAGAAATGGTAGGCAGTTCCTAATGGACATTTCCACTTTTAGCCATGCTCAGCCCATCCTTAGTTAAGCTCCTCCCACGCTTCGGTCGTATTGGGATCGATCTATCCCCGGACGCCCTTGCTATCAAATACTGGAAAGCTATACAGGTAAAGTGTTGAACATTTTGAAAATATTCACCACAATGTTTATTAAATGGCAAAGACATACAATTTGTACAAAATGTCAGTCTATTAAGCGTTTAAGAAGGTCTAAATCGAGCCATTCATTCTGCAATTAACTATGACGTCATCATACACGTCACGTGGTTGGTTATGAAATCACATGATGGATGGATAAACTTGAAAGGTCCGTTAACGATGTCTCTGATTTCCTGATGAAACTAGGCATCAACACAAGGCATATGCCCTAGTTGACCTAAACTTAGTACGATTTCAGAAAACGATACACTTGCCCAATTTAGAATAATAGCGTTACACCAATTGGCTAATGTGAATTTAACTTATGTTTATGAGACAGCTGGGCATTAACGCATTCATTAGATACCATTAGTGATTTAAATGACATTTCTACACATCAAATGTGGATAACCAGCATTTCATTTCAATATTTGTTGTGATAATAGATACATAATCAAGGTGGCGTCGTGTAAATTCACTGTATCGTATGAAGGATGGCAGACTTTGGGAAACTACCAGTTTGCTGTCGATGGATATGTCACATCAAGTGAGCCTTTGCAGAAAGGATCACTCACGATCGGCGGACTTCAAACCCTCGTGTCTCTCAATCTCTAAGGCTGCCAACCCTTATTTTTCTTTCGCCTCATATTGTAAATCGCAGTCGATTAGAAATTGTTCCTATCATACACCGCACCATATACGAAATGGTAGACATACAAAATGCATTGAACATAGTAACTACCTTTAAGCATAAATCATACATTGGACAGAGTAACTAACTTTATGCATAGATCATAAATTGGGTCATAATATGGACACAGTAACTATCTATATGCAGAGATCATAAATTGGACATTGTAGCAATCGTAATGCATAAATTACACATTGGACATGGTAACTATCTGTATGCATAAATCATACCTTGGACATGGGAACTATCTTTATGCATAAATCATAGATTGGACATAGTAACTATCTTTATGCATGGATCATAAATTTGACATTGTAACTATCTTTATGCATATATTAAACATTGGACAAGGTAACTATCTTTATGCATACATCATACATAGGACATGGGAACTATCTTTGTGCATAAATCATACAGTGGACATGGTAACTATCTTTATGCATAAATCATACATTGGAAATATTAACTATCCATTACAAGATCCTTCAAAATGAAGACATCCCAATAAAATAGTCTAGTCACAGTATATGATCTTGAGCTTTGCATGGGTTACTTAGAAGACTCTTAGTACTCGACTCACATGAAGTAGTTCTGGACCAAATAATATAACTAATTGATATCATTATTCTATGCAGAACTTGATATGATAGCAGTTGTTTAACACGTTTAGCTCACATGATGAAATACAACACACTAGTTGGGATTTCTGAAATACTATGATATATATGTTGAAGGTCACCTGACTAGAAAATGTTTTTAGTAATGTGCTTATATGTGGCTCGTGAAAGTCTTTGAAGAAACAGCAGTGGGTGTTACAGTTGATGGCAATGTTGCCTAGGCTGAGCACAATATCCGGTCTACGGGTATAGTCAGTTAAATCTTCACTACAGACTTTTCAAAGTGCCGATCTTTTCGGTGCTGCAAAATGTTTCTGGTTTTCCATGACAATAATAATTTGATGAAATTTCGTTTTCGATGTGGATACCAAGCCTTACTTTCCACACGTTATCACAGTTCCGGCTATTAATACTCTCTGCATTAGCTGAATTTTGGCAATACATCGCACATATGTAAATCAATCATTCAAGGCATAAAGTAAACTTCCTGAATATATTATGAATAAAAAGATGTCTAAAATCTATAGTAGTATTAAATTACCACGATTGGAAATTCATTCCTGGAAAACCAGACGCAGGATGTTTGAGATTATTTTACATCATTGTAAGGTGACTGGACTAACCAGTTTAGCTATTCCATCATCGCTTGTCACAAAGCGGTTGACATAAATCCACCAGTAAACGAGCCATCTGACACTATTCGCCGTAGCTGCATTAATGTGTCTATTACTGTTAATATCACTAGAATGCATTAGCCCTTAGCCGCGTTATCATCAACAATGCTATCTGATTTAAACAATGTTCGACAGGTACACAGTCTCTCCACCAACTTCTCTGATTGGATTTCATCATCTCCCACTCGCCCATACATCTTCAGGCCGTGACATTGATTATTTTCATATACAGTGCAGCTCAGACATAACTTAACATGTTTCCAAAACCAAATTCCACGTACTGTTAAATAGTTTGAATATCATTAGATTGGAAGATAGTGTTGCCTAAGGTAGCAATATCTTCCACTCTAATTATGTACAGCATGATCAACATAAAACCTTTCACGGACAGAATTCTCTTCTAGCGCTCCCAATTGTAGAGCTTTCTTAGAGGATATGCTTAGCAGGCATAGCTTCAACTCCACAATGACAATACCCCCATCCACCTCACCTGGGACAGTACTGGGCCTGATTCAGACCAAGCACGTAGGCGATCCAACATATTTGCAATCTTGATAACATATTAAGGTGGATTATATAAGGTGACCGGGCACACAATTATTTATGATTGCCCATGTAGAGAGCACAACCACGACGCTTACAAGTTTACCACACATCAATTTATTGACATAAATGGTGTGCTCAGAGACCTTGGTACCACACGTGTTGCTAGCATGCAGTGTGAATGCTCCTACCAATTTAAGTACGTATATTAAAAAAGCTCAATATCAAAACATCTAAGCTTAGTAAACCAGTCGCTTGGAATGGAGTACTTAATGGGGAATACAATCTGTCACTCGAGTATCTGACATGATGAATTACGTCACTAGTTAGCTGCCATCACAATCAAAATGACATACTTGCGTGGTTAGTCGACTTTTCAACTTTACCAGCTAGGCATTGTGCCTTATTTATTTTTCATTCCTTCACAATCTCAAATTACTTTGGGGGCATACGGTCAGGCTGCCGTATAAATGAGGCCAATGGCTTTTATATTTTGACCGCTACCTATTTTACAGATAGATGAACTGAAACAATACCTAGTGAAGTGCCTTGCTCAGGGACACAACACCGCAGCCGCGTCGGGAATCTGTCTCACGACATTCAAGTCATGAGCTCGAACCCTAACCACTCAGCCACAATGCATCTCTTCTATTCATCTAGTGGGCCCTTCACCTTAAAGCGAATCGCTGGTCAGATGAAGGCATGTGCTGTCCGCTTTTCTCCATTGGGGAATTGATATTTTGAGTGAACTCATTTATGCGAAGGGTTCACATGGTCTGTGCTTGGCCATTCGGGGACTGTGTGCAAAGCTATCCATTATCCACGTCAAGAGCATATGTGGAGCACGTGCTCACCACATTTCATTCTGCAAAGCCTACTTACCGTATTATCATTACTGGTATCCTGGTCTTATTCTCAAACATATCTGACATTCGCCATGAGATGTTATGTCCCTTTTAATTAGTTCAAATCTAGACGCGAGTCATTGCACCCACCCTACTCATCAGGCATGTCAAAATAGCATATGCGCCTATAAGTTTCTCTGTTTATAGGCAGCCACCATTAGATATGCTAAGCATGCGGTTCAATAATGTGGCTTTCAATGCTAGATATGATGGACGGTATAGCTAGATGCCCAGCTTAAAGACATGTCAACAGCATAGTGATAACGATACTCAATACTCATTATAAGATAGTTACGATAAAATCACAACAAGAATGACGATAATACGATATCTATCTTCTAAGACATTTCTGTCCAGCGAACTGTTTTGAAGAGCTATTTTTGTCGTGCGATAAGGCTACGACCAATGCAAAAGAATGTGATTGACAGAAGGCCACAATATTTTTCAGTAAGATATTTCGTCCTGGTGTGACCATTCATGGGTATAAGATTATCACTATCCTTTATCGCCATCGTTATTGTGAGGGTGTGACAGGCCTTTAGGTTGACACGATTTTGCTACAGTATTTAGCTGTAGCTACAAAAACAAATTGTAACAATTGCGAAAAAAAGGTGCACATTTCCCTTGATTCCGATTCACCTTAGGAAACAGGCTTGCTTTAATGTGGAGATTTGGGCAATGGGAATAATGTGCAAATGCTAAACAGCCTTCAAATTGAAAAAAAAAGAAGTCCAAATCCATGGCTTTATATTCCACATTGCCTGGAATTGGTCGTTAAAGGTCTTGTCAAACTCTGAATTATTTCACTAAATTGTAGTTCGTTTCGGGGATCACATTTGTAGCTTATGTATGAAGGAATATAAGCGGAATATGGCTTCATTTGACATAGCATTAACTGTGACACAAAGCATAATCCATATTTTGAGCTAGAGGCAGTAAAAACGTCGTCTCCATATACACCAGACAATTGGCTGGGCTCTCTTTCTAGCAGGGAACGGAATGGGGTTATACGTTGGCGGATTCCAATGACTATTAATAGTGACAATTACCACAGGCTAGTCAACAGTTTGATGTCGAGTGATAGATTCGCGTGAACAGTTAGTGAATTCAATTCATGCTCAACTCAAGAATATTTGCTGGAAGGCGATTTGGTTCGTACAGTCGAGAGTAATAGTCAAATAAGGCCACCCGTATTTAAGCTCATTACTCATTGAAGAGGCCCTGGAGGTTCTGCGCTTACTATCAACAGTACACTCTCAAATTCGTGTTGAGCATCGCTAAAACATGTGTTGGCGAGACCACATCAACCCATGGACACACTAATTTATGCTTCGTAGATCAGCTTCTATCAAGATATTGGCATCGCTGAACGGGCTAATCTTCTTGTAATTCATTGGGCGGAAAGTTTTCCAAATTATTCCAATAGAAAACTCAAAAGTCATATTTAGAAAATCCATAATTGGTAACACTGTTGAATATTTTGAAACCAATTTAAAGAGACACTGCAGTCAAATTAGTTTCAAAATATTCAACAGTGTTACCAATTATGCGCTCGTGACGTACGTGTCTACGTCATTCATGACATCATTGATTATAATGTACTTGATTATGACGCCATATGATGGATGGATAAACTGGAAAGGTCCATTTTACCAGACAAACTAATTAATTATCGCAGTAGCAAACGCAGGCAAGACATCAAGCGCGACACATAGTAGTACAACCTCGTCAGTTTTACATGTCTACGTCAGTTCTACATGTCTACGTCAGTTCTACATGTCTACGTCAGTTCTACATGTTTATGGAGCCAAGAATGGACTCGATGCTCTGCTGTATTAGAATAGATGGATGATTGTGATCTGTCACTCAAAGTATACATCATATAATTTCGCTGTCGTCACTGTTTATAATCATAATGACTTAACTCCATCACAAAGATCGAAAAGTCTATCAGGAACTATAGGAAGTGCGTGTATTTAATGAATTCTCAATTTAATAAACAATATTTCTACGCCTGTTGGAATCGATTTAAAACTATGAAACCTGAAATTCCGGAATCAAAATTTCAAGTTCGCTATACCTGTAAGCTGTTGGATATTTTGAACCTAATTTGCCTTGGGATGTTGCTATCATAGCCAGCACTAATCAAATTGGTTTCAAAATATCCACCAGCTTATATGTATAGATAACCTGAAATTGTGATTCTGGGAATTCAGAAATAAGTACTCTATCGTTAGTAGAGTAGCCCGAGGGAATGCTCATTTGTAAATAATGATGATGTAGTTGACACGATCATAGAAATCCAGACGCAATTGTCACAACTATATATCATAGCGTCCAAAAGCCACTGACTGTCAGTGGCTTTTGGAAGCGACGATATATAGTTGTGACAATTGCGTCTGGATTTCTATGATCGTGTCAACTACAACATCGATTTGTCGTAGCAGCGGTCCAATAACCCTAAAACAGTTCCGCCCAATTTGTGTTACAGTTAGTGATATCTCTGCACGTAACCGTCATGATATTACAGAAGATGTAGGACGTGCACTGACACTGCATATGCCGTTGCTACTTATGATCTTATGATCAACACCATTTGCAAAGAATTTGCACCTGCCTGGGAAATCAAGTAGATAAATGGAAAAGAATGTGCACCTGCCTGGGGAATCAAGTAGATAAATGGATCATATCATGCCTTGTATTGTAATTAGTTGTATTCCAAACTGTAGCCTGGGTCTACTTTCTAAATGACAATCTAAGAGTAAATACCATATCCTTTTATATCAGACGGCGAGATTTAGCACATGTTCTATCTACAAATAGAATTATCCGTTTCTATGTATTCCACACCCATTTCTAGCTAAGCTCCGCCCACGCTTTGCGTGTCCTGGGATAGAGTTGTGTACTTTGAAACACGAATTCTCAAGGACTAACTTTCGAGGACCAATTTGAAGGTACTTATACAGGCAAGCTGTTAAATATTTAAAATTAGAACCTAATTTGACTGGGTGCGGTTGCTGTATATGGTAAATATATTTGTAATTATATACATGTGCATCTGCTAAAAGGTTATGGATAGCGTGTTGGCCATTAAGTAGATATTACCTAACACAAGACTAGATTCGCTACCAACTGCTACTATCAAGTTTACGAGCGCAATATCGATGACACCACATGTCCCCGTCGTCAAAGCAATAAAATCACAGAGCTGATTTCCTTCCGATAGCAAACGTGCCAGAAGCTAAATAATAAAAAATAGATCTTTGCGTCTGATAATTATGTCACATGGCACATCATGGGCACGATGTAATGGGTTGTCACGGAAACGACCGCTCATAAAATACATCTGTATTCTGATTAGGTCCATGTATATATTAATTACATCATCCTCTGTCTGAATGTTCAGAATATTAGGCATATACGCAATATTATATTCAATACTAGAGATTGTTTTGAGTGGCTATCTCTGTATTTTGTTCTTGGCAACCTAGCCGGTAGTAGGCCTCGTTAATGGTTCACGGCATATCCAGAGACCTCTCAACTCTCATGCATTACGCATGTGACTCAAGTGTGAAACTCGAGCACGCATTTACTGTGAGACTCAAACACGCATTTAATATTAGCCTGAAGCGTGAGACTTAAGTACGCATTCAGCATGAGACTCAAGCCTCAGACTCAGGCACGCATTCAACATGAGACTCACGCACGCATTTAGCATGAAACTCAATACCGCATACAGCATTAGACTCAAGCACTCAAGTGTCAGACTCAAGCACACATTCAGCATGAGACTCAAGTGTCAGACTCAAGCACACACTCAGCTTGAGACTCACGCACGCATTTAGCATGAGACTCAATACCGCATACAGCATTAGACTCAAGCACGTATTCAGCATTAGACTCAAGCACGGATTCAGCATTCAACATATGACTTAAGCACGCATGCAGCCTTAGACCCACGTGTGAGACTCACGCTTTGTCCATGTTGGGATCGATCGATCCCTGAACTTCCTGAATCTCAATTTCCTGAAAATTATACTGGTAGCAACAGCACCCAGCTGATTTAGTTTCAAATAATTTAACTATTATTAAATAGTACAGACGTACAATTCGTACAACTGACGGACTCTTAAACGTTTATGACGGGCTTAGCTACGTCATTCATTACGCATACTATTGTTACGTCAGCCTACATGTGGCGCAATTCGTTATGATGTTATATACGTGACTGACAGATTGGATTAATCCATTATCTGCCATAGAGACAGAGCAGACTCGACTAGTAACAAATTGGAAATCCTCTAAAAAAAATGCTAAAATGTGTAGTGTAAATAATTCACAATTTTTAAGAATTTGTTTCAAATTGAATGTCATGTATTTTCCTGATTACTGAAAGACTCACCCATCGCAAATTTGGCTCTTCAAATGGTTGATTTTCCTAACGTATTGGCTATCAGAGCACTCATAAAAGCATCTATATTTCAAAATTTCCGTGGGCGTACCCGCCGTCTAGTTTGGCTTAAGTAATTTAATAAGATATCACTCTCAGTTTTAAAGGTTGAAAGTTCTGTATCGCACCATTCATCATGTTGCTACCACTTCCATATGGCATACATTTTGCAGCACGCAACAACCGTTTGACATTTTATGCCGCCTTTATCAATTCATCAGGAAATAAAACCCGCCAGTTTCTCGATTCAATATCTATAGATCTGATATGTAACAAAGACATGGAATGAATATAGCTTCAATCCAGCGAATGCGTTTGCATGGACGGACATAATTATTAGACATTTCTTATTCACGTAATCTTGGCTAATAAGACATAATTATTCCCAGAATTCCTGGAAGGAAGAGCTGTAATACACTTCTTTTTGTAGGCGAAAGACAATCGTTACTACACCACACACTACTAAGCGTAATCAAAGTATTGCAGGTTGTTTTGACAGAAATTTCTCTGCCACGTTTTTGCGAAACAACGAATTTCAGTTGAAATAGCTTTCAAAATACTCATATTCAAGGGGGAATAGGAAAAGGTCCCGACAACAATTGTGTGATTTGTTCTCTTGGCTGAATTTACTTATTTGGAAACTAATTTGATATGGAACTGCGGCTGCCATAGGAAACCGCTCCCAGTCTAATTCCAAGACCAGACCATATACAAGAATCAAGAGATCTGATTTTACATTTCATTTTCCTCAATCGGTACCTTTTGCATTGCTGATTTGATTTTGTCATATAGCAATAGCTGACATTAAGCTTTCTTGCATGTCAAAGTTTAAAGGTGCATCTGCAACTATGTTGGTCAGTTCATCTAGATGTGTGTCTACATCTAACGGATTTACCATTCGTTCTCGCATATGTGATGTTAAGCTTGTAACATGTTGTTCATCCTGTGTCATGGCAGCTGGTAGCGTTTCCTCCTGGATATATCCATCATCTTCCATCGTTAAAGCTGCACGCTCTCTCATGATGGAAGCAGAATTAACTCAAACTATGTCTGGTCCCAGATCACCTAAATAATACAGATTTCTTGCAAGTGATGCCAAGGATTCCACCACTGCCTTTGGAAACATTAGCGATCATTTTCTCGGTTCCCATGTCAGACCAAATTCCATTGAAGCATCCAGGCATCTGTTGGAAAGCAACCTGTCACGACTCGCATGCATGCTGAATCTCACGTGGAAGGCTCTGCATGTACAATAGGAATATTGGTGTCCACTGTGAATCATGTGTACGGTTTGTTGCAAAGCAGTATGGTAACATATGACCGTGGCTACTGAGATGGAGAGACCAATCACCATCGCTTTCTGTCTGAATATTCTGTAGAAGGGTGTGTACACTTTGCGGATACACGTCCCAATATGTGAATGTTGGTGAGCTTGAATATCCCCATTGTCGATACGTTTCAAAGTGTTCTACACAGTGTGCTAGTAATGAATGATTCAAGCCTATGATCATTTCTCTTACGTTTTCATTGTGATCCCTGATTACAGTCTGTGTATCTACCAATGCCTGACAAAATGATAACAAGAATGCTATTCTTTTCACAGTATTTGATGAAACAACTTGGTACATGGTTTGAAAAGAATTAATTTAACCAAGTGTATTCGACATATCCTTACATTCTTTGATTGTAGTGTATACCGTTTTCATATCAGTCGGTTTAGAGTATATCATAGGTTCCTAGGCAATGTGGAAATTAACAAAGAAACAATAGATGGCAGGTTGTTGTTGAAAGACAATTCGTGTTGTGGAGGGAAATGTTTATTTGCCATCTTTGTGCCTATGTTAATGTCCACATTACCTAGACCTTCTTGAACTAGATGCCAGCCCATAGCTAACGGGATGATTCCAGTTGCTACATATACACCATTCTAAATTCCATCTACTTCAACATTTGCCATGCTTGTAATAAAATATCTAACTTCATCATAACTAGCACATAATCCTTGAGAATACTATATGTCAATCACTCTTTGAGAACCAATGCCATGGTGAAGCTGGACTGCTAGGCCAACCTGCCGAGGTCTTACTACGTTATTGCTCACTGACACAATTGTTTTGGTAATGGCAGCACATCATCTGGTAAGTTCGGGAGTAGGTGTAAATGCGGAGTTTGCTGATTCGTATAACTGAGTGTCTACTAGCCATTCCATGAAACTAAACAAACAGGGTTTCCCATAAGGATCCTTTTGAGGGTATAGACCCCCGAAATGTAAACGGGCATGGGACCCATTAAAATCTTGCAAGATTATTAATTAGTGTATATGTTTTTGTACAAATATACCCACAAAATCAAGCATGGAACACTGAGTTTGAACCCTTAGATGGCAGTGTGTTATCTCCCTGATACCTCCAAAATTTAAATGTCATGGTAAACACTGAATGTAACTCTCATCTTCACCTCCTGTTGAAGATTTTAAAACTAATTCGCGTTACATCAGTTGTTTCCAAAACATTATTAGGCAGAAGCATTTCCAAGTCAATGAGTCAATTTAAAAGTCATAATGAATGTGTGTCTGGATTGTATGGTTTGTTAGCTTGCTAATTGTATTAATTGTTTTAAAGTTAATAGTGCAATTAGCGAATTTAAATTGTGAGTTGCTTAATTTTCGCCTATACGGTAGGTTGTTAATGCGTGGACATAATTCTGGGAATAACTACCCCAGAGCCTTACAAATGCACACATGTGTATCCAATATGCTGTCCATCAGGAAAATCTAATCAAAATGTTCATATTTTAGACATATAGAAATCAATTATCACAGACAACTCTATGAACATAGCGATATGCAATAACAAATTCCATTCAACTTGTTTCCGAAATAATAATACGCTTTCGCTGTCAAAAACCTAGATAGATTGCTGATAGATATATCTATGTCTAGCTCTAGCCATTTCAATCATGATGGTCAGATAATACACAGACATTAATATCATTGTAAGAAATAATTGACCCGATGTTTTGAAACTAATTTGACTGTAAGCCAATGCTTTCAACAGTTTCCTGTGAAATTAGTTTTAAAATGCCCCACAACTTTCCCTCGTGTGTTGACTTATTATGATACATGTAAAATAATAAGTTGAATATTTTAGTGGATACCATTGGTACCAGAGGGCAACTGCAGGTATCATTTCCACTGAAATTAGATTCAAGATGCTCATCAACATTGATGTAGATGTTTAATTTAAAATAAGATTTAAATATATTGAAAATAGTTTGTCACGTTCATATATATCAATGACAATTTCATTCCGAGCAGATACTCAGAACAGTATTTAAATAGATTAATTTTACTTAAATATGTTGCTTCATATTGCTTCACCTACCTTCTCCAGTCTAATTAGTTTCAATAATATTCCATAGCTTTTCAGGTCACCAGTGTCCATTCCATATGCTCTTATAACATATTTGAATTCATCTGTTATAACAAAATGGTTAATGTGTATAATCGCTGAGCAATGATGTCCTAAGCTAAACCCTATCGATAGCATATAACGAAAAGAAAATCGCATGCTGCTAACATATACTGATGACAAATTCAGCCTTTCTTTAGAATTCAACTTGTTGGTGTTTTCATCCATTTAACCCTGTTACACAAACGGCAGATACAAACGGCGAACTATTAATTTGCAGACAAATAGTTTATTATAGAAAGGTTACCACTGGAATAACTGCCTCGATTTCAAAAATAACATTCTCATTGTCAGCAAATTGACATTGCCTATGAGAAAAGTGAAAATTTCCTTTTGAATTTTCAACATTAAGCAATATCCGTTAATTCTAAAATGATTCTGTTTCTAATGTAGCTAAATTTAAAAACTGTGTAGGATTTTGACTAAAGGTTATTGTTGTGTTACATTTCCACAATAAATATAAACGATGCCTGGAAATAATGTTGCTGCCCATCTCACCAACATTGTCCAATCCAATTAACTTCAAAATATTCAACTAGTTACCTGTATGATCACAACAAATGGATTGAGATATTGTACATGTGATGGAGTGGCACATGTAGCCATAGTCTAACTATATGTGTTCTGCAAGTAAGAATACCATAATGAATTTGGTGGAAAATTCTGAAATGCATTTCACTTATTGTAACTGGATAAATCCTTCAGTGATATGTTAGTGCAGTTACATGACAAATGTAACTAAGTTACAGTCAGTTACAAGTTACAGTTTCTCCCGCCTTGATGTAGTCACATACACTTCAAAGCATCATTAACACATGAGACGCTAAGTGTAGAGCCTTCCTGCGCGATGAATCATTCACCTGTTTTCTTCAAGCATGAATTCCATACTCTTCATCTGTGATCTCTGTACTAGGTGGCCACGAATATGTGTAGAGCCATAACGAGGTCATCTCCTGATCATCTCATTCGGTATTCACCTACCTGACCACACTCTACAGTCCCGCACTAGCAGTGAGTCAATGCTGCGAAGACCAATATTATGTTTTACCAGAATAATCTCCAAAGTCAACTGCTTCTGGAGGATAATTTCTTAAAGTTATATCAAGGACATAGTTTAATGAACATATGTAGGCGCTACCAACGGAGCTGTGCATACCCATTTCCATATTCGAAGCTGACGACCTTGACAAAGATGATCATTGATTGCGTGACAACGATTGAATGTAATGAGTATGATGAAATTAGAATGAAGCATGGCAGAGCCCTGCGCGGGTAAATCAATACACGGACTACGTTAATGAGCCATGACGTCTTTAATCCCATACAACAGGATGTGATGTAAGAAATAATATGTTATACGTCTTGAAACTAATGTGGCTGGATGATATTGCTGTCTTAGGTGGCAGAAGTATCCTGTCAAATTAGATTCAAAATGTTGAACAGTTTACCTCTATGGCTAGTCAAATACTGTGGGCTTCGTGTTTTGAATGTCCCCTCTATGTCATCGTGGAACCTTATGTCACCAAATCTGCATTAAGTGATCATCCATCATTGGTGTTATTTATAACTCTGAGATCCCGCCACGACAAGTTATAGCAGTTATATTCATGGAATGGTATATATACATACATAGCCAAAATAACGTCGCACATTTCGCTCACTTAATATATAATAAAGTAGGTGAACTTGTTATTAACATGTGAAGGAGGGCTAGCATAACCATCCTCAGGTTGGGTGAATGGATTGAAATACACTTTTCAGCATCGGTAATTATGAATATTCCTTGAAATCCTGAATCCACAACTCTAATGATCATCTATCTATCTATCTGTCAAAAAGCAATCAATATTACGTTTAGTGTTTAGTTTTTAGCACAGCCGTGCAAAATACACATTGGCATTGTAACATAAGAGAATAATGGTTATAGCACAGCAGCTATGGACAAAGTCACGGTTGTCTGCTTGACGCCATGAAAGTATAATAGAACCGACAGCTAATATGTGTTGAAATATGCTATGTCATGGTGGATTTCAAAGCAACGTATGCAGAAATGGCGCACAGCTGAAAAATGATATAGCCAATAATGTGGCCTTTTCCATTTGTCTATATGCACAATCCTCCTGCTTCAAGTCCAACTGCTACTCAAGAAACTGACATAATAATATATCACGTCACCATTTAGCTGACGCCATAGTCATAATGATGTATGAAGTTGTCAGGAAAATCAAACGGTTCGTCACTCGTGTATGAATTGTATGTCTTGGATGAATTTACAAATTAATTCTTTGAATTTCCGTTTCAAGGTTTCAAACCACTTACAACATGCACAAATGTGGAAGTAAGGCATAAGTGGGCGGGGCGTAGCCACACATGTATCTTTGAATTTCCGTTTCAAGGTTTCAAACCACTTCCAACATGCATAGATGTGGAAGTAAGGCAGAAATGGGCGGGGCATAGCTAGGCATGTATCTTTGAATTTCCGTTTCAAGGCTTCAAACCACTTACAACATGCATAGATGTGGAAGTAAGGCAGAAGTGGGCGGGGCGTAGTTACACATGTATCTTTGAATTTCCGTTTCAAGGTTTCAAACCACTTACAACATGCATAGATGTGAAGTAAGGCAGAATTGGGCGGGGCGTAGCTAGGCATGTATCTTTGAATTTCCGTTTCAAGGTTTCAAACCGCTTACAACATGCATAGATGTGGAAGTATGGCAGAAGTGGGCGGGGCGTAGCTACACATTTATCTTGTTGAATTTCCGTTTCAAGGTTTCAAACCGCTTACAACATGCATAGATGTGGAAGTATGGCAGAAGTGGGCGGGGCGTAGCTACACATTTATCTTGTTGAATTTCCGTTTCAAGGTTTCAAACCACTTACAACATGCATAAATGTGGAAGTAAGGCAGAAGTGGGAGGGCGTAGCTACACATGTATCTTTGAATTTCCGTTTCAAGGTTTCAAACCACCTACAACATGCATAGATGTGGAAGTAAGGCAGAAGTGGGCGGGGCGTAGCTAAGCATGAGTCTTTGAATGTCAGTGGCAAGGTTTCAAACCACTTACAACATGCATAGATGTGGAAGTAAGGCAGAAGTGGGCGGGGCGTAGCTAGGCATGTATCTTTGAATTTCTGTTTCAAGTTTTCAAACCACTTATAACATGCATAGATGTGGAAGTAAGGCAGAAGTGGGCGAGGCGTAGATAGGCATGTATCTTTCTATGACCTTCACCATATTCGGCACACTAGTGTCTACACTTTATGCGTGATCTCGGCCTCAGTGGGCTGTACCATGTATGTATGTAGGTATTTCTATAGCGCCGATTCCGAAATTAATCGCTCAAGGGCGCTTTACAAAATTAAAATTTTAAGAAAAAAGATGCGTTTTTAGAAGAGACTTAAAAGGTTCAAGTTTATCACAGTTCCGAATGTGTGCCGGGAGGTTGTTCCAGAGTTTTGGGCCAGCTTTTGAAAAGGCTCGTTGACCAGCCATTAAATTACCGGGTGGAACTACACACAACAGTTGCTCGCTTGATCGCAGGGATCTTGGTGCTATTCTCTTCGTTATCAACGAACAGAGGTATAGTGGTGCAAGTCCATGCAGGCATTTAAAGACTAGAAGTGCAATTTTGTAGTTGATTGACCATGTTTGCTGTAACTCAGAATCTTTCAACCTTATATGGCCTTCTTGAAATACTCAACTTCGCTTGCAGACATCTCCGCACGTTCATCTCTCTGCCATAACTGTGGACAATCAATCACAATATTTTTTGTATCATTCATCAACCCGAGGTGTTGGCTCGGTTTCCTATTCATTACAGACAGTGGTGCTTTCTGCCACGGGTGTAATAGCCTCGAATTAATGGCCCAGTCATTATTTTCTAATATGTCTAAATATCACCTTGTCATTAGTGCCCCATCTTCATTCCAACTGAATTCTCTGAACATTGCTTAAAACTAAGAGCATGATATACAAGTTACTTATTTCAAAATAATTCGATTTAAAGTCTGTGCTTTCCGAACTGGTTAAAACTGTAGTAGAATTGCATCTAAAGCAAGTATCTGTAGCAACTATTCAATTAACCATTATATCTATGTTGGCATACAGAATGAAATCGACTGTAACATGTCGGCGACGGAATGTACTCCGTCACCGGTTGCTCACCCACAGCCATTAAGCAGAAATAAATAGGCCATTTCCAGCCACATAATATGTTGGTGAATCTGTTCTGTCAATATGGCCATAAAGAATCAATCATGGATGTAATAGTAGTTCCCCAATATAATTATGAAACACCCAGTTGTCGTATTCGAAGATATTCAACATGACTGTGTTGCGTATGGCTGCTGTGTATCGTTAAACAGTTTGCTTTAATATGATGATAAATGTTATAAAATATCGTACTTCAAATGAATTTATGTACACATAGTCACTAATTATTTCGTTATATATTGTGTTAGATTACGCCTATCTATAGTAATTAGAGACTGCAGACCATCGTTTTCCCGTTTTCATCACATTGTAAAACTGGTTTGGGGTTTCCGGAATTTGTTTACAATTTCAGGATTCTCATGTAGCATCCTGGTGCACGATCGCATCCCTTCTTGTCTGAAATCTGATCTAAATCGTACGAGCAGTTTCTGAGACATACATAGATCTGATGCGGTCCGGATTTGTGTCTTACAACTGGATCACGGTTAAAGAAATAGAGAAATCATTTTTCACAAGAGTATTTGTTGTGCTAAAATTTTAAAAAGATCGGATCAATAATTATTTTAGATAGATACCGAAGCACAAATATGGGAACACGCGTACAGATAGACGCTAATGCAATACCGCCTTTCATCGCCTTACTAGGCGAGTTTAATAAACAATGTAGGCTACATTAGATAGACATATTTTATCAACATGAGTTGCCATTTCAAATAGATTTTAATAGGATTTCATTTGGAGCTAGTTTTCTAAAAGCGACCTAACTAACTGTCCGGGATAGATTTGCTACGTAATGGCAAAGAGGTTGAGATTCTATCTATGACATAAGAAATGGAGAAATCCAGTTTTAGTCATGATCCGCACATGTGTGGGAATTAATCGATCCCTGCACTGTCTGAATCGCTATTTCCAGAAATCTATACACCTAAGCCTATGGCAGTAACAGTGCCCAGTCAAATTAGTTTCAAAATATTCAACATAGTGTCTGTTAAATAGTAAAGAATACAATTCATACCTGATGAACTATTAAGCATTTATCACATCATTCAGGACGTAATTGATTATGGCGTCAGGGTCATATGATTGACTGAGAACCTGGATTCATCAATGTTTTCAGCTTTTCAAGTCGATTCTTTTCAGTTTCTTACCATTTTGCACTATTTTACATAGCACACGATTGTTTCATCAATGCGCAATATAATATTGTAGCATGGAGTGCGTAGGGCTGGGCCAGAGTGGCCCGTACATGCACTTTCTCTCTTCACCTCTCTAATACGACCATAGCGGTTCACATGGATAGAGTGTGTGCCCATGAGATCTCCTAGTGCTCATGCGCAATTAACGAGATCTTTGCTGTATATATTTCCCGTGCCATATCGCTAATATGGGTCCTTTTTGCTCAATCTTTGGGCGAATCTAAAACAAAGTGTTCTGCGGAATCCAAATCTGCTATCAGAATTAAAATCAGATGGGAGATGGTGGAGATATCGTCTAACATAAAAATAGTCACATGTACTACTGCCCACACTGTGGTTGACCCGGTAGTACACATTGAAGATTTCTGATGTCTATCCTGTATCTATGCTACGTATACGTTTTTATGAGATATACTTGACTATGAAGTCTCTTCCGTTTTGGGTAAGGTTTGTATGTAAGGTTGCTGCGACAACCCACCTTAACGAGAACGAATGAAACAGATATCAGCTCGCCTCGTTTATAGATGAACTTTCACGATACTTATATTTGATATCCGGGCCTGATCTGACTGACTACTAGAACTTGCAGGTAAGCTACGGGGATCTTCCGTAGTCTCCAGAGTCAACAACAAACTATGCGCCAAACGTTTGCCTTGTATTGATATCACAAGGTGATCGTTTTATTCGCTATTTTAACTATACAGTAATTCTACAAAGTCGGTAACCTTTATTGTTACCAGTTTACGTATTTACGACAGATTTAATTTAATGTTTCCTAATCTTTCACAATCAACTAGCATTACTCCCAGCTGCTCTGGTTTGCTATACTATTCAAATTAGCTCTTGCCTACTTAAAGCCATTCAGCAAGAGCGTTTCACAAGGTGCGAGGCGGACCGGACCCCGAACTAAAGTTAAAGTCCCGTTTATATACCCTTTTCGTTTCTATTCTCCCTCTATCTTGGTTTCGTACCGCCGGAGGTTGCTCTGATTCTCATTGGATTATGACATCATTTTGACCAATCAAAACCCCGACCCTCTTGACTGGGGAGGACGCCTTTTACCTAGCGCATTTGCGATTCCTGTTGGATTAGCACGTCATTTCTGACGAATGACTTGCCACAAATGACGGATGCTTATTTGATAGCAAGGCCTATTGGTGAATTAGCTTGCCTCTAATTGCTACGTTTTCGATAGTAACTTTCGGTTGTGCCCTTTAGTGTCTACAGGAAGCCACTATGTCCATGTCATGTCCATTACCTATTAGTCGACAATTTGTAGAATGCTAGAGTTAATCGTTACACTAGTTACCATTGCACCCAGCTGCCTCCACTTATCTGACCATGAGAATTCGTGGGAACACAGACCGCTACGTAATTAACTAAGTCCGTTTGTCATATCTAATTCCTTAATTGACTCCAACATTTCAAACTGGTGCTAATCATCAAAAGTCATACTCGATTCACAGCTGCCTCCACCTATCTGGCCACGAGAATTCGTGGGAACCACAGACTGCTACGTAATTAACTAAGTCCGTTTGTCATATTTATTTCCTTAATTGACTCCAACATTCCAAACTGGTGCTAATCATCAAAGGTCGTACTCGATTCAGTTTCTGCGGATTGTACCCACGCATTAACCGACATATCCATTGCCAGTCATCCAGTGCTGATAATATATATCTAAATAATAAGACGCTATAGTTGATGCTCATGCATTCAGATGCTCATGCATTCAATCATACACGGTGACATAGTCTTTTAGCTTACCTGGTGTTCAAACATGTAATTTCATTGAGGTTGTATACTCGTAAATATAAGATGTGCGCAGGGTCATGACTCCCTACGTACAGTCCAAAATCTACACATGCCCCTCAACCGAAGTTAGTTAACCATCTCTCTAGGCCTACAGAGAGTGACAATTAACTCGTTGTTCACTATCAACAACCCTACACTGCCATACCAGACACCTCCAGACTATGTCACAATCATAATTACGTCATTACGTACTTCAATAACAGTAATTAAACATGTCCGGGTAATGGAATATCATGCGCAATGACCGTCCCCGGAAACATAGGAAAACAGCATAATCCTATACAAATTACAAACTTGTCCGGGTAATGGAATATCATGCGCAACTGACCATCCCCGGAAACACATTAATAGCATCATTAAATATAACGGTGTAATATGCTTAATATAATAACAGCAATAACATCTTGAAGCCACAGTGCAAATACCATTACAAATCATGTGTAATTATTACTAGAATAGTATAAAGTCAATCTTCTACCCTGCGTGTCCCATACACAGTATATAAAATTAACGAAAATGTCATTGGGATGATTCCAATTGGTCACTAAGATCCACGTTAGGAGGTTCACCAATGTCATCATACCACTCCACGTCAATCCAGTGGTCAGCTGTCGGGTCGATCGCAGTCCTGGCAATAGCGTTAGGCGACGACCCGGCCAACATCTCCACCATTACCGGCAGGGCTGCAGTTCCCCGCAGGGGCGGATGATGAATCTGACGTGGCGCACTACTATGGGCCGCAGGTGGCTTGCATTTACCACAAATCCACATGCGTTGTAAGATGCCACATTTATACAAAATAAACACTACAACAATTATCACAACGAAGGAGCCCGTCGCATATGATATGAAAGAGCGTACTCCAATGCCATCGACCATCACTGGGACTTTTGTAAATGGTTCCAGGGTTACATTTTTAAATGATTCACAATCCTGGACTGGTCCAGAACTCCAGTCACATCCAAGTGGGGCATTCCAATGGCTAGGCTAACTTGAGAGTACGTCCGACTATAAGACGCAACCGGCTCGAATTGCCAGCCCTTCCCACTGTACCCGCATTCACCAGACATTAATGCATACACGCCACTACTCACCACACACCGGTCGGTATGTAGTCCGTCACAGTGTATTTCCATTGTTTCGCCGAATGTTTGCAACACAACGCCTATTTTCTTATGGGTAAACAATTTACTAGCGGTTTCTATGGAGGTTGGTAGGACCCTACACCCAACTAAGTCAAAGACTCATATCCGGTCCGTAATGCCAGTCGCCTCCAGCCCAATTGTGATATTCTTCCGAGAATCTCCCATTAATAGGCACCCACTTCGCGTACGCTATAACCATCACCCAAGGGTAATATAACCATAATTGCATCTTGACCAGCGGTAACACCGATGACGTTATATGCAACATCCGGGTAACAGTTGCAGGTCCATCGACCTCAATACAGTTATCCGATACGGTTACCCCTCGTCCCTTAACTCCCCCTAACATCATACACAACCTATGGTTACAATGATTCGCAACGTACGCCTGATTCTACACTATCATAATCGAGAGAAATACACGATGCTACGCTCACTGCGATGTTTACTGGTACAAAGTATTAGCCAAAAACAAAACACAAAAAAATGATAGCTATCTGCGACTATGTTGCATTATAACAGCATCTATACGATCGATGAAATCATCGTATAGGGCGCGGGCAAACGCGCCAATCCTGAGTCGCTCGTTGTTGAGCTTGACATCAGGTGCATGACTGCACTTGCGCAGAAAGTAACGAGGCGCTGGCTGCATTTCCATTGGTTCTGGCACATCCTCGGGTACCTCCTCCAAGGTGTCCATCACTACAGTCTGAGGAGTCACGTGAGTTTCCATCGGTGACTTATGGTTTCGAGTCTCACTCTGACCCGGTTGACTGATGTTATTATCAACCATCCTACCCCTCTTGCTCACCCTTGGCTCATCATCAGAAGCTGGTCGCTTCCTACGAGCTCTCTGACCAAGGGTTGCCTTAGGGTCGGGTTTTGGCCCTTCTTCGGACCTTGGGAGCATCATCATCCTTGGATGATGGCTATCTTTCGTACCCTTCGCAGGGTTACGAACAGGGCGTGGCCGTACCTTGTCCCAGTACATTTCTGAGTCGACTACGTGTAACTTAGATATATTCAGTATGCGCACCTTCCCACCCTTTGATGCCGGACATGAGCCACCGGCCCATTGATCTTAAAGATCTCATATTCGGGGTCACTGTGAGAGGTCAACTTCATGCGTTCCTCCGCCTTTACGACCACCGAATCACCCACCTTATATACACCAGCGTTTGCACGCTTGTCAATCTGCTCACGGTGGACCTCACGAGACCTAGCCATTTCCATACGAGCGTGCAGTAAGGCATTGTTGAGACAGGTCAGTCTCTCATCTAAATCCTGCAATGCGTCTATTGGAATAGCAAACGGCAGTCTTGCCCGTCGACCGTACGGCAGAAAAAATGGTGTATATCCTGTCGTGGCATGACGAGTACTGCGGTAAGTGGTTAAAGCCGCACCCAATTCGTCCTCCCACGTGCGAGAAGCATTGTTTACCCCTTTCTGGATTAAGTCCTTAAGGGTGCGATTAAACCTCTCGGTACGCCCATTAGTTTGTGCGTGGTAGGGACTCGACCTTCTATGATCGATCCCATGTTCACGGAATCTCTCCTCCAGAGATTTAGAACAAAATTCGTTGCCCTGATCGGTTATCACGATCTCAGGGACACCATGACGAGCGACGTATTCATTGAAGAACTTGTCCTCAACATTCTGAGACGTCTTAGCCGGAATCGGATACGCTTCTGCCCACGCAGAACAGTGATCGACTATCGTCATGATATACACATTACCTTTACTTGACTCTAACAGTGGACCTATCAAATCCATGCCAATTATCTGACTCGGATAATTGGCCATGGGCATCTCACTGTACCTCGGTCGAGTCGTGACAGGTCGGTTAACCTGGCACGTCGTACACGTCTCTAGCATACGTACCACGTCTTTCCTCAAAGACGTCCATACAAACGAATCTCTTACCATACCGATGGTCTTCTGCAGACCTTGGTGACAGGCTCGTTCATGAGCCATCCGGAGCACTTTCTCACGGAACAGGGTAGGTAACATGATTCTGTGGTACTCAGCCTCCAACGCTGAAGGCGTAATTAATGAATATAATATACCGTTCTTGACCATATACTCCTCCGGGGTGTTCTTAAACAACTCCGGGTATTCCTTGGTCTGTTCGGCACACAAATCGTCGTAGGGAATGTCAAATACCTCCAGAGGGACATGCGGTAACGCACCCTCGTCTACATCCGGTATGACAAAATCGCCTGTGTCTAAGGTGGCGATCTCCACTGGATGACGTAACCTGGACAACATGTCCGCTCG
The DNA here is from genome assembly GCA_034401795.1 of Chaetoderma sp. LZ-2023a. NCBI lineage: Eukaryota > Metazoa > Mollusca > Caudofoveata > Chaetodermatida > Chaetodermatidae > Chaetoderma > Chaetoderma sp. LZ-2023a. Next base: position 7,684,834 of record CM067369.1, read on the forward strand.
AATATTCTTCGAGCCTTGGATGTATTCAATCTTACATCCGTACTCGGCAATCAGCACCGCCCAGCGTCGCACTTTCGTGTTTTAACCTCTCCCACAAACAAACTCTTTAGGGGTTTGTGGTCAGTGTACATGGTGAACTGCGTGCCAAATAGATAAGGCCTAAGCTTCTTCAATGCGTATATCACAGCATAAGCTTCCTTCTCTATTACAGGCCAGTTCAGCTGACTGTCCTTCAGGGTAGAGCTTACATACTGTATCACCCTTTCTATACCCTTATTATCTACCTGTACCAATATCGCACCTATCGCATAGCTAGACGCATCAGTATAAAGCTTATATGGAGCATTTAAATTTGGATAGGTGAGAACCGTCTCACTACACAGCAAGTTTTGTAATTTCTTAAACGCTTGCTGTTCCTCCTTACCCCATTCAAAACGTTTATATTTCTTAGTCAATTCTATCAAAGGCTTAGCAATTTCGGCATAGCCTTGCACACAAGAGCAGTAATAACCTGTAGCTCCAAGGAAACTTCTCACCTCACCCACATCGCGTGGCGGTGACATTTTTCTTATGACCTTGACCTTCTGAACCTGAGGAGCCACCCCTTGTGCCGAAACACGATACCCCAACAAGTCCACAGACTTACGGGCAAATTCGCATTTCTTTTTCTTAACCTGCAAATTATACTCTTGAATCCTACGCATAACTGTACGCAAATGCTGTGCATGTTCAGCCGGGTTTCTTGAATATACGACTACATCATCAACGAAAACATGCAACTATTTTCCCACGAATTCTCGGAAAATATCGTTCATTGCCCTCTGAAATACGGCACCTGAGTTGCAAAAACCAAAAGGCATCCGAACAAAGTCGAACAAACCTTCACTGCAAACGAACGCTGTTTTCTCTATGTCTTGGCTGTCCATTGGTATCTGCCAATAGCCAGACTTCAAGTCCATAGTCGAAAATATCGTTGCGCCGCGCATCGAGTCAAAAATATCCGTTATATTCGGCAATGGATAACTGTCTTTACGACATACAGAATTCAACTTCCTGTAGTCAACACAAAATCTCATGTCCGCGCCCTTCATAGGGACTAACGTAATGGGCGACGCCCATGGCGATGACGACGGTCTTATGACGCCCGCTGCCAGCATTTCAGCCACTTGATTCTTGACTACATATTGCTTAGCAAGCGGTAGATGGTAGGCTTTCTGCCTTATAGGAAATGCATCTCCTGTTGGTACCATACACTTCACTTTGGGGACCAATCCTAAAGTGTTTGGACGAGCCGTATCAAAGTTATCCGCAAAGTCCTCAAGCACTTTGTCGATAGCTTTATATCCGGTCGTTTCCTTGCAACTCTCATACACATAATCTATTTGCTCCCTATAGGGGTATCTAAAGGGATATACCTGGCCAAACCATACTACTACTTTGGCCTGATAATCAATCTTCGCATTTCCCAAGTGCAAAGCATCTGCACCAAGCAAACATTCATGCCGCATTCTCACTACTACCGTACTCGGAATAGGACGGGCGTTACCAATTTTACCTGGGTCTCACCTAAAAGTTCTATTGGGGAACCATTTACTGCCAAGAGCATCTTCGCTCTTTTCAATGGCCTAGCATTCAACATGCTACGCCATATATCCTTGCGAATCAAGGATGTACTAGCACCAGTATCCACTAAGGCATGCAAGTACTCACCCTGATCCGTTAGACCGTTTTTATCCATTTTCAGACGGATTAGAAACCGCTCGGTCGGTGAACTCACCAACGGTCTCCTCCGTCGTCGTTTGACGGACTCCTCCGTCCACTAACTACCTCGGCGTAACTGTTTTGACAGGAGGATGAGTCCTGTCCGATACCGTATGAATAACGGCCATGCTCATCCGTCCCTTCACCGGTCAACACGAATCCATCGCGGTCCTCATATTCGTCATTCGATTGTTTATGTCCTTTCTGACATTCCGTGAACCGTCCCTCGGCGTGACAGTTCTCTCCTGCTGTCTTCGGTCGACTAGGTCGATGTCCATATCGTCGGTGTGGGGACGCTTGATCGCCCGGCGGCCGGTCGGACCCTTGTGTTGGGTCCATGCAGGACCGTTCTGCGGCGGATGTTCATACTGTGGGCAGTCTCTCCCGTAGTGGCCGTCTTTGCCACACCCGAAACCTCTTACCGTTATGGCAGGAGTCGTCTTCCGTTTCATATACGCCCCAAAACAATTCTGGGCCATGTGTCCCTCTCTCCCGCACTGGGAACAGGTCATCGGCAGCGCCCGTCGCGGTTGTCGGGGTCGCTGGGCAGCCTGTCTGCCGACGTTCTCCCTCGGCTGTACCGCTTGATGACAGTCACTTTTGTAATGGCCGACCCGGCCACAATTATAGCAGGTAATGTGCTGCAAGTCTCGTCCCGTTCTGACTGGTCGGAGCGAGGGTGGGGCGTGTTGCTTTGCCTGCGGGGCTGTCTTCTTCGTGGGCTGGGGGGCCCCAGCCACCGGCTTCTGCTGCTGTAGCTGCATGTCACCGACTAAGCCACAGAGTCGCTCAATCATCTTGCTCTGTTGAGCAATCTGTTTTTTTAATGTTCCCACCACGCTCCAGACCTCTTTTTCCTCGTCTGGTCCTAACATATTCACCTCCATGCTCTCCTCCTGGTGCTCCTCTATTTTCATTGCTCGGAGCAGATCGTCACAGGTGGCTTCCTCCTCCGCAATCTCAATAGCGTGGGCCAGGGTGGTGGCCTTCTTTCGGACACTTCTCTTGCTGAGATGGTGGTCGGATAGTCCCTTGAGGTAAATTCCCATCACGGTCCGACGGTTTTCGGCGTTCTCAACAGGGTATGCTCTAGTACTCATCTCTCTAAACTGCCTGTTGAAGGTGACGACGGTTTCGTTCCGCCGTTGCCTCACCCCCTCTAAATCGTACTTTATACGTTCGCCTTCGTTGGCTGATATGAAGTTTACCGTGATATAATCATGGAACTCATCAAATGTGAGGTCCTCCCTGATCTTGCCCACTAGGAACCCATCTATGGCTCTGAACAACTGCCCTCGTGCCGCTTGGTTGATGACGTAGGCTGGTATGCCCTCTAGCCGTCCCTCATTAGCGACCCATGCTCGCCTGGTCTCATCGAGGAAGGTTCTCACCTACTCCGGCACTACTCCGTCACAGGGCTGTATGCGGTAGATCGTGTCCCGGATCTCCCTCCGGTACACGCGCTCGGCTTCCCGACGGTTACTGCTTTCAACAATGGCTCCCGCCATTGCTACAGTCATCGTCTGCATGGCGGCTATGGTCTCTGGTCTAAGCTGGGGTTGCAGCGGTACCTCCATGGGTGGCAGGGCAGGGTCAACGCCTCGCTTGGCCAGTGTTGCCATTCTGCGTTTTTACTGATAATGAAAACTGATAATGATTCTTGGAAGACGGGGATGCTTGGGGCAGACTATCTCTGTAGTTATCTTCACGGCAGCACCCGTGCGCTACTCGTGTTGCTGGGTGATTCTGGTGCTGTCGGCCAACTTAGCCGCGTCTAGGAATGTCTTTACACGGTCCGCTACGTCGTTTAATACGATGGCTGAATTGGAGAGCGGCGTCTCTGGTTGGGCCATATACTAGTTACTCACGGTTGACTCCGGATCCTGGCTGGTGAAGCCTCTGAAGATTTCTGATGTCTATCCTGTATCTATGCTACGTATACGTTTCTATGAGATATACTTGACTATGAAGTCTCTTCCGTTTTGGGTAAGGTTTGTATGTAAGGTTGCTGCGACAACCCACCTTACCGAGAACGAATGAAACAGATATCAGCTCGCCTCGTTTATAGATGAACTTTAACGATACTTATATTTGATATCCGGGCCTGATCTGACAGACTACTAGAACTTGCAGGTAAGCTACAGTGATCTTCCGTAGTCTCCAGAGTCAACAACAAACTATGCGCCAAACTTTTGCCTTGTATTGATATCACAAGGTGATCGTTTTATTCGCTATTTTAACTATACAGTAATTCTACAAAGTCGGTAACTTTTACTGTTACCAGTTTACGTATTTACGACAGATTTAATTTAATGTTTCCTAATCTTTCACAATGAACTAGCATTACTCCCAACTGCTCTGGTTTGCTATACTATTCAAATTAGCTCTTGCCTACTGAAAGCCATTCAGCAAGAGCGTTTCACAAGGTGCGAGGCAGACCGGACCCCGAACTAAAGTTAAAGTCCCGTTTATATACCATTTTCGTTTCTATTCTCCATCCATCTTGGTTTCGTACCGCCGGAGGTTGCTCTGATTCTCATTGGATTATGACATCATTTTGACCAATCAAAACCCCGACCCTCTTGACTGGGGAGGACGCCTTTTACCTAGCGCATTTGCGGTTCCTGTTGGATTAGCACGTCATTTCTGACGAATGACTTGCCACAAATGACGGATGCTTATTTGATAGCAAAGCTTATTGGTGAATTAGCTTGCCTCTAATTGCTACGTTTTCGATAGTAACTTTCGGTTGTGCCCTTTAGTGCCTACAGGAAGCCACTATGTCCATGTCCTGTCCATTACCTATTAGTCGACAATTTGTAGAATGCTAGAGTTAATCGGTACACTAGTTACCATTGCACCCAGCTGCCTCCACTTATCTGGCCATGAGAATTCGTGGGAACGCAGACCGCTACGTAATTAACTAAGTCCGTTTGTCATATCTAATTCCTTAATTGACTCCAACATTTCAAACTGGTGCTAATCATCAAAAGTCATACTCGATTCACAGCTGCCTCCGCTTATCTGGCCACGAGAATTCGTGGGAACCACAGACCGCTACGTAATTAACTAAGTCCGTTTGTCATATTTATTTCCTTAATTGACTCCAACATTCCAAACTGGTGCTAATCATCAAAGGTCGTACTCGATTCAGTTTCTGCGGATTGTACCCGCGCATTAACCGACATATCCATTGCCAGTCATCCAGTGCTGATAATATATATCTAAATAATAAGACGCTATAGTTGATGCTCATGCATTCAGATGCTCATGCATTCAATTATACATGGTGACATAGTCTTTTAGCTTACCTGGTGTTCAAACATGTAATTTCACTGAGGTCTTATACTCGTAAATATAAGATGTGCGCAGGGTCATGACTCCCTACGTACAGTCAGATATCTACAACATGATGTCATAGGCATGTGATTGCTGGTTTTGCCTCGTTGTTACAACTTGCGTCGTGTTGGCTGTAACGTGATGGTGGAGCAATAAAACTATAAAGGGTCCCACTTCGGCCCATAAAAAATCAGAGAGGAGGTGGTAGCTTAGGTGGTAACGAGCAGAGCTGTGAAATCATCGAATCCGTGATCGCGTCTCTGTTCGGCCGACGGACGATCGCTGGAAACATAAGCAATGTCCTTCCCAGGAGTGTAAATGGCTACCAGTATAATAAAATCTGTGGAAGTTACCAATAACAGACTGGAATAAAACCAGTCTAGAATGGCGTGAATGGGACCTGGAATCAGGGAATTGATAGACGTCAATAAAACCAAAATCATAAAAATCAGTGGTCGTTCAGTACGGGCACATATTGAGACGCTATCAAGCACACACTCCACCTCTGTAAGCATCTGCTATAAGATGGTACTACAAGTAAATCCTTGTGCCATCGAAGACACTCGTTGCCATTCCAAAGATCAATTGGACAGCCCAAACTCGGTGTAAAAACTGTATAAATTGGCAGAATCGGAACGTAGGTTAGCCTGGAGCGAACCAGAAACATCTTGATGGCGCATACGCCAATTCATCTCATATTGGGACTAATACTCAAACTTATATTTGACAGGGAATCGAACCCACAACCGGCGAGAGCACCTATGACCATAGCCCACAAACGCCTCCACTATACCAACATTGCGAGACAAAAGCTTAACTTTGCCGGTTAGGCTTTCACGATGTGAGTTTCTGATACACAGTTGAGTTCTGTTGTAGCTGATTTCGACCGTAATTACAGTAACTGGCTGGCCAATTAGTGAATTGTATGGCAGCATTTGTGGGCTATGATGCTAGGCGCTCTTGCCGGTTTGGGTTCGATTCCCTATCAATGCCAAAATACTGTATTGCCATGCCTACTTGTCTAATCAAACTTATATTGTGAACCGTGAGGTGTCCGATAGCCACGATTATATCTCGCCATAACTTATCTGTACCACTACTGCAAGTGGTATATTACTCATATCATAGTAGCGTGGAAACAACATGCTACCTTACTTCCAGCCAACCCATTTGCTCCGAAATGGCTGTGTCAACCTGTTTTCGGTTAAGCTGAACATCCTGTATCCATCGAATTTCGTGTATGATCGAGCGGATTCGTCTAGGCTGAACCCGTTAATGCTGTTACTATTCCGTCTCTTCACTGTTCTGAGCATTGCTCGCCATGCAGCACCTGAGCTTGCCATACAGTTTGTCTTGTGCCGAATTCAACTTCTTCGTGAAGCTTTCATATTCCTTCGCCGAACTGTCACACCACATCCATCTGACTGCGTCGCTCAAAAGACTCGGACCTCTACACACCATTGTTGTTCACTACAACGATGATACTTTATTGTCTTTTCCCATTGTAAAGATTTACTGTGCCATTTGTAACTCAGCATATATTTTCACTCTCATGCACCGATGACTCATAGGCTAACATGTAAGTCTTTGTTTTCACTTGCATATCTTTTCTGGCCCATCTTCGGCCAATTATAATGTGTTATATTTACTAAGCCCTCCTTCGGTTCGGTTGCGCCATCGCTGAAATTGCTGAGGTTTCTCGGTGGACCCAATCGTAACTTGGACAAATCACACTTCCCTATGTATCTCATGCTAGCTCTAGGATAATATCTTTCTGCCAAATTAGGAATTCACTTCGAACTAACTTATTAATTATCGGCCTTAACAGTGAATCTTGGGAAACTTTGAACCTAAATCTAACTCCCAGGAATCATGTCTATACAGCTTGATTCCGACACATCGGCTCGCAGCAAAAGACATGCCTGACAGATCAATTCTGTGGTGACCTCAAAGGGTCGAGTGGGCTCTCTGTGCATTCTAAGCAAGTTTCCGACGATCTGTTAGGAGTTTCTTTGGCCAAGCCATAAATAGTTGTTGTTGCTTCTAAACGCGTTTGTATTGTCTTGTCTTTGTCTTGTCTTATTTCTGGTTACATCAGACACTCAGTTAAGGGTCGCTCTTCGGCTCCAGTACCGCTCACCCTTGTAACCTTGTAACACACTGTCTGTTGGTTGGACCTGCCCACTGGTCGAGTCCTATGGGATGCTAGATCAATTCCTCGGACAAACCAGACAAACCCTGTTCTAAAACTGTAGGCTAGTGTGATAGGCTTCTGTGGCACTAAATATGTGTTAGAAAAACATTAGATAATATCCTTCAGAAGGACCGCTAACTACAGCGGCATCCACGTAGCTTAATAGGTTTGGATATTCGGCCTGAGAAGTACCTGCGGAGACTGACCAGACATTTTCCATAAAACAGCATGCAATGGACGTATATACGTCACGCAAGCCCTTCCCAATACACTTTCTGTTTTACCCAACTTCGGTTGGATGGACATATATAGATTGAGGCCCATGCGAGACATATCCTCTGCCTTCGGCGAAGGTATTCTCAAACAGAAATGTAATTTTGTATATATATATATATATATATATATATATATATATATATATATATAAATATATATATAGCTTATATTAAGCCGTAGGCATCCTTGGTGACGTTCCATCTTCATTTGTCTTTTATGTATTATAAGATAAGTAAAAGCATAGGCGAGATGTTTATCATCTAGGACTTGTAAAATTCTCACTAAACCAGCCAGTCAAACCTCGGCTTAATCAGACCTAAGAACGGCCTTCGGCAGCACAACTGATTGCGCTGAACCACGATTCTATTAAAACAGAATAATCAGTGACACCAAGTATATGCGGCACATTGGGCTTACGAATAGCGTAGATGAGACGCTGGTGTGAAGCCATAATGTGCAAGAATGCCTGCACGACCTCGCTGGAACGCGATCGTTTCGCCGATCCTGGAGATCGGCCTTTGCACTTATCGGAGCGTCCTACTCCCACCTCCAATGAAAGGGAAACAACTACTACTGCTGCTGCTGCTGCTGCTGCTGCTGCTGCTGCTGCTACTACTACTACTACTACTACCTAGCTACTACTACTACTACTACTACTACTACTACTACTACTACTACTACTACTACTATTACTATTACTACTACTACTACTACTACTACTACTACTACTACTACTACTACTACTAGTACTACTACTACTACTACTACTACTACTACTACTACTACTACTACTACTACTACTACTACTACTACTACTACTACCACTACTACCACTACTACTACTACTACTACTACTACTACTACTACTACTACTACTACTACTACTACTACTACTATTACTACTACTACTACTACTACTACTACTACTACTACTACTACTACTACTACTACTACTACTACTACTACTACATTAGCACGGATTAACACGGATTAGCGATTCAATAACCATAAAACAAGCAGACTCACAGCCGATTGGCAATCCTGATAGAGCAATTCATTTAGGTTGTTGGAACTGCATGTAGGGTAAATGATAATTGTCAGCGAAAGAAATGGGAGATGTTCCGATATTGAATCTGAGTTTGTTGAAGACGGTAGCTGTGTTAGATATGTAGCTGAGATCGCCAGCTGTGAGGCGGGATCAACATCTAGCTATACCCGCCCATTTCTGGCTAACCAGCGTCTGCTTTTTGCTGCGCATGTTGGAATCGATTTATATGCACGGAACTATGAAATTCCCAGAATCCCAATTCCAAGTTAATTATAATGAATTAATTATGGTGAAAATCATTTGATGCTGGGCTTCGTATTGCAGAACAAGCTCCCAAACAAATTAGTTTCAAAATGTTCAACAGAATGTTAATTAAATTGTATATTCGTCAGACCTATACAATTCGTATATTAGCGACGGATTTTTCGATTTATTGGAGCGATAGCTCAATAGTGTTGTGACATGTCGGTTAACTATTAACGTCGTTGATTATGACGTCTGATAGTTGAGTGACAGATCGGATTCATCCAGACGAAATTTACGGGTTAGTATTTGTCGTCAATTGTTGTGGTAGTTATTCCTCATTTAGAATGATAACATACGAAAAACTAACTATATCCAGTTTAGCGTCACGACAATGAACTGAACCATGGCATTTTAAAAAGTTACCGATGCATAGAGCTTAGAGCAGACAATCGTGTGGTGGATGTCAGAGCAATATAAATGTAAGCTAGTATCTATTTTTTTAAATCTATCTCTCTATCAATCTATCAATCTATCTATCTCTCTATCTATCTCTCCATCCATCCATCCATCCATCCAAGCACCCATCCAACCACCCACGCACGCACGCACGCACGCACGCACGCACGCACGCACGCACGCACGCACGCACGCACGCACGCACGCACGCACGCACGCACGCACGCACCCACCCACCCATCCACCCACCCATCCACCCACCCTCGCATCCACCCATCCACCACCCACCCACCAACCCACAAACCCACCCACCCATCCATCTAGAGCTGCCTTTCCATCCATCCATCCATCCAATTGCCCATCCATCCACCCAAACACCCAACAATCCACCCACCCACCCAACAACCCACCAACCCACCCACACACACACCGGTACGCCCGCCCGCACGCCCACCCACCCACCCACTCACCCATCCACCCACTCATCAACCCACCCATCCATCCGTCCATCTAGAGCTGTCGATTCACGATTTTCTCTCAAATATTATAGAGATTTTTATATATAAAGTACGACAGATTTATCCGGCGCGTTATGAGAGATGCATTACAATGTAATACTGACAGATTGATTCACATGTTCAAATTAGTTCCCAATTTTGCAACACATTGAACCCGACTGATCCACCACATACAGAAACTTACTTACACTGTAAGAAATATTCGGTTGCGTATATTAAAACTAGATTTACCGAGGACTCCCTGGTAGGCCTATTTAAGGCCATGTTCACACTCGAGAGTTAATCGGGAATAACGCCATACTTCAGTATGACGTTATTCCTGATTAAGTCTCTGGTGAGAACACGGCCTAATGCAATGTCAGTTTCCAGGGAAATTAGTTTCAAAATACGCAGAGTTGATATCTTACGGGTTTTGTTGACTAAATTTGAGATTCACAAAGATCAGAGTTAAACTACCTAATGTGGGTGCGGGATGGGGATGGGGCGGAGTGTGTGGTTGGAGGTGGGGGTGGGGTGCATGGGTGTGTTGGGGGAGGGGCGAATCCAATCGAGTATTTGACGGCACAATGAAAATAGTTACTAGTTAGTTACAATCAAATGACCATTAGAAAGGCACAAAAGGTACCGCAGCAACAGTCTTAATCGTAGGTCTTCGATGAACTTACAATTTAATAAATATTTTAAAAGTCCGTCAAGTTGTACGAATACGAATTGTATGGCCTTACTATTTAATACACGTACTGTTATATATTTTGAAAGTAATTTGACTGTGCGCTGTTGCTGGCATAGGCAGCAACAGCTCAGAGTCAAATTACTTTTAATAAATTCAACACCTTACCTGTCTGGTTACCTGTATAGTTTATATGGAAATTTACATTCAGCGAGTCCATGGATCGATCGATCCCAACACGGGAAAAGCGTGGGTGAAACTTAGCTACAGATGGGCTGGGCATAGGTAAACTGGATTCTAGGAATTAATGATTCAAACGAGTCAAAACCCTGTACAAAACGTTGTCGGAGCCTAACAAGAAGTGGGCGTGGCAGACAAAGATATGGACAACTATATTGAGTTATTCGTTGCTCCGCTACTTAATGTTAGAATAAGAGGGTTTATTGCTGTAACTGGATCCAACAGAGACGGTGTGGAAACTGTCCAGACAGTGGTAATATCAGCGTGGTCAAGATATGATTATCATCGTCAAGAATACTTCATGTAGTCTGCCATGTTTGGTTTGTAGATTACAATTGCCTATTCGGAGTCAAGAACAATGCACTGAGATATTCGATTCCTTCCCAGACATTCAGATTGACCATTGAGTCGAAACCAGGACAAGTATCTATTCTGATGTCATATATAATTATATCAATACATTTGATCGACCACATATACCGCCAGTACGGTGGCGGACGTCTGTGCATATGTATAGATATATGCCAGTGTTTAAGCGCATTTGCCAGTATGGATATATGGCGTCTTCGTGCGCACAAGCAAATGCATAGAAACATGCGAACTTGTGTCCCGTAAAGGGGTCGAGCTAGCTATCAGGAAGGGCATGCTTTGTGGGTCTAGGCATGACTTGCGCCTTTCATAAAATAGTGGTCTGCTGTGTCTTCTGGAGAATATATGAAAATCGGATGCTCTAAGAAGTCATCTCCAGCATTCTGCGCCATAAACATCGTCATTCTAGGTGTGACAGAGTGATTTGCTGTGTCAAAATCACTTGTCTCAGTCAGGTTGTGGTTTGGGATATGGTTAGGTTTTTCTATAAATTTCTTTTTTATGTTAGGGCAGGATAACTTTAAGGGTAACTTTAAGTTGGCACGTAGGCAGATGAAATGTATTTCGCGCTGTTTTTGCACGCGAAACTCAGGTTCGCTTCTGATTGGCCGGACAGCTAGAAAGTTGTGTGTTTGTTTAAAGGATGGTTTAAGATAGCCATTCACTCATATCGAACTGTCAAGTCAACTTGGAAGGAATGATTCCGTGAATCTAAGTGTGGAATCCTGTTTGTAGATTTGGCCTGTAGTTTGGTAAGTTATGCTCGTATATGTATATATATATATATATATATATATATATATATATATATATATATATATATATATATATATATATATATATATATATATATATATATATATATATAAATATAATTAGAATAAATATTTAGAATGTTATCATCATTATCATACCCTTTCCCCTCCCCCTATCAAGTCTAAAATTCCCGTTAAAATATGGGAACCTTTGGATGGACCGCATGGGAAAAGATGGAATTGATGGGGATGTTTTGAAGTGCAAATGGAATAGTGACTTTATTTCATTATGTTGCACTTAATTCATTCCGATTCTATAATTTCTTGATGTGTGTGGCGCTGGATTTTCCAATATTCGGCGGCGCTAGTTGTTGGAGTAATATTGAAAAATACGAAAACTGGTTATATTTCCAATTAGTAATGGTCAACCTGTTCCATCCAATATATACTCCACAGCGTTTATAACCATGAGACATTTGGTTCTACCAGTATAATAAGTGTCCCATCATGAGTCGGGAGGTTTGGTTAGTTCGAAAACCGGTAACACAATGAAAGGAGCAAGTTCGGATTTCAGGTCGGATTACCCTACTCAAATGTTAGCCTGTTAGGGCTAACATATTTCTGGATCCATGGAGTGAACGAGCTGTTATCTAGTGATCCAGTGATCCAGGAATGGTACACTTTGTAAATACACTGTATTGTTTATTTGTATACTTTGTTATTATATTTTAAAAAGAAAATAAGGTTTTTGATGAATGTAAGTTCTTTTAGCTCTCCTGTTCGAAGAACAGAATAGTTGCCATCACAATGGGTTTTTGTACTGCATGGTTGAAATGCAACCATCTTTCTGAGATTAGCATATAATCTAGCACAGACTATATTATTTTGATTAGGTCAATTGACGGCAGATGATGAGGCAGTTCAGACTTTGAGCGCATATATGGAAGGAACAGGTCTGGTGAGATAGTTAGATTTTCTCTCTGATTCTGTCTATTTGTCTGTGGTGAAATTGTCTACAGTGCTAGGTCTTGGGCATTATTTTGGTCAGAGTTGTTGGTGGAATTAATTCTTATTGATAAGAATTGATTTCTGTCATCAAATCTGGGGTAAAGGTTTTCTTTAAAGGTAGGACAGAATCAGAGTATGTGGTAAGATCAGTGTGATGCGTTTCCCCCCTTGTATGCATATGAAGCAAACTTGACTCTCTGAACCCTGGCGTCACAGTAAATCAATTACCAGGCAACCGTATAGGTAAGCTATTTGTTATTTTGGGGCGAGTGCAACAGGAAACTGTTGATGCCATAGTCAGCATGGTTGATGACATAGGCAGCTACGGCTCCCAGTTTGGTTCGTTTCAAAATATTCAGCAGAATATTTAATAAATAGTAATTGAGATTTTGAAGTCGCTATTTTGGGTTGAAAGGGTTAAATATTCATGTATCTAAGGTTTAGCTCATAAGTCCATGGTGTACCGGTTCTGTCGACTGACCTTTGTCCGTCTATTTATCTACCTGTTCGTCAGTTGTCCGTCTTACTTTCCCTTGGTGCACACATATATATATATTTTTTGCGCATGTTGAAATCATGACATACATTTTTTATGCATGTTGGAATCGTGACATTTAAAAAATGGAATTCCAATGGTTAATTGGTTTGTGCGTCATAATTTTCTTGTTACGGTTCATGCTCTCGACCGGATGTTACCGTTACAGATGCCGAGCTTTGCTAGTTCCTTCATTTCTCATTCGACTACAGACGTATGGGTTAATATTTATTATCCTACAGTTAAAACATCTAGCGCTTGTAGTTAGTATCTATTATCATAATAGGCAAGACATACTTTAAAGTGCAATTATTTAATTAAGCGCCTTAAGTTTGTCATTTTTCTAATAGCTGATCAGGGGTGTTTACCTGGGTGTTAACCTGAAGCAGTTCATGGGGTGTTTACCTGGGTGTTAACCTGAAGCAGTTCATGGGGTGTTTACCTGGGTGTTAACCTGAAGCAGTTCATGGGGTGTTGACCGGGGTGTTAACCGGAAGCAGTTCATGGGGTGTTTACCTGGGTGTTAACCTGAAGCAGTTCATGGGTGTTGACCTGGGTGTTAACCTGAAGCAGTTCATGGAATATTAACCTGAAGCCGTTTCATGGGGTGTTTACTTGGACGTTAATACGAAGCAGTTCATGGGGTGTTTACCTGGATAGTGTATGAGATTTTTCAGAGACATGGTGCTTTAGTAATGTCATTTCTGAAACCGTCAGAAATGTTCCTGGATTTGTTTCTGGTATTGTGTTAAATTTAATCTGTATTTGGACATTTCAATATAAAAGAACTTTATACTTACCAGACTTCACATAAATATGATGTCAGAAATTAGATGAAAGAAATTGTTTAACTTTAATTTGTTAGACCTAGATAAGAAATTACCTATCTGTAAAATGTATTTAGGGCATTATATTTTATGCGAATTATTCTGAGGAAATGGGGAATTTTCCATATTAAAGAATATTTTGTCTTTGGCCAACGTCCCTCCGGGTGGTTATAAGGATTAAGGGTATTTTATAGGTAAGGTTGTGATCAGTCATATTCTATTTTCAACTTTGATCTCAGGAGATCCTGGTAATTGTTTCACTGGGTTTATTCTGCGAAATGAAAAAATGATTTTTGCATGTGTAGTGTTTAAGGCATTATGTAATCTATTCAGTATTTTGCGTATTCCATTTGTATAGATATTCGTTGTGGAGCAGTGAACTAATGGTGAGAGAATTCATTCATTAAAATTCTTACTTAAACTTAATTTTTATATTATTACTCCCATCCCCCATCATTCACGCCTATAGTTAAGACAAATGGGATTCATTAAGAAACGGTGACCTCTAGCAACTGAACTTTCTTTCGTCAATCAAATTGTTACTTTCTCCTTTGGAGATGATTGTTAAAGCTTTTCTAAGGTTAAAGTTGCTACGTCACAATGGGATACTAGGGGAATGTACTAATATGTTATTAAATGTATTTCTCTTATATATTTGTGACAACCTTAGGGTGTGGCAACATTTTGCGCGTAGACTATCACCATATACGGGGCAGGTTTTATCTCGTGTACAGCAGTGGACTAGTATTATGTCACACCTAACATTTCCGAGTTCTAGAATGACAGCTGGCCACATTTGTCCAGAGAATATTGCATACATACACTCATGGTCAGCTTTGAGATAGCCCAATCAACCTTTTATTATTGGCGGTAGTAGAGGAATCCAGTTTTAGCTAGGTCCCTCCCATCTCTAGCAGAGCTCCACCCATGCTTCGCCTGTGTTGGTATCTCAGCTTACAGCAAAATATACAGGTAAGTTGCTGAATATTTTGCTCGAGGACCAGGTGACAGTTCGACGTTCCGGGAGCTTCGCCAATATCATCCCGCTTGCTGCAGTCTGGGGCGCTGGGCAGCCATTATGGCTCGCTGCATGTTCCTTTTCTTTTCCGCCGATCAGTCCTTAATCCAAATGGAGGAGGGATACGTGTATGTAGACGTTCGCTCCGGCGTTAGCGGGTAAAATGACAGGAGTGGTCGCATGAGGAAGAGAAGAAGAACAAATGGTGTTGCTGGCGACGGAGGGAGTCGCAGGAGTGGTAGAGGGGTTTCCTAGAGTGTTGCTGTCCATAGCGGTAGCTCTAATGGCGATGGCAATGGCGCAGGAGCTTCTGTGGCGGTGGCAGTAGAGATGACTCGTACCATGATAAGTGAATCTTCCTGGAGCAAGTGGCCGAAAGCACGTCCCTAGGCAGAAGAGGGCGGTCTGTTAGGCAAGAGAGGGCTCCGGGCAGCGTGTGGTGAGTCCAGGTGTAGTGTGTGCAGGCAGGTAGGAAAGATGGAGGCCGCATGTCGTCGTCGATCTTTCCTGCTTGCGTTCGAGCTCTATTTTATGTGTCTCTCTCTCTCTCTAGGGCCGTAGCATCTAGAAGAAGGGAGAGGCAGGTGAGAGAGAAGGTGCGGGGAAAAAGCATCTCTTTTCGCTAATGTTTAGGTTTTCCAAAGCTCCGTGCACAACATTTTTAGTCGTAGGCTGAGAATGGTGTGCACGCGAGCACTACCAGGAGCAATATGCTTCCCCAGCATCTTTGGGTCCCTAACCGAATTGACGTCGCCCCGGAGAGCCAGAGGACCTGAGGAGTGATGAGCGGGGGAAACTGTTTCGAGGGAAGAGAGGGCCAGTCTTTAGATTGGTGGATGAGACAGTGGGCTTTTCCTATCCGTATCCTGGGCAGTCGGTATTTCGCCAGCATTCACTATTCATTTTGTCAGTCAATACAACTAAGGTTAGTCAGTCAGGCAAAAGTCGTTGGATATTTTTCCGAGTTACCTCCAGCTTTTAGTGGTTTTATCCATGTAAAGCGGATCCTACTTTGTTGTTCGTGGTGAGGGGGAAAGAAAAAGGGTTGAATATTTAGTAGTCACCAGCCAATTGATCCGAAGCTCTCAGCGGGCATTCCGAGGAGTTCTGTGTGAGTGCGAAATTATGGCCAGAAGGATGCGATCGGTTAGGTTGTGCTAGACCCTCTTCCGTTGCAGGGTCAAGCTTGCCGTCCATTCAGTCAAAATGGCCTGACATGGCACAGAGGGTGGTCATTCCAAGTTTCAGATGCGCGTACAGGCACGTGTAACTAGTTTAACAAGGAAAGAATTTAGTGGGACCTCTGCCAAGCCCGGCACTATGAAGATGCGACAGACTTAGAAAGGATTCCGAGACGATGCGGCAGGTATCTGGTTCAGTTGTTAATCGCAAGATCAGATAACTACATAAGCGTTGTCCTGACTGCTGGCCTAGTGGTCCACAAAAAACCCGTAGCGATACTACTTCCTAAGCCAAGCTATCCGAGGGGGCAACTACGCTGCTGTGTTGAAAATCATACCATGGGGGAGCACCTTTGAAGTGTCCTAGTGTGGGGTGCGGAAGTTTAAGGGGCAGAGCGATGTTTCACAAATACTTATAAGCAGGGGTCACAAGACCCACAGCGTGGTCGAAAGGATCGCAGCAGTTATCTGGAGCCTTTGGGCGTGGGACATCCATGGGGAACGCCCTTACTTCGCACAAGGCAATCTGAGAGGAACGGCGAACTGAGGTCTCAGCTCTCCTAAACATAGCAATTTTCTTTCCTACTCAAAGGAGGTATCAAACTTTCTTTCCTACTCAATGGAGGCCTCTTACGGGCCCATTGCCAAAGCGGCACAGATCGGAGTGACCAAATGCACACACCAAGCAGGATGTCTTCGACGGGAGAAAACGGAGACGATGGCAGATTTCCGTCAACCATGATATACTATTTAGGGGGCGGTCTAAGTGAGGTGTGAGGATCTACTAAACAGACGAGAAGAAAACGACATTTTTGGCAAGGGAAAAAGATCATGTCTTGGCATGGAGGGCATCACCTACTTCGCGAGAAACGAAATTGACAAGAGTGCGGTCTGCAGAGAATGTCTAAGATTACCGGTCCCTTTTTCAGAACGTTCCAGCTAAAAAAGTGAAAAAGAGTGAACTGCCGCTTAATTGTGAAGGATGAAATAAAAAGGGGCTTAACGCGGTAATATCTAACTTCTGTAAAGAAAAAGCAAATTAGATTGGTGCGCGCATTTGCCATATAGGAACAACATGCACGATTCAGTACACTATTTTTTAGGAGCAGTAAAAATTTCAGCACTCATTGTCCACTGTCCCATTGAACGTGGGGTCTATGATTTGCTACTGCGGGCGTTGTCTGCTTTTAACCATCCTTGGTAGTTATATTCACGAGGCACAACATTGCGCAGTGACCTAATCCTCGGCGGCAAAATATTACAACAAGCTGAGCAGATGGTACACTTTTTTTTAACGGGCGAAGGTTTAGTGGTACTTCACACGAAGCACGGTCACAGACAGATTCCACGATAGAAGAGAGACTAGTTCATATATAATATATGGCAACAGAAGATGGAGCAGTAGATTTCAGAATCAATGGTCCCAGAAATAAGAAAGTTCCCCCGTAACAGGGGTAATCCTCCTGAAGCTGACAAAAAGATTTTCTAGTGGTCTCATAGGGAGGGGCAGTGCTCGGTCGGCTACAAGCAAAACTTGTCAGCTGCATAACGAGCTGACTTCATTCCAATGAGTCTGTATGCCCTCTCATTGTGTGGTCCACAGATAATCGATGGGGTGAGTGGAAAGGTGAACGCTTCCCTCATCAGATTCTGACGAATTGGCAAAAAGTTCCATCCTGTCGAGATGACAGGAGTCACAGGACTTAATGAGTGGGGGGGGGGGCTCATGACCACACCCTGCATCTAACATCCAATCAGAACAGCTGATAGGGATCTGGGAACCCGTCAAAGGATACAGACACGAAAGGCGGCGGAGATCAAAGGAAAAATGTGTCAAAATAACAAGGGAGAGAAGATAGGAAAGAACAAAAGAAAAAAGTGTGGAAAGGGGGCCCAAATCGCCCCAACTCCACTCAGATATTCCACTTTGATTCCCGTATGCTTGCTGTCTATTGCCGATTCACAGATATAGACATTCTGCTTTGATTCACGCATGATTGGCATCTCTTGCCAATTCACGGAAACAGATATTATTAGTTACACCAGTGTTTTGCCGTGCGTACA
Source organism: Chaetoderma sp. LZ-2023a (assembly GCA_034401795.1). Taxonomy (NCBI): domain Eukaryota; kingdom Metazoa; phylum Mollusca; class Caudofoveata; order Chaetodermatida; family Chaetodermatidae; genus Chaetoderma; species Chaetoderma sp. LZ-2023a. The sequence continues at coordinate 7,703,339 of CM067369.1, forward strand.
GCTTGCTACCACATGCGCAAACGTTGTATTTCCAGAGCACAGTGATATTTAAATATATTTGATTGGGCAAGACACTGGTGTAATGAAGTTATTGGCCTGCAGACGTCAGCGAGAGAGAGAGAGAGAGAGAGAGAGAGAGAGAGAGAGAGAGAGCAAGAGGGGGGGGGGAGGGGGAGGTGGGGGGGGGGGGGGGGGGGGGGGGGGGGGGGGGGGGGTGGGGGGGGGGAAAGGGAGGGAGAGAGAGAGAGAGAGAGAGAGATCGATCAGAGAAATTTTATCTTAACTTAAATCTTGCAAATTTTCTAACACTTATTACATAAGTTTCAGAATAAATCAACACCCTCATCATTGGCTATTGTTACGGTATAATTAATCTGCACATTAAAACTAAAACACGATGTCGCGCGGGGGATACCATGTAGTAGTGCTCTCACGTGAGGGAAATACCAGATCATGCATCACTGATCTTAACCAATTAAATAACAGCATATGGCCATGTGACATTATTGAGGGGTAATACGCCTCTTTAATTCACCCATGCTTGCCATCTATTGCCGATTCACGGAAACAGACGAGAATTAATCTGTGTGAAATGGCTGCCAAGGAAATTATTCCGGTAATCTGTTTAGTCTTATGATGCCTATGCCTACGCATGACTGCCAAATTTAGTTCACCATAGAAATATGATGAAATTTATTGTGATGGCAACAAAGGCTAAATTAGGATTGCGAATCACGAAACCCTTGAGTTCAGTGTCTCTCTACAACACTCTAGTACTACTGTCACTGCTACAACAACTGCTGCTGCTGCTGCTGCTGCAGCTGCTGCTGCTGCTGCTGCTGCTGCTGCTGCTGCTGCTGCTGCTACTACTACTACTGCTACTACTACTACTACTACTACTACTACTACTACTACTACTACTACCACTACTACTACTACTACTACTACTACTACTACTACTACGGCTGTTGTTGTTGATACTACTACTACTACTACTACTACTACTACTACTACCACTACTACTACTACTACTACTACTACTACTACTACTACTACTACTACTACTACCATTATTATTAATATTCTTATTACTACTACTACTACTACTACTACTACTACTACTACTACTACTACTACTACTACTACTACTACTACTACTACTACTACCACTACTACTGCTGCTGCTGCTGCTGCTGCTACTTTTTTTCTTTTTTTTGGTAGCACGATCAATGGATCGTGTGGAAATCCATAGTACCCAAAAGCATACTGACTGAAAAGAACAGAAAACATAGGATAAATCAAGAGAACAAACGATTATATCAGTAATCTGTATAAATAAACAATAAATATATGATGGTCAAACGATTAATTTAAAAATTCAAAACAGCTAGATTTTTCCCTTTAAAAATTCAAAGCTACTAGCTCAATAACATTCCATTAAAATTATAAAAGCTCACGCGAGCATAAGCTGAGAAATAAACTCAGCAATCGGACGTATTTAAGACACACAGTCAATCGGGAAAGAATTAATCAATAATCAACGCCCTGCAGGATAATCTATAAAAGTAAACGCTAAGATATCACACTGAGCGCAGTGAAGCGACAATGCAACCTACATAGTTGAAGAGGGTTGAAACTTAACAAACGATTTATAACATTACAATTTACTTTGAAACAGAGATTCCGTAATTATCCCGGTATAAACACAATTATGTGTATACAGGCTAAGTATCTACAATCTATTCTTAGGAAACAGCTAAGATTGAATGTTAAATTAATTTTAGTCGAATGCAATTTACTTTGGGATTCAGATTCTAAAATTACCCCGGAACAAACATTAGTAATAAAAACATTGGAATATAAATCAACTATTTATTTAACTGTCAAATACAATATGGCTTAACCTGTTCAAGTGACCACCTGACATTTGGTACACATTTGAACCCGTTCAGCGCAAACGCTCCAAAACCTTTTGGTTACATTCATAATCTTATTAGCTGTGAGAATTGGAGAATATGTGTTTGCTGAAGCCGTTGATACGTGAAGCAGATGTCGTTGCTTCACACAGCAACCTACCAAACACACGCACCGAAATCCACGGATACTGCATATGTATAATCAAATACTAATTCCAGCCAATATAATTATATGGGTTGCAAACAGGGTTGTGGTTCAAAGTTAACCAACGAATGCCATCCATATATTAATACACAAGCCACATATTAAAAATGTTGCTACAATAATAATAAAATGTTAACACATATGTGAATTAAAATAAACCAGAATGCGCCAAAACATAGGTCGTACCAGTCAAGGCGGGTTTTAATGACAAGATTCTCATTCTCAAGATATACTAGGTCGCCTCTGCACCATATATTTCTAAAGGTTTCTAACTTCCGACTGTTTATATATTTAAAAAATTCCCCATCTTATGTTATGCGACAGCAATCCATCAAATAACGCCTTCAATGTCTTCAAATAATCCAAAGTAGGGCAAATGTTACTATCATATATAACTGAACAGTGGTGCTTCCAAATACTCCAAACACCAATGCTTAAGCAGCATATGGCGATTGTCTTATCATTCTTCAACATGCCATTTCCTAATTCACGAAACAGATTTGTGCGAGTGGTTAGATCAGTTCTAGGCACACAGAGATGTGATAATGTTTTCTCTACATACAGCCAGACTTGAACTATTACAGGACAATCAGTGAACAGATGCACTATCGTTTCTTCCGAATTTGTGCAAAATACACAGTTGTTCTCATCCTCGGTACACATGTTTGCCTTACTCATAAGGTGTTTTACCCTAAAGTCTCCTGTGAATTAATCGCCAGACTAAATCTTTTGCCTGGTTCGGTATATTTGGCAAATGTACGTTGTTCCATACCAATTCCCAATCTGTAATATGGAATCCATGCCGCTCCCATGACACTATACATTTTGGAAGGCTAAGCAGGGGTTGTCTCAGCAATGATTACCAATTCTTAGTCGTCATGCGACAGGAAAATTCTTTATCATTGTACATTAGTTTCAAAGTCGGTTCATCATTGTTGATTTGCCCGTTAGGCAAAGTGAGCCATTCTTTTGGTACAGCTCGGTATAGCCGGATCAATAATCGCATGGTAATTTGTGCAATTTCAGCTAAGGATTTCAATTTCCTGGACCTATGATTAATAATGTCGCCAATGTATCTAATGTCTTTCTGAGCCATAGAGGGGAAATACAACACTTTATTTTCACATCATATATCATTATTGCCCCACAGGCTTATCATTAAAACATCCTCCCAACATTGCGGTGGATTTTCTATTTTAATGAAAGCATCAAGAGCATATTTCAGCTCCAAAAACACCCTAGGTACACGTGTATAATTGGGCGGCAGACTGATTGCAGAAAAGAGACATTTTACAGGAAATGGCATTATAAAACGTTCAATTAATGCCCTGGATATATTTGCCCATTGGACGTCAGAATAAAGTAGCATATTTAAGAATTTGAAACGTAATGATAGACATTTTGTCCTGACATCGACAAGGTTAAGGCCACCCTGGTGAAATTCCTTCCCGCACACATCTTGTGAAACTAGACACGTTTCGCCTTCCCACATAAATCCTAGAATAAGTGAATTAATTTCAGTCTCAATATTTTGAGGCATATATATTACAGAAGCGGCATGCCACAACTTTGATAGGATTAATGTATTCATGACCAAGGCTTTTCCAAAAACTGTCAAACGTCGGCATTTCCATGAATTGGTTTCTTCATTTTGGATATTCTATCATGCCAGTTCAGTGTTTCCTAAAACGTCCTACTGAAATGTATCCCTAGAATCTGTATCGAGTCAGTTGCCCATTTTATGTTGAGAGGTTTATCAGCTCTGCTCTTCCACTTGCCTAGAAATAACCCTTCTGATTTATTTCTATTAATTTTCAAACAAGAGTCCTTTTGATCCAATCTTTTAAAATCAGAATTTGATCCAGCAAAAACTGTTGTGTCATCACAATACTGAGACACCTTTATGGGTCTGTTCACCACTTCAATTTCAATGCCTTTAAAACAGGATCTTCCCTCATGGTCGACCCTAAGGACGCCATCGCTATTATAAACAATAAAAGGGAGCACCCTTGCCTCACACCGCGTCCTAAAATTACTGGTTTGCTAATATAATTATTAACCAGATATTTACTACTGATATTACCATATAAGATATGAATCCATTTGATGAAAGTAGGACCAAAACCAATGTGACTGAGTTATTTGAAAAGAAAATTACACTCAAGTCTATCAAAGGCCTTTTCATTATCTAATCCAATGATAGCGCCCGGAATATTGTCTTTTTCTACCAAGTGCAGGGTGTCTCTAATTAAAAAGGCATTTGTTAAAATCGATCTACCTGGAATAGAGCAGGTTTGGTCTGTGTGGATGACCTCATCCAAGACACTTGAGAGTTTCTTCGCAAGAGCTTTCGAAATGATTTTATAATCTACGCATAGCAGTGAAATTGGTCTGTAATTTGCTAATATGCTACGATCTCCCTTTTTAAAAGTGAGTCTCACATAAGCCTGAGACATTGTGAGCGGGAGCTTCTCTTGTGAAAAAATTTCGTGCACCACTTTAACGAATTCGGGTCCCAAAAGATACCAAAACGTCTGATAAAATTCAACACTAAGGCCATCACCCCCTGGTGCTTTTCCCGGTTTCATGTTTTAGAGCCAAACCCAGATCATCTAATATTAATGTTGCATCGCAGAAATTACTGCTCGCTTCCGAGAAAGCGTCCTTAACATTAGCCAACATCTCAGATGACTTTCCTTCATCACTTTATCTGATGTATATAAGACCTGATAATATGTCTCAACAATGTCCATGATTTCATGTTGAGATGAACATTTCTGATTGTTGTTATCTAAGCACCTTATTAACTTATCAACACCTCTTGCTTTCTCAAGATTGAAAAAGAATTGTGTGGGTTTTCCCTTTCAGTATACATCTGTGCCCTACTTCTAGTTATTGCACCCTTAGATTTATGTTTCTCAATCTGATACAGTTTAGATTTGATATCATTGAGCTGTTCCGTAAGGTGAATATCACCGGTTGCAAATTTGCGGGTTAGTAATGTCAATAAGCGCTCAACGGCTTTAGTCTCTTTACGAATTTTCCATGCTTTTTGGATCGAATATTGTTTATAAATACCTGCAAAGCCCTTTTTAGCATCTTTTCATCATGATATACAATTCTCTTGGGAATATTGATTCCGAAGCTTATATTCCCAGAAGCTTTTAATGCAACGATGATACTCTAAATCCTCTAAAAGCGAATTGTTCAATTTCCAGAAGCCGGCACCACGTTTTATCCAATGAAAAACATACCATGGTCAGAAAATGCGACAGGATACACCCCGTACTAAATTCCCTCTCAAAGATCTATTTATATATATTCTATCTATTCAAGTCCATTAGCAGAATGCCATGTAAAGATTCGTTCTTCAGGATATAAGATGCGATAACAGTCTAATAAATGTTCTGTATCACAAATTTCTCTTAATCTATGGTGAGATGTGTCGCTGTAAGTAGAAGATAAACTCCTGTCCCGTCTTCAATCCACAACACAATTAAAATCACCGCCGATGATGATATTCTCAGAATTATCACTAATCACAGAAGAAAGGTCGGATACAAATTGACATATCTGTGTATGGGAAGCTGGTGCATAAACAGACAATAGAGGATAAATTGATCCCGCTATATCAACAACGACCGTAACCCAACGTCGACATGTGTCCGATGATGAATTAATAATATTGACAGAACTTAAACTTTTAGGCAGGAACAAGGTAGCAACACCTGCACTTGGTTCTGTGGCAACGGAATAAAATAATTCGCCATTTGCTAAATGCTTAAATTTTTCTAAAACACCTGGCCATTACAACTTTGTTTCCTACAGCATGATAATATCAATATTCTTGTCTTTCAAATCATCAAGCAGAACCCGTTGTTTAATCTCATCATTTAGTCCTCTGCAGTTAAGTGTGCATATTAGCATCATTAATAATAAATTTGGCAAACCCGCCATTTCTTAATTAGAATAGTTTTTCTTGCTGAGATTCCTTTTCGCCCACTTGCCTAGCTTCTCGGTAAACTCAGACCGCTTTAGATCCACGATTTTAAGATGCTGATACTTCGATACATCAGAGTCATTGCGCAAATGTCGATATCTCACACCCTTTTAGGTGATGTAGGGAATCAACACCTGTCCTGTTTCTGACCGATAAAGAACCATTTCACTGTTCTGAGAAGCCTGTGTATTAACAGAAGTATCGGACTCGGCAATGGATACGCTGTCATCATAGTCAAAAGACATATCTTGTGAATCTTCTAATTCAGAATCTGAGCTAGAATCACCCTTTTGACGCTTCAGTCTACACTTATTCTCGACATTAGTAAGTACATTGGCATTGACATTTTCTAATAGTTTATCATCTACAGAATTGTCGGTGATCTCTTTCCCATCTCCAGGCATGTCAGTTAATGTTAGTAGATGGTCTAACATTGAACTATCAACACCATCAGTAGAGGGCGATCTGAATTTAGTCTGTCCTGGTGGCAGACTGTCCGTATCAGATAATGCATCCTCATCCCTGGTAGTGGGTACAGGCGTCTGAGTTAAACCTTCCTCTAACACTTCAATTGCGTAACAACAGCGGCAGGGTTGGATATTTGGTGAGTTTCCACCACAGTGACTGATTCAGGCTCTTGGCATCTTTTGTGTTCAGTCGCATCTGAACTTCGCCCACCTGTCTGGTTATTTACTGCCTGTGAACAGCGCCATTTGTAATGGTCCGTGGCTCCACAAATCGGGCATTTGTCCTTCTGTGGACATGCACTGGCCAAATGGTCAGTGTTGCCACATATCCGACACGTCTTAACCTGTCCCCTAACCCACACCGGAAAGAAAAAGGTATTGTCGATAGACAGTGTGCCTGGAAGCGGCTTGACAATATCCTTCATCCAAACTCGCCGGATCCCATTCTCTAATGATCTATCAAACTGGTATGTTTCATTTTCGATAGAAACTACCAGGCCATAATTTGCCAATTCTGAGTTAATCGGATCATTCGGGATTTCTAAGGGACCTTTCACCTTAACCAACAACCTGTCGATATCTACCTCTTGGATCTTACAGGATTCCCCATTCACAACCAGCCCATCCTCTAATAATTTCTCCTTAACGGTTTCATTTGCTAATGTCACATGCCATAGATTTCTCTTGATGTTAATTAGCCCCTTCAATACATGAGGCCCAGCGCCGATGACATCTTTTAAGCCGTGATATACGTCAACGGCCCCGACATTCCATCCATAGTTATCAAGCGAAGGCTTAATAACTGCTTATACCGACTTGGCATAATCAAAACATTAGGTCGAGACGGCCTCAGTACAACGCTCAATAAAATGCACGAGCGCCTGGCCAGCAGGTAAAAATAACACTCGACAACTGACGTCCAAACTGGCTAACTATAAAAGGGCTGTTACTGAAGTAATGGTACGAGTAAACGCGTATCAACTAAACTTGGACAATACAGAACGAGAGACGAACAAGACGACTCTGCGGCGACAAGCGAACAACCGGAGGAGCAAATGCTGAAAAATATCACAGCAAAATGCGACGTCACGCAAAACAAATTCAAAAAATCAAAACCACAAAACTAACGTATGTACAGTTCGGCAAAAGCCAGACATAAAAATAAATCATAAGGAGCGGTAGAAATCGTCTAAAACTGACGTTAATAGCAGAGCCAAAGAAACGTGTTGCACTCAGCTACTACTACTACTACTACTACTACTACTACTACTACTACTACTACTACTACTACTACTACTACTACTACCACCACCACCACCACCACCACCACCACCACCACCACCACCACTACTACTACTACTACTACTACTACTAACACTACCACTACTATTTCTTGAAATCAAAGTGGTAAGATTATTGGAATAAAAGAATGATAGGAAGAGCCTGGTAATCGTATCATGGCGCAGTAGCACTACTGGCACTAGCAGACAAATCCCGACGCAGTTATCAGGATACTATGTTGCTGCTACAAACACCCATTAGACGGAAGATCTATTGGATTAGTGATTCAATAACCATAAACAAGCAGACTCACAGCTGATTGGCAATTCTGATAGAGCTGATAGAGGTAACTGACAATTGTCAGAGAAAGATATGGGGATGTTCCGATATTGAATCTGAGTTTGCGGAAGGTGGTGGCTGTCTTAGATGTGTCGGTGAGATCACAAGCTGCGCTGAGAGGCGAAAAATATTCAACAGAATGTTTATTAAATCGTAAATTCCGCAGATTTATACACTTCGTACCCTAGCGACGGATTTTTCGATTTATCGGAGCGATACCTCATTAGTGTTGTGACGTGTTGGGCTCGGCTAACGATTGATGTAATTGATTACGACGTCAGATACTTGAGTGGCAGATCGGATTCATCCAAACGAAGGTCACATATTAGTGTTTCTCGTCAATATCTGTGGTAGTTATGCCTCTTTAAGAATGATAACATACGAGAAACTAACTTATAAATATAAATTAACTCTATCCAGTTTGCGTCACGACAAAGAAATGAACCCATGGCGCATTGTTTTATTACAAAACGTTACAGTTGGCGATTCGTGATTTCCTGTAAAATGTTATAGAGATTTGTAATTTCTGTAATGTGATAAATTTAGAACCTTCGATGTTTGACCAGAACAATCTATACCTTTAGTAAATATCTACACAATTTTAATTCTGCAATAGCTCAACATCACCATCAGTTCATCACACAAGCCGTGTAGGAAATGGCGAGAGTATCGTAAAGACTTTTAAATTACATAGCAATATTGTTACACATTGATCCAGATCGATCGACCAAATCTGGAAAATAGCCTATAATGTCAGAAATATTCAGTTGCGTGTGTTAAAACTAGTTTAACGAGGAGTCCCTGGTAGGCATATTTAACACAGCGTCAGTTTCCAGTGAAATTAGTTTCAAAATAGGCACAGAAGATATCTTACAGTTTTTGTTGACTAATATTGAGATTCATTAAGATCAGAGTTAAACAACTTTTAAATGGAGGAATCCAATCTGTCACTCAAGTATCTGATGTCATAATGAACATACGGCACTAGTTAGTAAAGATCAAATGACGTGACTCTGACTAGAAACATGCACAGTTCAGACAACACCAGTCTTAATCGGATGTCTTTGATAAACTTACAATTTAGCCTTAATAAATATTTTCTTGAATATTTTGAAACTAATTTTAATGACACTATGCTGCCTACAGAAACAACTACAGTAATCAATTTTGTTTCAGAACTCTCAGGAGCTTGGTTAGTTTGCCATAGATGAATCTCCTTTCTCAGTCAACCATATAGCGTCATAATCAACAATGTCCCATGTAGGCAGACCTCATCAATTACGTCATGAATGTCGCGATTTAGTTCGTCTTAAACGCTTAACATTCCGTCAAGTTGCCCGAATTGAATGTCTTCACTATTTACTAAACATGCTATTCAATATTTCGAAACTAATTTGACTCAGCGCTGTTGGTGAAACAGCACCCAGTCAAATTAGTTTTAAAATATTCACCAAGTAACATGTATAGATTTCTGGAAATTGAGAATCAGCGAGTACAAGGATCGATCAATCCCAACACGGGCGAAGCGTTGATGGAACTTAGCTACAGATGGGCGTTGCATAACTAAAACTGGATTCATCCATTGAGATTCGGTGAATTCATGGTTCAAAGTGATGACATCGATTCAAACCCGCGTACAAAAAGTGGGCGGAGCCTAACTAGAAATGTGCGGGCAGACAAATGAATTGACAGCTATATTAAGTTATTCGTCGCTCCTGCTGCATATTGTTAGAATGAACGAGTTTATTGCTCTAAATAGAGCTAACAGAGACGGTGTAGAATCTTTCCAGACATTGTTAATATCATCGTGTTTTTTGTGAATGGAAATAAGATATGGTCAAGATATGATTAGCATCGTCAAGAATACTTCATGTAGTCTGTCAGATTTGATTTGTGGATCACAATTGGCTATTCGGAGTCAAGGACAATGCACTTCTGCTAGTGGTATATTCGATTCCGTCACAGGCATTCAGAGTGACCACTGATTCGAAAGCAGATCAAAGATCTATTCTGACATGTCATATATAATTATGTCAATACAACTGATTGATCACATATACCCTCCTTGGCGAGAATTGTCGAAGTGAACACCAGACTGCGCATAGTGGTAGTGGGGTGTGTGCGGGGGGGGGGGGGGGCAAATATATGTATGCCAGTGTAGCCGGTGTGTTTAAGCGCATTTGTTTGTATGGATATATGGGGGTGGGGGGTGGGGATGTCTACGACTGCTGCTAATACTGTTGGTGCTGCAATTAATCATATAGGTCTATTGAATATATTTTGAGTGGAAGGATAGATGCAAACTGGCTGTCTCACACGACCGATATCATCAAAGTAAATTTTTACCAATAACCAGCAATAACCAAAATAGGCTTTGCTTTATCCCGCTATCCATAAAATCCATTGGAGCATATTATTACATCGGAGCATATTATTACATTGGAGCATATTATTATAGTCAGTAAGTGGCGCGCCATTTTGACAACCATCCGAATGTGATGACTGTCGGTCAGAAGCACAGATACACCGAGAGATGAGCCACTTAGTACACTGTGTGGGTCAACAAGGCACCACGCTGTCTGTGTCACTTGGTCAGGGACATTCTGGTTAATTCTGATTATATTGCACAGGTTAGGTGACACGTCATCAATACTGGTTATCAGTTATCCGTACAATGATTTAGTCAGCAGGTGGAATTGGGCAAACGAGGAGACAATATAATCACATGGTAATTTCGAGGAGTCAATATAATCACGGGGTGATTTCGAGGAGTCAATACAATCACGGGGTAATTTCGAGGAGTCAATATAATCACGGAGTGATTTCGAGGAGTCAATATAATCACGGAGTGATTTCGACGAGTCAATATAATCACGGGGTGATTTCTAGGTGTCAATATAATCACGGAGTGATTTCGAGGTGTCAATATAATCACGGAGTGATTTCGAGGAGTCAATATAATCACGGAGTGATTTCGAGGACTCAATGTAATCACGGAGTGATTTCGAGGACTCAATATAATCACGGAGTGATTTCGAGGAGTCAATATAATCACGGAGTGGAGTGATTTCGAGGAGTCAATATAATCACGGAGTTATTTCGAGGACTCAGTGTAATCACGGAGTTATTTCGAGGAGGCAATATAATCACGGGGTGATTTCGAGGAGTCAATATAATCACGGGGTAATTTCGAGGAGTCAATATAATCACGGAGTGATTTCGAGGACTCAGTGTAATCACGGAGTTATTTCGAGGAGGCAATATAATCACGGGGTGATTTCGAGGAGTCAATATAATCACGGGGTAATTTCGAGGAGTCAATATAATCACGGAGTGATTTCGAGGAGTCAATATAATCACGGAGTGATTTCGAGGAGTCAATATAATCACGGGGTAATTTCGAGGAGTCAATATAATCACGGAGTGATTTCGAGGAGTCAATATAATCATGGAGTGATTTCGAGGAGTCAATATAATCACGGAGTTATTTCGAGAGACAATACAATCACGGAGTGATTTCGAGGAGTCAATATAATCACGGAGTGATTTCGAGGAGACAATATAATCACGGAGTTATTTCGAGGAGTCAATATAATCACGGAGTGATTTCGAGGAGTCAATATAATCACGGAGTGATTTCGAGGAGTCAATATAATCACGGGGTAATTTCGAGGAGTCAATATAATCACGGAGTGATTTCGAGAGACAATACAATCACGGAGTGATTTCGAGGAGTCAATATAATCACGGAGTGATTTCGAGGAGACAATATAATCACGGAGTTATTTCGAGGAGTCAATATAATCACGGAGTGATTTCGAGGAGTCAATATAATCACGGAGTGATTTCGAGGAGTCAATATAATCACGGGGTAATTTCGAGGAGTCAATATAATTACGGAGTGATTTCGAGGAGTCAATATAATCACTGAGTGATTTCGAGGATTCAATATAATCACGGAGTTATTTCGAGGGGTCAATATAATCATGGAGTTATTTCGGAGAGTCACTATAATCAGGGAGTGATTTCGAGGAGTCAATATAATCACGGAGTGATTTCGAGGAGTCAATACAATCACGGAGTGATTTCGAGGAGTCAATATAATCACGGAGTGATTTCGAGGAGACAATATAATCACGGAGTTATTTCGAGGAGTCAGTATAATCACGGAGTGATTGCAGACAGAGAGCAAAGAGTAGATTTAGGAAGAATATTTGTGAATGCTGACGATATGTGTAGTACCTGTCTACGAGAACTTGGACGTGAACAGAAATGGTTCTTTAGATATCAATGAAGCATTTTGATGATTAATTTTATTTATGCTTATACTATAAAATGTAATTTAGCCTATTTATTACCTGGTTGGTGTGATCCAATGCTATAGTATGTTGTCCATGATCTATAGTCGTTCTGTCATGAGAGAATTGATTAAAAACATTCCATATATACACTCTGTGTATAAACATGATTAGGACGCACCTTCAAACACCAGAGCTGTGGCCATTGCTAGACTTGCCAAGTATTGTAACTTCTATTATCTGCAGATGAATTCGAAAATGTCGCGATTGTTGATACTAGTGATATGTACTAATATTTTATTAAATGTGTTACTCTTATATATGTGTGCTCAAGTTAGTGGTCGGCAACACTTTGCGCGTAGTCTACGACCATATACCAAGCAGGTAATATTGATATAGAGTCTGAAGAACAAAGACAGCTGAAGGAACAGACAGATTTACTAGCAGGCGGACGCAGAAACAAATATAGTAATAATTGTGGTGGTGTGAACATTTTGCGTATGTTATTCGACGTTCGAACTACAGTAAATCATTTTTATTGACGACGATTAAGTAAGCCCATGAAATAGAATCAAGTAGATGTTCATGGGTTCACATAAGGGAACCAAGCATAACTGTAGGGTACGGGTAGCATTCGCCTGTCCCCATGCTTCCCGGCATGCTCTGGATGTTTTCATTTTTATCCACTCTTCTCCAGTTCTCTTCTGAGGAAAAAGCTCCATATCCAGATAAAATTGATAAATGTTTGCTTTTAAAGACTTAAATTGTGTGCCTCAATGTAATCAAAATTAGCAGAGGGGATAGCTCCCGCCGTAATGTGAGCAGTTGTGATGCCATCGTTGGAAACGTGAGCAATCTTCTGCATGCTAAATGCCCATTTCTCTCCCCCCCCCCCTCCCTCCCTCCTCCCTCCGTCCCTTCCTCTATCTCCCTCCCATTCACTATTCTCTCTCTCTCTCCCTCCCTCCCTCCCTCCCGCCTCTCTCTCTCTCTTTCTCTGTCTCTCTCTCTCTCTCTCTCTAAAATAAGTGTATATCAGTACAGAAATTGGGCTATTCGCATGCAATCACCAGACATCTCACGGGGTTTAAGATCCTCTCAGCCGCTTAGTGTTATGAGAAAACGGGGATAAGCACCGGGAGATACATGGTCACTCGTGGATCAGGTACAGTGCGTACAATACTATTACACATCATTCTTATGAAACAAAATAAATCTTAGCAAAAATTATAGTTTCATTCCATATAAATTAATGTAATATTTTTGCTGTGTAGTTGAACTAGAGGTACGTATACATAATTCATCACACATTCAATAGGATTGATAGTCAATCAGGTTCTTTACATGTTTCAAGCAGTATGGATGACGTCCCAAAGGAATTGTAGACGCTGATACAATGGATACTGGTCAGAGCTGCGTAAAGTTTGGAAGGTCAAACCAGAGAGTGCCTTGTTGGCAGAGAAATACTTACACCTTGTCACACCCTCATGTGTGGGCTTAAATCTGACTAGCAAGTAAAATACAAACCCAAAGCTGACTCTGGAAAATTCAGATTACAATAAAAAGTAGAAATTCTCAGGTTCTAGGCGTGGCTTTGGCTGTACATCATGACACACAGAATAAGAATATTATGAATCTTCTTCATGCACAGAACTGCCCTACCATGCTCTAGAAACATCAATTGCAAACGCAATTGTCAAAAACATGAGACAGTTTAATAATCAGCATGTTCTACCATTTCTCAGGATCTTGATTTCCTTGCTGTGGACAACACAGAATTTGCTGAAGACACCGTTGATAGCAAAGATACTACACACGGAACACTTGTTGCTGCCCATCAAAGAGCTTCTACACTCGGTGAATCCATTGCTTCACATTTAAAAATAAGTGATGCAAAGAGTGTATCCATTACTCCACAACGTACGTGCCATGTGTCAAGCCAAAACGTCGGCCTGGAATGAAAAACAACTGTGTGATGAGTGAAACTGGTGTTTTAGAATTCTATCGGCTCTCCCATATGTGTTAGGTTGTAGCATGAGTTGATGCGCGGGACAAGAAAGAGATGGACTTGGTTCCTGGGTCTGGGGCTGGGTATACCTCACTACTGTCAAAAAGTAAAGATCTGTATTGCCCCTTCTCCCAGAGAGCTAATGACCCTAATTAAACAAGCGCGAAAGTTGAAGGAGGTGACAGTCCGTAGAGGGCATCTAAACATCATCACCTTTTGACATGGCTCTACAGGGTTAGAAATCAAGTTATCTGGTAGATGCTAACACCAATTTAAAAAAGTTAAGTTATTCCTAGACTTGGCGAACTGGATGTTGTCATGGCTGAATTGAGCGCCCTCGCGTCCTCGCGCCCCTTTCTTTTGAAAATCCCGGAATAGATGATGCATGGATTGAAGCTGATATCATTAGTTCTACCTCAGTAACACACATCCTGAAATGTATGAGATACTCACGTTCTATTCATGGCCATATCTACCCATAAATAGCATTGTATGAACTGGCCGTTGACGAATTATTCAAGGAGTATCCAAGTCTAAAATACTACATGCATGCCAATAACAAATGTCATAGAAGAAATCTGCAGTAAATCAAGCCAAACCAGCAAGGCCGAGTCAGTGATATCGGCTCACAGTAATCTTCTGCACGTGCTTTATAATAACGATATGCTAAATCTGTTTTAGGCATGGCAGGCACAGAGATCCCTATATGCGATGTTCAAGTCACTAATAGGCTATCTGCATTGTGTAGAGACAATTCTAATTCTTGTTGCTGCAGCAAGAAATGCTGATCTGACCATTCATCTTGAAGCTGGAGAAATATCAAGCAAGTTATTCTTTGCTTTAGACCGAATCAAATGCAAGAGACGTTGATCAAGCTGCAGGGCAGATATCTATGCACTCAAGCGCAATCATCCAGTAACCTAGACAGAACTTGAAACCAAAAACATATCAGTGACAATGAATAACATTCCATTTACTTCAATTGTTGTGGACCATGCCAGTGAGCATCTGAACAGAATGATGAAAGTTCACTCAGGACTAGTAAGAATAGCTAACAATACAAATGCTATAGAGCGATTTTCTCTGGATGCTCCAAAGGTGTCACTGTTGTCTCGAGAGTTCAAGTGCCAGTTTGATTTGCAAGAAGATAAGGTCAAAGATCATCATGGTCTTGGGGCATGTGCTCTTAATCAGGAGCACAGCACAATCAAAACGATAAAGGCTACCATACTGTTGTAAGGTAATCCTTTTGCTGAGAACACAGAGGTCTCGCACCTACTAGGTACAGCAGAAGCCTTTGACCTCACAACCACATAAGGTGCTAGGAGAATTTTAGTTGTGGATGGAATGGTTATTGTCCAGCCACTGACCAAGAAACCAGCGACAGTCAATGACTTCAGCAAATGTTTTAATGATGGATTGATGAGTCTGACAGAAGGATATGATGAGATCACACTTGTCTTTGGTAATACCATGCCGACTCATTGAAAAACACAACTAGAGGAAGAAAGAGAAGGAGAAAGAGGGAGATAGATACATATATATATATATATATATATATATATATATATATATATATATATATATATATATATATATATATATATATATATATATATATATATATATATATATATATATAGAGAGAGAGAGAGAGAGAGAGAGAGAGAGAGAGAGAGAGAGAGAGAGGAGAGAGAGAGAGAGAGATAGATAGCGAGACAGACAGACAGACAGACAGGCAGACAGGCAGACAGGCAGACATACACACATGCAGGCAGGCAGGCAGGCAGGCATGCAGGCAGGCAGGCATGCAGGCAGGCAGGCAGGCAGGCAGGTATACAGACAGACAGACAGACAGACAGACAGACAGACAGACAGACAGACAGTCAGACAGACAGACAGACAGACGGACAGGCAGACGGGCAGGCAGGCAGACAGGCAGTAAGGCATGCAGGCAGTCAGGCAGGGGAAGGAACGAATTATATATTAAGTCAGTGATGATAGTAGTATTAAGCATATCCCTATGACTAGATCTTTGTCTCATGACGAAACAAAGGCTGACACTGCACGCTATCTGTCAGAGAAGACTAATGAGTGCAACAAAGACTCATCTACCTTGGCCATATCATCAGCATCAACCCACACTATAAGTCTTCCCTTTGAGAACAACAATCATGAGAAAGCTGATACGTTAATGATCTATCATGCCATATGTACAACACAGAGAAATCTCGATACATCAGAGTTGATGATTTTCTCTCTGGACATCGATGTCTTAGTACTTGCAATATCATATTATGGCAGTCTGCCTGAGAAGATGCCTCTCTCAGTAGTTTCTGGTATTACTGAGATAGAACACATTTGGAAAACTCTAGGCAATGAGTAAGCGATGGCATTGGCCACTTTTCATGCTTTTTCTGCAGCAGACAAAACTGGTAGGTTCTCAAGAATATCTAAATCAACAGGGTTAAAGCTCTTTTTAAAAGCATATCAGGGCCGTATTTAGATATGTGGGGGCCCTGGGGCAAAGAATGAGCGGGGGGTTTGGGGGTCCTTCCCCAGAAAAACTTTTACATCTAGGTGCTCTGAGACGGCCAGGGAGTCTACTTTTAGGGTGAATTATGGCGCTTTCTTTCGTTGTAAAATTATTTTATTTTGCAAATTTTCGTAATTAACATTGTTGCCGAACAGCAAACAAGAATTGGGGCCCCCACAAATATTAGGATAGAATTATAATGCATGATTAAGAGTTCTAAACTAATAAAGTTTGCTTTAAATGTCCTATAACTCCCAAAAAAGTGCATTTCTTTTTCATTTTTAAATTGTGGGGCCCCTTTTGCCCCGCTTGCGCACCCGCCCCCCCCCCCCTTTAAATACGGCCCTGAATCATATAGTGATGGCATCGAAGCGCTAAAGAACTTGGCGAGAGAAAGAGAGAGAGAGAGAGAGAGAGAGAGAGAGAGAGAGAGAGAGAGAGAGAGAGAGAGAGGGAGGGAGAGAGAGAGAGAGAGAGACTGACGTGACAAATATGTGTCCGACATACTGGCCTAACGCTACCAGCCTCGAGACCAGCAAGAAGTTACGGTGGCATACATTCTGTAGGCCACTTTCTGAGGGTAAAATACTACCACCTACTATTGATGCGTTGAAACAGCAAATCTTTAGAGTACATTTCCAGGCTGTGCGCCGACAGACAGGCATTTCACATCAGGGAGATGATGACGATGTTACTACGTAGACAACATGACATTGTTTGAAAACGTATAGTGGTATAAAGAAATGTGTTTATATGCCAAAGAAAATTTTAACATGCCAACAGAATCACAAAAGGTGCTGCACAATTTGCAGATAAATTACACATTAAATCAGAAATCGTTTGCCAATATAGTATTCCTATTACCTTAAGCTTACTATAAATGCATCCATTACGTTCCTTGACCTATAAAATAAGGATACATATCTCAAAATTATGAATCTGGGCTATTTGGCCATTTTGGCAGATATATCGAGTTTTGGGGAATTTGGTTGGCGGCCATTTTGAAATCCAAGATGGCTGCAATGAAGACGTTGGCATAAATGCAGACCTTGTATTTGTTATAATCTTTATAATAGTAAGCTTTATAGAAATATATAGTTTAGCAAATCCCCCACAAATATGAATGAAAGACAATATTTAGACACGGTGAACCCTACTAAATGAGCACATTTCAAAATAACGATACCAGCTTAAAGGTGTTCTACAATACGTCTGCTGGTCCTCCCCGGAGTGTTCCATGGGCAGAAGCCATAGCCACATCTCCACTGTCTGCATCCATGGGTACGTCCTCCTGGTCGCTGGGAGGAAGTGACCGCGAACAGCGTACTCTCTTTGCACCATGTAGGCCGTGTATATGTACGCCGCTGACCTATATTCCAACAGCGTTTATATTAGATCAATTATAAAATCTGCATTTCCTTATTAGTACACTGCTGGGATGTGAAAGATCATTACAGTTTCCGCTACAAGATTGTCAGAGCTTTCGGAATCTGAAAGCCATTTCAGAATCAGTTCGTTCAGTATTAACCGAGTGAGATTGAAGATTCTTCAATCAGCGTGCGATGGAGCTTGTCCATTAAACGGGCTTCCCGCGTAAATGCTAGTCACCTGGTTGACTGTGTTCCTCATCCCTCGCACGGGGATTGGCTTCCTCATCTTGAGAGTTACGCCTTATTTAATGTAGGCGGTTCTATAAAAGGGGTTGATTCACAGTCTCCACGTGCACATTTTAAACTAACTTTCAACAGCCACTGAGTGTCAGAGGAAACTTCGCAATTCAAAAACTTCAAGTCCTTCTTGTGACAACGGTAAGATATTTGCCACCTTCCCGCGCGGACCATTTGCTTGGCCACTAGTTAATCAGAGATGTAGTATAATCAGTATTTCCAGCTGATCTTTGTGGGGAACACGTATTCTTCCCCAGTTAGTCATTCAGAAAGTTTAGAAAGTGTCCACCACATCAGGGGACCAGGCGTGTGCCTGATAAATGCCGATTTACAACTCAATACCTCAGTGGGTTAAATTAACCAGTTAGACGCTCTGCAATACTGAAAAGAGCAATTATTAGTCTAGTCGTTTCTTGCGTAGTCATGCAGAACTCACAATTTTCAGTGGAAACTGTACTTTTCACCAACTTTCCATCAGAAGGCTTATCTCGGACAGATTTATATATGTGGCTGCATCCGCAGGGCCGAAACATGACGAACGCGGTGTGTGTGTGTGCGTGCGTGCGTGCGTGCGTGCGTGTGTGCGCGGGTGTGTGTGCATAGGGGTGGGGTGGGGTGGTGTTGGTGGGGGAAGGGGTGGGGTGGGGTGGGGGAAGGGGGGCGGGGGCGGTGCGACGCGTCGTCGGCATGCTATAAATGTAGGCTATGAGCTATATTTGCTCATTGCGTACAAGATCAACAGATAAAGTATAACAAAATCAGCTGCTAGTTTTTATTTCCCCATGTATTCATAAAAGCGAAATAAAATGTCAAAATGTCGTCTTCTATATCAATGGCTCTATGGAAGTGACGTGGCTGCATGGTATAATCTAGGATATGCCATGAGTCATCACCTGCTGTCACACAGTACTGCTCATAAATAAGTTAAAATATTTCCAAAGTAAAAACAAGAAATTCTGTTGAAGATTTTGAGCATAAGTGGGTTGGAACAAATTGCTTGGGCAATCCAATTATGTTAAAAATATTCAACAGTACGTTTTATTTTGATTTAGACAGACGTTAAGCGATGTCGGAGCTGCACAGCAGCCACGATATAACGACTAAACCCTGTATAGTAATTGCTAATACGGCATTCTTATCCAGCATCAAAGTCAACGTAATCAAATCCATCATGATTGCCTTAACATATTTTGAAAATTGGTTTGTTTTAGATGTGATGCTACATGTCTCCTGAATACTAGCTTTAGTGTATTCTAATATTACATCACGTGCAATATGTTGCACACCATTTGCTGCAACAACAACCTGCATTGAGAACTGTCTTATTGATGTAGCTAACAGGGCCGTCTTACCGCATGGGCACAGTGGGCAGTTGCCCAGGGGCCCCACAACTTTAGGGGCCCCGATCCATCTGAAAAAAATTAAAAAAATTATCGTTTATTAGCAGTGCCGCCGCCCGTGACTGCCGTCAAAAGAGATTTAGATGTGTCCGAGTGCCTATGCCAGATGCGTAGTATATTCACTATATTGAATCTAGGTCAACTGGCTAGCGGCGAATGTGTGGCGAGACGGCGCTCTTGATTCATTTTTGCTTCTACGATATACAGGCTGCAGCGCGTTACTGCACGTGACGTGAGTGACGGTGATCACGGGGCAACCGGACAAGTATTTAATAAGTCTGCTGTACGTACTCTCTGCAGTCAGCAGTCTGTACTCTGTAGAGAAAATTGGGAAATTAGGGGCCCCAGTATACTGCTTTGCCCAGGAGCCCCATACATTCTTAAGACGGGCCTGGTAGCTAATATGCCTTGGCCTAATCTGGAGATTGTGTTTTTATGAACGGACAAACGGTTGTTTTCGCGACAACACCAAGCACTGTGTCGCTGTATCCGGTGTCACGTCAAACATAGAGGTTTATCGTTTTATTATTTGCCTTCTGTTACCAGGAGCTTTATGATCTGAAGGAAATCATCGTTGGTGTTTCATTCTTCTGCAAGTTGACAGTTGTAGCCTTTAGTTCATGAACTGATCAGCTATAACAGAGCACACGCTATGTTTGTCAGCTTTGATATGCATGTATATGGTTACGTGGACACTGTCTCGCACGAACGAGCGCGCGTACGCGCACATAGATGCATGCATGCATGCATGCATGCATGCAAGGGCGCACGCAGGAACACATACACGCACGCACGCACTCACCCGCACGCACGCACTCAACCGCACTCACGCACTCACCCGCACGCACGCACTAAACCGCACGCACGCACGCACTCACCCGCACGCACGCACTCACCCGCACGCACGCACCCGCACGCACGCACGCACGCACTCACCCGCACGCACGCACGCACTCACCCGCACGCACGCACTCACCCGCACGCACGCACGCACGCACTCACCCGCACGCACGCACGCACTCACCCGCACGCACGCACGCACTCACCCGCACGCACGCACTCACCCGCACGCACGCACGCACGCACGCACGCACGCACGCACGCACGCACGCACGCACGCACGCACGCACGCACGCACGCACGCACGCACGCACGCACGCACGCACGCACGCACGCACGCACGCATACGCAGGTACGCGCACATGCACGCATATTAATGTATGTTGCTGTTTATTACTAAGTGCCAACTGATATGTTGAATTGTACACCAAATATAACACACACGGCAATATTACTCTGTTATTTCATGTTATTTCATGTTCCTGTCCAATATACAACTTTCTTCCGCGTGTTTGGTATAGTTGACGCCGATCTGGTATCACTTGCCTGGAATAACGAGTCCCTGAGTGATGAAATGGATAGGTCTTATAAAGATCAAGGACAACTGTGCCGCTATAATTGTGAAAGCAGTCCGGAAATACATGTGATTAATGGCTTAGTCACTCAGCGGTGTGCTGCCAGCTAACCGGTTCCTGTTTCTGAATAGTTTGCTTTAACGAGCAGATATTTCATACTAATCTGGGTTTAACAGCATATAAATTGTAACATTATAGACTGTGTGAAGAAAGAATCTATAAAAATCGTCATTTCAAGTTACAAATTTAAACAAATTATATAGTATTCTACATTGTGCATAGGCAATAAGGGTTATTTTAGTTGGCAATATGTTAGACGCTAGAAATTCACATACTGTTTAATAGCTTGTGTATGCAGCACTGTTCCTTAGGAAATGTGATAAATCTGAACTGTTATCCATCTGGAAATCGTTGCATAATTATGTGAAGCAACCCTGGCCACGATGAACGGTGAATGGCACTATTCGGAACAATGCATCAACTGAATACGTTGAAGTGCAGCGAGTGGAAATGTAGCCACAGACCATATATACTATATACTATTGAAAGACAGTCGAATGTGGTCACTGAATCACGGGAGTCGTTGGAAGTAACTGCTGGTATGGAGGGTTTAGACCGTTCAGTCAAATTGTCATAATCAAATACGTCATAATTCCTTGAATTTTCGTGCCCTGGAATAGCTTCTCTCGGTCACGCAGCAGTTTTGCGTAAATTCAAGGTGCTGTCAGATCTTGTCGTTGACAAACACAATTCGCAATGAATCAGTCATACAAGAGATTAGGGAATTTGATTTTATGTTCACAAAAGAAAGAAAACGCACCGTTTATATAAAAAAAAATAATAACAATCTCCGTTCACGTGAAAACTCACTGGTTGGTGCAGTCTTAGACCAAGGAATGTTCCATACACCGCAAACAAAATTGAGCGGAGTAACTGCTGGTAAAGGTTCGTATTTTGATCAGATATTCGCCTGCTCTTTTTGGGCTTTGTCAAATCTTTGCTCTGCGTTCTGAATCTCCCTCCTCTTAGTGCTGGGGTACCGGCATGCATTGCTCGTGCATCAAGCATCTTGCCGTAGTACATGCAAGCGAGTTGTCTATGATGGCGATAGTTGGGTTGATTTTGCTCTGTTACATTATAAAATATTCTTACTAGCGTTGTTCATACTATTTAAAATTAAGAATAACATACCGCGTGGCTCAACATCTTCAAGTTTTCATCTATTATTGGTTTCAATGCCATTGAAATCGAATACGATTGCTTATTCAATATGTCTATACAGTTACCTCATCCCCGTAAAACCACCTCTCTCCATTCCATCTTAGAACACGCCGAATTATTAGACAATATTCCTACAATTATTAGGCTAAAAGTTTCCGCTCGCTCGGCCAGCAAGAAAGAATAGTATCAAATAGAACTATGGGAGTGAGTTTGTGTGACATTACATTTATCTCGCGTAGCCATAATCGTGTCTGTAGGAGTAAACCACTAAATTACATAATATCTCTGCACTACGACTTCAAGAGCGAAACTCAGTGAATATCTGCTTCAACGCATATCGCATTCGGTTGTGAACTGTCACTCATATCCATAGTTCAATATCACAAGTGTCACGTTAGGACTGACACATTTCTAGCCTCTCCACGAAATAGAAAATGCGAGAGCTGAGCGTGCAATCCCAGCGTTAATGCAGAAAGCGTAGGCTGTTCGTACTGGACCTTTCCACTTTTAGCCCATGCTCAGCCCATCCCTAGTTAAGCTCCTCCCACGCTTCGTTCGTATTGGGATCCATCGATCACCGGACACCATGGCTATCAAATACTCGAAAACTATGCAAGTTAACTGCTGAACGTTTAAAAACTAATTTGTCTCAAAACATTCGTACACCGTGTCAGACGATTAAGCATTTAAGAAGGACTAAATCGAGCCATTCATGCTGTAATTGATTATGACGTCATTCTACACGTCATGTGGTTGATTATGACGTCATATGATGGATGGATAAACTTGAAAGGCCCGCTAACGATGTGTCCGATTCCCTGGTGAAACGCATATGCCTTAGTTGAATTAAACCGTGTACGATTTCAGAAAACGATACACTTGCTCAATTTAGAATAATAGAGTCACACCAATTGGCTAATGTGAATTTAACCTATGTTTACCCGACAACTGGACATTAACGCATTCATTAGATTCCATTAGTGATGCACATAGCGTTTCTATACATCAAATTTAAACAGCCAGCAATTCATTTCAATATTTGACGTGATTATAGTCGTATAGATACATAATCAATGTCGTGTCGTGTAAATTCACTTTATCGTGCGAAGGACGGCATACTTTGGGAAACTACCGATAGATATGTGAGCATTTGCAGAAAGGATCACCCACGATCGGCGGACTTCAAACCCCCCGTGTTACTCACTCTCTAGGCTGTCAAACCTGATTTCTCGCCTAATATTGTATAACTCAATCAACTAGAAATTGTTGCTGCCATACACCGCTCCATATAGGAAATTGTAGGCATACAGCATGCCTTGAACATAGTAACTATCTTTATGCATAAATCATACATTGGACATAGCAACTATATATATGCATAGATCATACATTGAAAATGATAACCATCTTTATGCATAAATCATAACATTAGACATGGCAACTATCTTACTGGACATGGAAACTATCTTTATGCATAAATCATACATTGGACATTGTAACTATCTTTATGAATAAATCATACATTGGACATGATAACCATCTTTATGCATAAATCATAACATTAAACATGGCAACCATCTTACTGGACATGGAAACTATCTTTATGCATATATTATACATTGAACATGGTAACTATCTTTAGGAATAAATCCTACATTGGACATGGTAACTATCTTTATGAATAAATCATACATTGGACATGGTAACTCTCTTTATGCATAAATCATACACTCGACATGGTAACTATCATTATGACTAAATCATACATTGAACATGGTAACCATCTTTATGCATAAATCATGCATTGGACATGGTAACTATTATTATGAATAAATCATACATTGAACATGGTAACTATCTTGATGCATAAATCATACATTGGACATGGTAACTATCTTTATGAATAAATCATACATTGGACATGGTAACTATCTTCTTGCATAAATCATACATTGGAAATTGTAACTATCTTTATGACTAAATCATACATTGGATATGGTAACTATCTTCATGCATAAATCATACATTGAACATGATAACTATCTTGATGCATAAATCATACATTGAACATGGTAACTATCTTGATGCATAAATCATACATTGAACATGATAACTATCTTGATGCATACATCATACATTGAACATGGTAACTATCTTTATGACTAAATCATACATTGGATATGGTAACTATCTTCATGCATAAATCATACATTGAACATGATAACTATCTTGATGCATAAATCATACATTGAACATGGTAACTATCTTGATGCATAAATCATACATTGAACATGATAACTATCTTGATGCATAAATCATACATTGAACATGGTAACTATCTTTATGAATAAATCATACATTGAACATGGTAACTATCTTCTTGCATAAATCATTCATTGGAAATTGTAACTATCTTTATGACTAAATCATACATAGGACATGGTAACTATCTCTATGAATAAATCAGACATTGGACATGGTAAATCTCTTTATGCATAAATCATACACTCGACATGGTAACTATCATTATGACTAAATCATACATTGAACATGGTAACTATCTTTATGAATAAATCATACATTGGATATGGTAACTATCTTCATGCATACATCATACATTGAACATGATAACTATCTTGATGCATAAATCATACATTGAACATGGTAACTATCGTGATGCATAAATCATACATTGAACATGATAACTATCTTGATGCATAAATCATACATTGAACATGGTAACTATCTTTATGAATAAATCATACATTGAACATGGTAACTATCTTTATGAATAAATCATACATTGAACATGGTAACTATCTTTATGACTAAATCATACATAGGACATGGTAACTATATTCATGACTAAATCATACATAGGACATAGTAACTATCTTTATGAATAAATCCTACATTGGACATGGTAACTATCTTTATGAATAAATCATACATTGGATATGGTAACTATCTTTATGCATAAAACATACACTCGACATGGTAACTATCATTATGACTAAATCATACATTGAACATGGTAACTATCTTTATGAATAAATCATACATTGGATATGGTAACTATCTTTATGCATAAATCATACATTGAACATGGTAACTATCTTTAGGAATAAATCCTACATTGGACATGGTAACTATCTTTATGAATAAATCATACATTGGACATGGTAACTCTCTTTATGCATAAATCATACACTCGACATGGTAACTATCATTATGACTAAATCATACATTGAACATGGTAACCATCTTTATGCATAAATCATGCATTGGACATGGTAACTGTTATTATGACTAAATCATACATAGGACATGGTAACTATCTTTATGAATAAATCATACATTAGACATGATAACTATCTTCTTGCATAAATCATACATTGGAAATTGTAACTATCTTTATGACTAAATCATACATAGGACATGGTAACTATCTTTATGCATAAATCATATATTGGACATGGTAACTATCTTTATGAATAAATCATACATTGGAAATTGTAACTATCTTTATGCATAAATCATACATTGAACATGATAACTATCTTGATGCATAAATCATACATTGAACATGGTAACTATCTTTATGAATAAATCATACATTGAACATGGTAACTATCTTCTTGCATAAATCATTCATTGGAAATTGTAACTATCTTTATGACTAAATCATACATAAGACATGGTAACTATCTCTATGACTAAATCATACATAGGACAGGTAACTATCTTTATGAATAAATCAGACATTGGACATGGTAAATCTCTTTATGCATAAATCATACACTCGACATGGTAACTATCATTATGACTAAATCATACATTGAACATGGTAACTATCTTTATGAATAAATCATACATTGAACATGGTAACTATCTTCTTGCATAAATCATTCATTGGAAATTGTAACTATCTTTATGACTAAATCATACATAGGACATGGTAACTATCTCTATGAATAAATCAGACATTGGACATGGTAAATCTCTTTATGCATAAATCATACACTCGACATGGTAACTATCATTATGACTAAATCATACATTGAACATGGTAACTATCTTTATGAATAAATCATACATTGGATATGGTAACTATCTTCATGCATACATCATACATTGAACATGATAACTATCTTGATGCATAAATCATACATTGAACATGGTAACTATCGTGATGCATAAATCATACATTGAACATGATAACTATCTTGATGCATAAATCATACATTGAACATGGTAACTATCTTTATGAATAAATCATACATTGAACATGGTAACTATCTTTATGAATAAATCATACATT
Source organism: Chaetoderma sp. LZ-2023a (assembly GCA_034401795.1). Lineage (NCBI taxonomy): Eukaryota > Metazoa > Mollusca > Caudofoveata > Chaetodermatida > Chaetodermatidae > Chaetoderma > Chaetoderma sp. LZ-2023a. Next base: position 7,730,413 of record CM067369.1, read on the forward strand.
GAACATGGTAACTATCTTTATGACTAAATCATACATAGGACATGGTAACTATATTCATGACTAAATCATACATAGGACATAGTAACTATCTTTATGAATAAATCCTACATTGGACATGGTAACTATCTTTATGAATAAATCATACATTGGATATGGTAACTATCTTTATGCATAAAACATACACTCGACATGGTAACTATCATTATGACTAAATCATACATTGAACATGGTAACTATCTTTATGAATAAATCATACATTGGATATGGTAACTATCTTTATGCATAAATCATACATTGAACATGGTAACTATCTTTAGGAATAAATCCTACATTGGACATGGTAACTATCTTTATGAATAAATCATACATTGGACATGGTAACTCTCTTTATGCATAAATCATACACTCGACATGGTAACTATCATTATGACTAAATCATACATTGAACATGGTAACCATCTTTATGCATAAATCATGCATTGGACATGGTAACTGTTATTATGACTAAATCATACATAGGACATGGTAACTATCTTTATGAATAAATCATACATTAGACATGATAACTATCTTCTTGCATAAATCATACATTGGAAATTGTAACTATCTTTATGACTAAATCATACATAGGACATGGTAACTATCTTTATGCATAAATCATATATTGGACATGGTAACTATCTTTATGAATAAATCATACATTGGAAATTGTAACTATCTTTATGCATAAATCATACATTGAACATGATAACTATCTTGATGCATAAATCATACATTGAACATGGTAACTATCTTTATGAATAAATCATACATTGAACATGGTAACTATCTTCTTGCATAAATCATTCATTGGAAATTGTAACTATCTTTATGACTAAATCATACATAAGACATGGTAACTATCTCTATGACTAAATCATACATAGGACAGGTAACTATCTTTATGAATAAATCAGACATTGGACATGGTAAATCTCTTTATGCATAAATCATACACTCGACATGGTAACTATCATTATGACTAAATCATACATTGAACATGGTAACTATCTTTATGAATAAATCATACATTGGATATGGTAACTATCTTTATGCATAAATCATACATTGAACATGGTAACTATCTTCTTGCATAAATCATTCATTGGAAATTGTAACTATCTTTATGACTAAATCATACATAGGACATGGTAACTATCTCTATGACGAAATCATACATAGGACATGGTAACTATCTTTATGAATAAATCAGACATTGGACATGGTAAATCTCTTTATGCATAAATCATACACTCGACATGGTAACTATCATTATGACTAAATCATACATTGAACATGGTAACTATCTTTATGAATAAATCATACATTGGATATGGTAACTATCTTCATGCATAAATCATACATTGAACATGATAACTATCTTGATGCATAAATCATACATTGAACATGGTAACTATCTTGATGCATAAATCATACATTGAACATGATAACTATCTTGATGCATAAATCATACATTGAACATGGTAACTATCTTCATGAATAAATCATACATTGAACATGGTAACTATCTTTATGAATAAATCATACATTGAACATGGTAACTATCTTTATGACTAAATCATACATAGGACATGGTAACTATCTTCATGACTAAATCATACATAGGACATGGTAACTATCTTTATGAATAAATCCTACATTGGACATGGTAACTATCTTTATGAATAAATCATACATTGGATATGGTAACTATCTTTATGCATAAATCATACACTCGACATGGTAACTATCATTATGACTAAATCATACATTGAACATGGTAACTATCTTTATGAATAAATCATACATTGGATATGGTAACTATCTTTATGCATAAATCATACATTGAACATTGTAACTATCTTTAGGAATAAATCCTACATTGGACATGGTAACTATCTTTATGAATAAATCATACATTGGACATGGTAACTCTCTTTATGCATAAATCATACACTCGACATGGTAACTATCATTATGACTAAATCATACATTGAACATGGTAACCATCTTTATGCATAAATCATGCATTGGACATGGTAACTATTATTATGACTAAATCATACATAGGACATGGTAACTATCTTTATGAATAAATCATACATTAGACATGATAACTATCTTCTTGCATAAATCATGCATTGGAAATTGTAACTATCTTTATGACTAAATCATACATAGGACATGGTAACTATCTTTATGCATAAATCATATATTGGACATGGTAACTATCTTTATGAATAAATCATACATTGGAAATTGTAACTATCTTTATGCATAAATCATACATTGAACATGGTAATTATCTTTATGAATAAATAATACATTGGACATGGTAACTATCTTTATACATAAATCATACATTGGACATGCTAGCTATTATTATGACTAAATCATACATTGGACATGGTAACTATCTTTATGAATAAATCATACATTAGACATGATAACTATCTTCTTGCATAAATCATACATTGGAAATTGTAACTATCTTTATGACTAAATCATACATAGGACATGGTAACTATCTTTATGCATAAATCATATATTGGACATGGTAACCATCCTTTCCGCGATCCTTTAAAATGAAGACATCTTGATAAAGTTGGCCAATCACAGATGTGATCTTGACCATTGTATGGGTGTAATTAGATGACGTTTAGTACATGACTCACATGAAAATCGTAATAAGCGTATTAGTTATCATGCTGACCAACGAATATAACTAATTGATATCATTATTTTATGCAGAACCTGATATGAGTTGTTTAAAATGTTTAGCTCATAAGACGAAATTTAACACACTCGTTGATATTTCTGAAACAAAAGTGTTCCAGTTAACGTTAATCAGTAATAGAATAGTGGGATGTTAGCCGAATGAATAAAAATATGTCTAGAATCTACAGTTATATTAAATTACCACGAATTTTGTTCATTCCTGGAAAACCAACCACGGGATGTTTGGGATTATTTTACAACATTTTAAGGGGACAGGATGTATCAGGTTAGACATTCCATGCTCGCTTGTCACAACGCAGTTAAAATTAAATCCACCAGTGAACGAGCCATTCGACACTGTTCGCCGTAGCTGCATTAATGTGTTTAATACTGTTAATATCACCGGGATGCAGTAGACCCGTTATCATCAACAATGCTATCTGAGTCAAACAATGTGCAAAAGGTAGACAGCCCCTCCACCGACCTCAGTGGTTGGAGTTCATCATCTCCCACTCGCCCATACATCTTCAGCCCACAACATTGATTATTTTTTAGATGCAGTGCAGCTCCGACATAACTTAACATGTTTCCCCAAAGAATTTTATGTTCTGTTGAATATTTTGCACATTATTGGTTTGGAAGTCATTGCTGCCATCTAATTATGTTAAGAATGTTAAACGGAACATTTCTTACATCACGTTCCAAATAGTACTACCTAACATGTTTCTTTTTCATTTTGGAAATATTCACAACCTGTTTATTACTGTGTTGTAGACTGCAGCATCTCATAAAATGGCACCATCTATGCTGAGTGTGCTGTAACAAAATTGATCTGGAAAAGATTCTCTTATCGTTCTCCCATGTGTGGAGCATTCTTAGCCATTATACTGAGAATTCATGGCAACACCTCTACAGTGACAATACCCCCACCCCACCGCAGCCCCATCCAACTATATGTTCCAACCTTGAATGTGAAATACCTCAATCTGGTGTGTTAGGTACAGGATCTGAAGGTAGTCGTTTGATCTTGTCTGCCTATGGCATGCTAGCTGTTGTCGTTTCTACTGTTAAAATTCTTTCAACATTTTTCTCTGGATCTGTGTTTGCAGCCCAATTTTGTCAGTCTACATGCAGGTTCATTATCATATATTATCGTAGTGTGATGGTATCTAATGAACAAATGCATGCTGTAGCTTCTTGCACGTATATGTCCGAGTGACATTAAGGTAAACTAGTTCTTGGTAATTATTAGCCCGCGAAGGACAAATAGGACATTGCTGCAGAATACGACTTTCTTTGAGGTGTTTGTCATCTGTTGCGTAATAGACTCTGATGCTGTCCCTAATGCTTCTGCTTCAGTTTCATAATGGCTATATAATAAAACTCAGAATCAAAACATATAAGCGTAATGAACCAGTGGCTTGCAATATAATACTTAATGGGGGAATCCAATCTGTCACTCGAGTAGCTGACAGTATGATAAATTACGTCACTAAGTTGCTGACATAATGCTCTACAATCACTAGGTCAACACCGTGTAGAGTTAAATCCCTCCAACCCTCTGGTTCACTGCGGTGTCAATGACATATGAGACTATTTTCCGCAAAGCCTACTCACTGCATTATCATTCCTGGTGTCCTGAGCTTATTCTCCAACATAACTGACTTTCGTCAAGAGATGTTATGTCCATTTTAATTAGTTCTAACCTAGATGCGAGCCAATGCTCTCTCTTTACACATCAGGCATGTCGAATAGTATACGAGCCTAAAATTTGCTCTGGTTATAGGCAGGCATCATTAGATATGCTAAGCATGCGATTCATTCAATAATGCGTCTTCCAGTACTAGATACGGCGAAAGAGAAAGCTGGACAGTAGTCTCCTACTTAAAGACCATACCACAGCATAGCGATAACGATCCTCAATAGCGATACTCGTTATTAAATACTTAACATAAGATCACAACAAGAGAGGTCAGATCTCAAAGATAACGGTAATACGATAACTATCATCCAAGAAACTTCTATTCAGCGACCTGTTTTGAAGAGATATTTTTGTCTTGCGACAAGGATATGACAAATGCAAAAAATGTGATGGACAGAAGGCCACGCTATTTTTTGGTAAAATATTGTGTTGACCATTCATGGTTAAGATTTTGGGTCTTCAGGGATGACTTGCGAATTGTTTACTCGATGATTCCACTCCGCCACCGGTAAGATCTATGGTGTTAGCGGTTGCTGCGACAACCTCTACCCGATGATGAAGAAGAATACTGACAGTCGGCTCGCCTCGTCGTAAAGATGATTATGACGATATTTATTTGAAAGACTGTCGGGCCTATCTGACTATGAAGATCTAACGGTACGGATTGGATGTTTCTTTCAACTCTGGAATCAGATTCTAACGATGATTTTGACTTGAACAGACTAACCAAACTATTGTCTTACTATATGTAAGAGGATAATTTTATTGAAGATATTCTAACTATACAAAACTGATAAAGATATTTTAAACTGGAGCATAAAATTGCTCAAAGACAACTAGTACCTTGCTGATACGAATCAAGTAAATGCTAAGATACGCTACTCTACAACTAACCACGAACGTAACACCAGCGACGTGTTACGTGAACCACGATGTTGGATTGATTGATTTTCTCTAACTGAAAGTGTGTCTTATATAGCCCTCTATTCTGAGGTTCTATACATATCTAGATATTTAGATTCTACCAGAATCTGTTCCGATGATTCTTCTAGGTAAGTTATAAGCACAGCTTGATTGGCTTGAACAATCAGTCCACCAATCAACTTCTGCTTACTCCCTCCTAGAAGTTCCTTCGTAATAAATGTTGGTCGTTCTGACCAATCAACGATCCTTGTATTTCGATTTTCACTACAAAACCTATTCTGTTTGATTCTTTGCTACAGAGTTTGATCGACGCTCATTGATCGTGACGTCATCCTGACCAATCAAACTCTGTGCTATTATTCTCTGGAGATGATGCCTCACATAGACAAGGCGGTGGTAGCTGGTTCTGATTTGGTGCGATCTGTCAGCTAACTAACAACATTACGGAATGTGTTGTTGTTGCATGCCATTGTATGAGTGACATATAGTTGATATACAAATTTCGATTATGTTATTAATTCCTACAGGACGCTACAATGTCCTTGTCCTGTCCATTGCCTATTGATGGATAAGCCTGTAGGATGCTAGAGTTAATAGGCACATGAGCTGTATGATCTCATTGCCAGCTGATGTTGTTCTATTCTCCTGTGGAAATCTAGAACGCCTACGTCATCAACTAAGTCCATTTGTCACGTCCGATTCCAGTGATTCTTATACAATGATTATTTTCTAAACTATCGATCCAAACGACTGCTTAATATCATAAAAGTGTATGCCGATTGAACAGCAACAACTTTCATCTAAACTATTTCCAGATACACGTCAACTCAGAACCGTGGGACTTATTTCAATCAATTCGACTACTTCAATTTTGATGATAAAACTTTATCCAACAATCCTGATTGTGCTACATTCACACACCATCCATTTCGCAGAAACTGTATATCATCAACACCGGCTGATGTAAACAATAATAAATTAAATATTAAATATAACGTCAACCGGTCCATTAGCTCACCTGGTATTTTCAAATCATAAATTTCACTTAGGACTTACTCGCAAATATAAGACATCCAGCGGGGTCATGACTCCCACAAGACAATCCCATATCTACAATGGGTTATCACTATCGTTTATCGTTATCGTTGTTGTGAGGGTGTGACCAAGCCTTTAGGTTGACATGATTTTGCTACAGTATCTCGCTGTAGCCACAAACAAATGATAAGCATTGCGAAAACAAAAGGCGCGCATTTCCCTTGCTTCCCAAATCACCTTAGGAAACAGGCTTGCTTCAATGTGGAGATTTGGCAGCAACAGCGACCAGTCAAGTTAGGTTCAAAATATTCAACCGCATGTTTATTAAATACTAAGGACATACAATGTGTACAACAACGCTGAGTCCGTCACTAATTACGCGTTCGTGACGTTCTTATCTACGTCAATCATGACGTCATTGATTTTGACATCATCCTACATATTACGCCCTTAATTATGACGTCATATGATGAATGGATAAACTGGAAAGGTCCATTCTATCAGAAGAAATGTTGAATTATCCACACTAATAAAAGCAGACAATTCATCCAGCGCGGCACGTAGTTCTACAACGTTGCCAGTGGTACATGTCTATGGAGACAAGAATGGACTCGATGCTCTGCTGTATTGGTATAGAGGGATGCTTGTGATCTGCCCCTCAAAGTATGCATCACATGTTAGCTAACGCTATGGCTAACAAGCATAATGACTTAACTCCGTAACGAAAATCGAAAAGTCTATCGGGAACGATACGAAGTGCATGTACTTGATGAATTTACAATTTAATAAACAATATTTCTACGCGTATTGGAATCGATTTAAAACTTTGAAACCTGAAATTCCAGAATCAGGATTTCAAGATCGCTATACAGGTAAGTTCTTGATTATTGTGAACTTAATTTGCCCGAGTTGTTGCTGCAACAATCAAATTATGCTTCAAAATATTCATCAGCTTATAAGTATGTATAACCTGAAATCGTGATTCTGGAAATTCAGGCTCCAAAATCTTCAATTGATTCAATACGCGTAAAATGTGGGCGGAGCGTAGCTAGATATGAGAGAGGCATAGGTAAAAATAAATCACTCTATCATTAGCATAGAAGGCCGAGGGAATGTTCATTTGTAAATAATGATGTTATAGTTGACACGAGGGAATTCTCATTTGTAAATAATGACATTGTAGTTGACACGAGGGAATTCTCATTTGTAAATAATGATGTTATAGTTGACACGAGGGAATTCTCATTTGTAAATAATACCATTGTAGTTGACACGAGGGAATTCTCATTTGTAAATAATGATGTTATGGTTGACACGAGGGAATTCTCATTTGTAAATAATGACATTGTAGTTGACACGAGGGAATTCTCATTTGTAATTAATGGCATTGTAGTTGACACGATGGAATTCTCATTTGTAAATAATGATGTTGTAGTTGACACGAGGGAATTCTCATTTGTAAATAATGACATTGTAGTTGACACGAGGGAATTCTCATTTGTAATTAATGGCATTGTAGTTGACACGAGGGAATTCTCATTTGTAAATAATGATGTTGTAGTTGACACGAGGGAATTCTCATTTGTAAATAATGATGTTGTAGTTGACATGATGGAATTCTCATTTGTAAATAATGATGTTGTAGTTGACACGAGGGAATTCTCATTTGTAATTAATGGCATTGTAGTTGACACGATGGAATTCTCATTTGTAAATAATGATGTTGTAGTTGACACGAGGGAATTCTCATTTGTAAATAATGATGTTGTAGTTGACATGAGGGAATTCTCATTTGTAAATAATGATGCTGTAGTTGACACGAGGGAATTCTCATTTGTAAATAATGATGTTGTAGTTGACACGAGGGAATTCTCATTTGTAAATAATGATGTTGTAGTTGACACGAGGGAATTCTCATTTGTAAGTAATGATGCTGTAGTTGACACGAGGGAATTCTCATTTGTAATTAATGATGTTGTAGTTGACACGAGGGAATTCTCATTTGTAAATAATGACATTGTAGTTGACACGAGGGAATTCTCATTTGTAAATAATGATGTTGTAGTTGACATGAGGGAATTCTCATTTGTAAATAATGATGTTGTAGTTGACACGAGGGAATTCTCATGTGTAAGTAATGATGCTGTAGTTGACACGAGGGAATTCTCATTTGTAAATAATGATGTTGTAGTTGACACGAGGGAATTCTCATTTGTAAATAATGATGTTGTAGTTGACACGAGGGAATTCTCATTTGTAAGTAATGATGCTGTAGTTGACACGAGGGAATTCTCATTTGTAAATAATGATGTTATATTTGACACGATCATAGAAATCCAGACGCAATTGTGACAACTATATATCGGCGCTCCAAAAGCCATTGACTGGCGATTTGTCGTAGCTGCGGTCCAATAACCATATAACAATTTTCCAGTTGATTGACAATTGTGTGAGAACAATTCATGTTTGCGTTTCCGCCCAATTTGTGTGATATTGAGTTAGTAATATCTGTGCATGTAGCCGTCACGGTATTACAGTAGATTAAGGGCGTGCACCGACTCTGAATATGGCGTTGTTGTGAGATCGTGTTGCCTTAGACAGCAACAACCTATGACCAGCACCATTTTCAATGAATTTGCAGCTGTCTGCGGAATCAAGTAGATAAATGGATGATATCATGCCTTGTATTGCGATTAGTTGTATTTCAAACTCAAGCGCGGGTCTACTTTCTAAATGACAATCTAAGAGTACATTCCGTATCGTTTTATATCAGACGGCGAGATTTAGCACAGGTTCTATGTAACAACAGAAGGATCCATTTCTAGATATGACCCGCCCATTTTAGCTAAGCTCCGCCCCCGATTTGCTCGTGCTCGGATCAATTTACATACTTTGAAACACGAATTCTCCGAGGACTTATTTCAAGATAATACACGTAAGTTGTTGAATATTTGGAAATTTTAACCTAATTTGACTTGGTGCTGTTGCTCCCTATGGCAACTATATTTACAATTATATACATGTACATCTGCTAAAAAGTCATGGCTAGCGGGTTGACCATTAAGCAGATCTTACCTAACACAGGACTAGTTCCGCTACCAACTGCTACTATCAAGTTTACGAGCGTAATATCGATGACACCACATGTCCCCGTCGTCAAAGCAATAAAATCACATAGCTGATTTCCTTCCGATAGTAAACGTACCAGAATCTAAATAATAAAAAATAGATCTTTGCGTCTGACGATTATGTCACATGACACATCACGGGCACGATGTAATGGGTTGCCACGGAAACGACTGCTCATAAAATATATCTGCGATTAGGTCTATGTATATATGAGCAATATTATATTCAATACTGGAGATGGTTTTAGGTGTCGCTGCTTGGTAATACGGGTGTGGAGTGTCGCTGCTTGGTAATCGGGGTTTTGAGTGTCGCTGCTTGGTAATAGGCACAACTGATTTCATTAAAGCTATTTTCAATGTATTCTTGAACTAGTTTAGGTCAGACTATATTCAAAATAAATAATGTCTCTTGGACTTCTGAGACAGAAACGTTTCCTCACATCTATATATTGTATGAATGTACCCCGCACAACCAACCACGTGGATATATGTGTATTTTGATCTTGGCAACCTATCCAGTAGTAGGCCTCGTTAATGGTCCCTGGCATGTCCAGAGACCTCTCAACTCTCATGTATTCAGCGTGAAACTCAAGCGAGAAACTCAAGCACGCATTCACCATGAAACTCAAGCACGCATTCACCATGAAACTCAAGCACGCATTCACCATGAAACTCAAGCAGATATTCACCATGAAACTCAAGCAGACATTCACCATGAAACTCAAGCAGACATTCACCATGAAACTCAAGCAGACATTCACCATGAAACTCAAGCAGACATTCACCATGAAACACAAGCAGACATTCACCATGAAACTCAAGCAGACATTCACCATGAAACTCAAGCACGCATTCACCATGAAACTCAAGCAGACATTCACCATGAAACTCAAGCACGCATTCACCATGAAACTCAAGCAGGCATTCACCATGAAACTCAAGCAGACATTCACCATGAAACTCAAGCACGCATTCACCATGAAACTCAAGCAGACATTCACCATGAAACTCAAGCAGACATTCACCATGAAACTCAAGCAGACATTCACCATGAAACTCAAGCAGACATTCACCATGAAACTCAAGCACGCATTCACCATGAAACTCAAGCAGACATTCACCATGAAACTCAAGCAGACATTCACCATGAAACTCAAGCACGCATTCACCATGAAACTCAAGCACGCATTCACCATGAAACTCAAGCACGCATTCACCATGAAACTCAAGCAGACATTCACCATGAAACTCAAGCAGACATTCACCATGAAACTCAAGCACGCATTCACCATGAAACTCAAGCACGCATTCACCATGAAACTCAAGCACGCATTCACCATGAAACTCAAGCACGCATTCACCATGAAAGTCAAGCACGCATTCACCATGAAACTCAAGCACGCATTCACCATGAAACTCAAGCACGCATTCACCATGAAACTCAAGCACGCATTCACCATGAAACTCAAGCAGACATTCACCATGAAACTCAAGCACGCATTCACCATGAAACTCAAGCACGCATACACCATGAAACTCAAGCACGCATTCACCATGAAACTCAAGCACGCATTCACCATGAAACTCAAGCACGCATTCACCATGAAACTCAAGCAGACATTCACCATGAAACTCAAGCAGACATTCACCATGAAACTCAAGCAGACATTCACCATGAAACTCAAGCAGACATTCACCATGAAACTCAAGCACGCATTCACCATGAAACTCAAGCACACATTCACCATGAAACTCAAGCACGCATTCACCATGAAACTCAAGCACGCATTCACCATGAAACTCAAGCACGCATTCACCATGAAACTCAAGCACGCATTCACCATGAAACTCAAGCAGATATTCACCATGAAACTCAAGCAGACATTCACCATGAAACTCAAGCAGACATTCGCCATGAAACTCAAGCACGCATTCACCATGAAACTCAAGCAGACATTCACCATGAAACTCAAGCAGACATTCACCATGAAACTCAAGCAGACATTCACCATGAAACTCAAGCACGCATTCACCATGAAACTCAAGCACGCATTCACCATGAAACTCAAGCACGCATTCACCATGAAACTCAAGCACGCATTCACCATGAAACTCAAGCACGCATTCACCATGAAACTCAAGCACGCATTCACCATGAAACTCAAGCACGCATTCACCATGAAACTCAAGCACGCATTCACCATGAAACTCAAGCACGCATTCACCATGAAACTCAAGCACGCATTCACCATGAAACTCAAGCACGCATTCACCATGAAACTCAAGCACGCATTCACCATGAAACTCAAGCACGCATTCACCATGAAACTCAAGCACGCATTCACCATGAAACTCAAGCACGCATTCACCATGAAACTCAAGCACGCATTCACCATGAAACTCAAGCACGCATTCACCATGAAACTCAAGCAGACATTCACCATGAAACTCAAGCACGCATTCACCATGAAACTCAAGCACGCATTCACCATGAAACTCAAGCACGCATTCACCATGAAACTCAAGCAGACATTCAGCATGAGACTCAGGTCCGCATTCAGCAAGAGACTGAAGCGTGAGACGTAAGCACGCATTCAGCATGAGACTCAAACATGCATTTAGCATTAGACTGATGGACGCATTCAGCATTAGACTCAAGGAACCATTCAGCATTGGACTCAAGCACGCATTCAGCATTATACTTAAGGACGCGGTCAACATTATACTCAAGGACGCATTCAACATTAGACGTGTGTGTGTGATATTGAGTTAGTAATATCTGTGCTCAAGCACGCAATCAGCAATAGACTCAGGCACGCATTCAGCATGAGACTCAAGCACGCAGTCAGCATGAGACTCAAGCACGCAGTCAGCATGAGACTCAAGCACGCAGTCAGCATGAGACTCAAGCACGCAGTCAGCATGAGACTCAAGCACGCAGTCAGCATGAGACTCAGGCACGCATTCAGCATGAGACTCAAGAACGCAGTCAGCAATAGACTCAAGCACGCAGTCAGCATGAGACTCAAGCACGCAGTCAGCATGAGACTCAAGCACGCAGTCAGCATGAGACTCAAGCACGCAGTCAGCATGAGACTCAAGCACGCAGTCAGCATGAGACTCAAGCACGCAGTCAGAATGAGACTCAAGCATGCATTCTTCATGAGACTCAAGCACGCATTAAGCATTAGACTCAAGCACGCATTCAGCATTAGACTCAAGCACGCATTCAGCATGAGACACACGCATGCAGTCAGCCTGAGATTCAAGCACGCAGTCAGCATGAGATTCAAGCACACATTTGGCATGAGACACAAGCGTTGGACTCAAGTGCGCATTCAGCATTAGACTCAAGCACGCATTCAGCATGAGACTCAGGCATGCATTAAGCATTAGACTCAGGCACGCATTCAGCATGAGACACAAGCACGCATTCAGCATGAGACTCAAGCACGCATTCAGCATGAGATTCAAGCACGCATTCAGCATGAGACTCCAGCACGTATTCAGCATGAGACTCAAGCACGCATTCAGCATTGGACTCAAGCACGTATTCATCATGAGACACAAGCACGTATTCATCATGAGACTCAAGCACGCATTCAGCATGAGACACAAGCACGCATTCAGCATGAGACACAAGCACGCATTCAGCATGAGACACAAGCACGCATTCAGTATGAGACTCAGGCATGCATTAAGCATTAGACTCAGGCACGCATTCAGCATGAGACACAAGCACGCATTCAGCATGAGACTCAAGCACGCATTCAGCATGAAACTCGATCACGCATTTAGCAATATACTTACGCACATATTCAGCATTAGACTGAAGCACGCATTCAGCTCGAGACTCAAGCACGCATTCAGCATTAGAATCAACGACGCATTCAGCATTATACCTAAGCACACATTCAGCACGAGACTCAAACACAAGACTCATCATGAGATTCAAGCACGTATTCAGCATTAGACTCAAGGACGCATTCATCATTAGACTCATGCATGCAATCAACATGAGACACAAGCACGCATTCATCATTAGACTCACGCATGCATTCAACATGAGAAACAAGCACGCATTCAGCATTAGACTCAAGGACGCATTCATCATCAGACTCACGCATGCATTCAACATGAGCCTCAAGCACGCATTCAGCACGAGACTCAGGGACGCATTCATCATTAGACTCACGCATGCTTTCAACATGAGACACAAGCACTCATTCAGCATTAGACTCAAGCACGCAGTCAGCATTATACTCAAACACGCATTCAGCATGAGATTCAAGCACACATTTGGCATGAGACTCAAGCGTTAGACTCAAGTGCGGATTCAGCATTAGACTCAAGGAGGCATTCAGCATGAGACTCAAGCATGCATTCAGCATTAGACTCAAGCACGCATTCAGCATTAGACTCAAGCACGCATTCAGTGTTAGACTCAAGCACGCATTCAGCATGAGACTCCAGCACGCATTCAGCATGAGACTCAAGCATGCATTCAGCATGAGACTCAAGCACGCATTCAGCATTAGACTCAAGCACGCATTCAGCATGAGACTCAAGGAGGCATTCAGCATGAGACTCAAACACGGATTCATCATGAGACTCAAACACGCATTCAGCATGAGATTCAAGCACGCAGTCAGCATGAGACACAAGCACGCATTTAGCATGAGATTCAAGCACGCAGTCAGCATGAGATTCAAGCACGCAGTCAGCATGAGATTCAAGCACACGTTTGGCATGAGACTCAAGCGTTAGACTCAATTGCGCAATCAGCCTTAGACTCAAGCATGCATTCAGCATTAGACTCAGGCATGCATTCAGCATGAGACACAAGCACGCATTCAGCAGGAGACACACGCATGCAGTCAGCCTGAGATTCAAGCACGCAGTCAGCATGAGATTCAAGCACACATTTGGCATGAGACACAAGCGTTGGACTCAAGTGCGCATTCAGCATTAGACTCAAGCACGCATTCAGCATGAGACTCAGGCATGCATTAAGCATTAGACTCAGGCACGCATTCAGCATGAGACACAAGCACGTATTCATCATGAGACACATGCACGTATTCATCATGAGACTCAAGCACGTATTCATCATTAGACTCACGCACGCATTCAGCATGAGACTCCAGTACGCATTCAGCATTATACTCAAGGAGGCATTCAGCATTATCCTCAAGGAGGCCTTCAGCATGAGACTCAAGCACGCATTCAGCATGAGACTCAAGCACGCATTCAGCATGAGACTCAAGGAGGCATTCAGCATGAGACTCAAACACGCATTCAGCATGAGACACAAGCACGCATTTAGCATGAAATTCAAGCACGCAGTCAGCATGAGATTCAAGCACGCAGTCAGCATGAGATTCAAGCACACGTTTGGCATGAGACTCAAGCGTTAGCCTCAAGCACGCATTCAGCATGAAACTCAAGCACGCATTCAGCATGAGACTCAAGCACGCAGTCAGCATGAGATTCAAGCACGCAGTCAGCATGAGATTCAAGCACACATTTGGCATGAGACTCAAGCGTTAGACTCAAGTGCGCATTCAGCATTAGACTCAAGCACGCATTCAGTATTAGACTCAAGCACGCATTCAACATAGGACTCAATCACGCATTCAACATTAGAGTCAAGCGTGAGAATTAAGCACACATTCAGCATATGATTCAAGCACGCATTCAGCATTAGACTCAAGCACGCATTCACAATTAGACTCAAGCACGCATTCAGCATTAGACTCAAGCACGCATTCATCATTAGACTCAAGTGCGCATTCAGCGTGAGACTCAAGCACGCATTCAGCGTGAGACTCTAGCACCCACTCAGCATAGATCACAAGCACCCATTCAACATTAGACTCAAGCGTGAGACTTAAGCACGCATTCAGCATAGGACTCAAGCAAGCATTCACCATTATACTCAAGCGTAAGACTCACGCTTTGTCTGTGTTGGGATCGATCGGTCGATCCCTGAACTTCCTAAATCTCAATTTCCATGAAAACTATACTGGCGGCAACAGCAACCAGTTGAATTAATTTCAAAAAATGTAACAGCCTATTTATTAAATAGTACTGACGGACTTTCAAAGACATGGAATTAATATAACTTCAATCCAGCGAATGCGTTTGCATGGGCGGACATAATTATTAGACATTTCTTATTCACGTAATCTTGGCTAACAAGATATAATTATTCCCTGAATTCCTGGAAGGAAGAGCTGTAGTACCCTTCCTTTTGTAGGCTAAAGACAATCGTTATTACACCATACAATAATAAGCGTAATCAAAGTATTGCTGGTTGTTTTGACAGTAGTTTATCTGCGCCATCTTTACGAAACAACGAATTTCAGTTGAAATATGTTTCTAAATAATTTATTCATTTGGTTTCCTATTTGTAAACCGTCACCAAAGTGGGAAAAGGAAAAGGTCCCGACGACAATCGTCTGATTTATTCTCCTGGCTGAATGCACTAATTTGGAAACTAATTTGACATGTAACTGCCGCTGCCATTGGAAAACGTCCCCAGTCTAATTACAAGACCAGACGATACACAATAATAAAGAGATATGATTTTACATTTCATTTTCCTCAATTGCCACCTATGATTCGCATTGCTGATTTGAATTTGCCTTGTAACAATAGCTAACAGCAAGCTTTCTTGCACGTCAGAGGTTGCAAGTAAACCCTCACATTTGTTGATCAGTTCATCTAGATGTGCGCAAGACTCACATGCATACTAAATCTCAGGTGGAAGGCTCTGCATGCCCAACAGTAATACTGGTGTCCACTTGTACGGTATGTTGCAAAGTAGTATGGTAACATATGACTCTGGTGACTGAAATGGAGAGACCAATCACCATCGCGTTCTGCCTGAATATTCTGGGTAAACATGTCCCAATATTTGAATGTTGGTGAATCAGAATATCCCAATTGTCGATACGTTTCAAAGTGTTTTACACAGTGCGATAGTAATGAATGATTCAGGCCTATGATCACTTCATTTACATTTTCTTTGTGCTCCCTGACTGCAGTCTGTGTATCTACCAACGCCTGACGAAATAATAACGGGAATGTCATTCTTTTCACACTATTTGATGAAACAACTTAGCCACTGCTCTGATAAAGCCTCATAGTCTAGTGTGTTTCCATGAACAGCACAGTAGAAATGTTCTCCTTGAATCGGCTGAATCTGAATCGGCTAATAAGTCCACCATTCGCCCATAATTAACCAATTGTTACTATGTAGGTGGAGACCGCATGACAGTCAACCAAACATAGTGCATGTGTCTGAAGTTCATCATGTGCTGTACACTTTACCCATTGTGGAGTGACATACAGTTGCACCTAGATGGTTTGAAAATAATTGATTTAACCAAGTGTATTCGACATATCCTTACATTCTTTCATTGTAGTGTATAGCGTTTTCATATCAGTCAGTTTAGAGCCTATTATAGGTTCATAGGCAATAGCAGTCTTATTAAGTCCTCTCCAGAAAGGGATCTCCTGTATTCAATATCACTAGGAAGAAGAAACACTTCACGAGATTGTAATCGCAACAGAAGCCATGCTGTGTCACAGATATTATTCATACTGGTGGATTGTAGTGCAGTTATTTGCTTTGTAGCGTGTTCCTTATTAGATAGATTCGGTCGCATAGTCTGTTTTGTCAAATTGCAATACTTGCATTAGTGAGCATGTCTCTGTGGTAAGACTCATACGTCTCATAACTACACTTAATGGGAGCAGTAGATGTTTGCTCTGTTCCACGAAGTTGATGTTGAAAGACAATGCGTGCTGTGAAGAGAAACGTGGAATTGCCATCTTTTGTTTCTGGGGTAATGTCCACATTGTCTACACCTTCTTGAACTAGATGCCTAGCTTCATCATAACTAGCATATAATCCTTGAGAATACACTATGTCAACCACACTTTGAGAACCAAAGTCATGGTGTAGCTGGACTGCTAGGCCAATCTGCCGAGGTCTTACTACATTATTGCTCACTGACACAATTATTTTGGTAATGGCAGCACATGGTCTGGTAAGTTCTGGAGTAGGTGTAAATGCGGGGTTTGCTGACTCGTATGACTGAGTGTCTACTAGCCATTCCATGAAACTAAACACACAGGGTTTCCCATAAGGGACGTTTCGAGAGCATATACCCCCAAAATGTAACCAGGGACCACAAACAGTTGTGATTATAGGTCCCATGGGAGCCCTGGAGATCTTGTATTATTGTTAAATATTAATTAGTGTATAGGTTTTTGCACAAACATGCCCACAAAATCAAGCATGGAACCCTCAGTTTGAACCCTTAGATTTCAGTGTGCTGGGTCCCTAAGACCTCCAAAATGTAAATGTCATGGTAAACACTGATTCCCAACTAATTCATGGATATACAGTGATGGCACTCTCTAATTTCAGCATGGATGAGGAAAACCGCATTTTAATCCAAAATATAAGTTTGGATTTTGGACCACTAGATTTCAGGTTGGAATACCTAGACTTCTAGCTGTCGTGTCCATGGGACTTCCAAAACTAGGATGCCATGAGAAACACTGTAAACAAAGTGGGGGAATGTTAGAAGCTGATGACACTATGCCCAGTTGGTGAGTTGAGGGATATTCTGAAGGAGGGTTATACTGAAACATGTCTTGTCTTCGGATAGACGCTACAGAGTACAATATTCTCTTCGGGTTACTGTCCAAGGTACATTCTGAAGTGACATCAAGTGCAATTATTGCCGACTTTAGCTCATGTTTAAGCTCATTTGCTGCCTTATTGGAATACCCAACAGTGATATGTCTTCTGAGCACAATATTGGACTGACAATGCTGGTATTGTATCATAATAGAATCGCCATAGTGTTTCTCTAACTTACACCGAGGTGTGGAGCTCATGTAACATTCACTAACATTCAATGAGAATGAATAGAAATACTTTCTTATTTTTCATTAGATCGTGATTAATTACTTCAATAAACTTTCGGAATGCTTGATCATGGTCTGTTAGATCGCCGTTATCTTGGACTGTGTCTTGTGACATTTTCATGTGTGTAGAAAGGCAAGCTGAGTGATAAAGAGTATAATAACTATCAAATCTTGATTTCTGACCCACATCAGCATGTGTTCATCACTGTGCTATTCTGCGGCCTGCTTTGGACTTCAAACTGCTGTGAAAATACTAAACTGGCTCTAGTAGAGGTCGGCATGACGGAATCCTCTCTAGATGTACTAACCTACGGATGTGTGGTAGGGAGGTATTCTGACGATGTGCGTTTTACATGAGATAGGGTGATCTTGCTAGTGTATACTTGAAAACATCTTCTGTGATAGTAGGTAGTGGTATTCTCTGATATGAGTCTTAAATGTGTGTCATCCTTTCGAATTTATCCAGCCGTTTTTAAACTAATAAGAACAGCATCTGTAGCTTTACTGAGCAGTTCATTTAATTTAAGCTGTTGGCAAATCACACAATTATCTGATAGTTTTAGCTTTTTGTACTTCGGACCTAGTTTTAGTGGGCCTACACCATCACCAATGTTAGTTTCACATTTACCTGGTTCATCCATTTCAGTATAATTACCTGAAAATAGAGAGAAATTATTAAATATGCAACATTTACCTTCATTCACAGCTACATAAACTTTATTAAACTAATTTAAAGAACCAAGCTTCAATGGTGAACATAACATCCAAGTTTCACGACCATCGCTTCTGTAGACCCTTCGACATCGCTTCAGTGGAATCTGAGTTATTATGACAAGTGTGATGTTACCTTTTACTGACCTTGAATTTGGCCTTTTCGGTCCCACAATACCAACACGAGTTAGCAAACATCTATTCAGACATGTGTATACATCCATATGCCTCATACACAATTGCAATAGGCCCGTGGCGCTTTGTTGGCGACTATGCAAAAATACTTTGATATAGGAAAGGGACCTGGATAATTTAATGTAGCAATACAGCATTGTAAATGTTGAATACCACTCTAGAACGAATGCATATTACCTTTTAATATGATGTAGCATTTTAAAATGAAAAATTATCTACACTTCCCCTCTACGAAGATGAATAATTAATTTAGATGACCCGAAATTGAGGTGTAAAACGTCGGAATATAAGTGATACATTTCTCCACTGTTCTGCTTAGTCCATAAAATAAAAATATATTTAACTCACCAGAGGATGATAGAAATAAAAGGTTACTGATTCGGCTGTGTTATCATGACGAAATGTGTGTAGTGGACCAATTTTAGATATATAATAGAAGCAAAATACCAATATAAGCTCTAATATAATATACTGACAAAGCTGAATTAAATTCCCTCTGATTTGCAGCTAAACATAAAATCTGCTGACAATTCTGAAAACAATTCAACCAAATTTTGTTGTTACCACATTACTATAATTGCAATGCTGCCTGACATTTCAGTTTTCGAACCCCCACTATTAGCTAAATACCTATTGTATCCGAAAGGCAAACATAATTCTATTAATGCAGCATACCATTTCAAAGGAAACTTAAAGATAAATCAAAGGATAATCATTTCAAATGCGTTGTGTAGTCATATCAGTAATCTTTATTGTTTTAAATACTTTTAAAATACCCTTGCTAGGTTCCCTTTGCCCAAAATAGTGAATGGAAAGATTTGTCTTTTGGGCAACATATATGATTCAACAACAAATTTCGCACGCCAAAATAATTTGTATTACGTGGGATTTCTGAAATATAGCTTGTGATTTAAATACTGGTTTAATATTTGAATCATAGCAGAAAATGAAAATTTATCTGATATCACAAAATGTTTCCGAAATGTCAAAATTGATGTCAACATGATTGGTAAGACAGTTCTGGCAACGCAAAACCCATAAGGCGAAATGTACATAAGTTATTGATTCAATTCACCACATGTATTATCTGAAGACGATACTTTGAGCGCTTGTAGCAACTAGTATCATGGAGCTATAATTAGGAGAAAATGTTACACCCACTTTTAAGACAGAATTCTAATGCAACCTTTCATAGATGGTGTCCTGTCATTTGAATATAGTTGAGAGAAACACCACAATCTACCTACTTTTTAATAACGCAGACTGTTTCTAGTTTCCGAAAATGCATAACAGTAAATAGTATCTCCGTTTTCCCTCAAAACAGGAGGTGAGGATCAACGTTAGGAGAAGATGAAGATCAAGTATAAAACTCAAACTTCATTTACACAACTGGGACAATTTATCCTAATACAATCAGCGATTCTCAATATAAGGGTCGTTTTGAAGGTGAATACCACCGAAATCCAACGTGTAACAGTGCGTCCCATGGGACTACTGAAAATCGTCTGTGATTATTAAATATTAATTAGTTGTATCGTAAATATTGTTTGTGATTATTCAATAGTAATTAGTTGTATCGTTTCTTTACACAAATATACCCACAAAATCATGCATAAGACCCTCAGTTTGGCCACTTAGATTTCAGCGTGTTGGGTGCCTAAGACCTCCAAAATGTAAATGTCATGGTAAACACTGAATGTAACTCTGATCTTCCTCTCCTATTGAGAAGATATTAAAAATAGTTTGGCTTAAATCAGTTGCTTCCAAAACATTATCAGGCACAAGCATTTCCAAGTCAATTTCAATGAGTCAAATTAAATGTCATAATGAATGTATGTCTGCATTGTATGTTTTGTTAGCTTGCTAATTGTATTAATTGTTTTAAAGCTAATAGTGCAATTAACGTATTTAAATTTAGAGTTGCTTAATTTTTGCCTATAGGGTAGGCTGTTAATGTGTGGACATAATTCTGAGAATAACTATCCCCAGAGCCTTACAAATGCACACATGTGTGTCCAATATGCGGTCCATCAAGAGAATCTCATCACAAAGTCCATATCTTACCCAAATAGAAACTAATTGTCACAGATAACTCTATGAGCATAGCGATATGCAATAACAAATTCCATTCAACATGTTTCCCAAATAATAATGATAATAATAATAAAAATAATAATAATAATAGTAATAATAATAATAATAATAATAATAATAATAATAATAGTAATAATAATAATAATAATAATAATAATAATAATAATAATATTAATAATAATAATAATAATAAAAATAATAATAATATTAATAATAATAATACTAATACTAATAATAATCATAATAATAATAATAATAAGCGTTCGCTGTCACACACCTAAATATATTGTTGATGGACATATCTATTACTTGCGCCATATCAATCATGATGGTCAACTAATATACATACATTAATATCTTTGTAAGAAATAATTGGCCTGAAGTTTTGAAACTAATTTGACTGTAAACCTATGCTTTCAACAGTTTCCTGTGAAATTATTTGCAAAATGTCCAACAACTTTCCCTCGTGTGTTGACATTTTATGTAAGATAATCTGTTGAACATTTTAGGGGAAGGCATTGCTACCAGACGGCAACAGCAGTTATCGTTTCCAGTGAAATTAGATTCAAGATGTTCATCAGTATTTATGTAGATGCTTAATTAAAAATATAATTTAAAAACAGTGAAAATTATTTGTTACCTTCATATGTATGAGCCATTGCACCCGTTCTCAGAAGACCCCAGGCCATTATTAACACCAATTAAACAGCAGAGGTTGAGAAGGTGCCTAAAGGCCTGAAAATTGCAACTGACATTTTCTCAAAACCGATCATGCACCTAATTAATTCAACTTTTATGCACCGCCTTCCCATCGACGCCTTAGGCCAAGGCACCCTTATCGCACTACCCAATCCCAAGAAATCAACTGGCCTCCTCAACAGTATACGGAAAAACCTATCCATTATTACTCTATGCCGCATCCGAGACATGATCGATGGCTTTACCGGATCATGTCAAAGTGGCTTCAAACGTGGACGCAGCAGCGCAGATATTGGATGGGGCCAAAGCATGCTTGTGTCGGTAGTCTGTACAAACACTGGAATTTCCACAAAATGGGTATTTGCATGTCACGAACCTGATGCAATTAAACACTCAAAGACCCTAGATGTACTACACTAGGCTGGTCTATCTCCGGTGCTTTTCAGCTGTTACCTTGCTGCTGCATTGAAACCCGTGCACGAAAATTCCACAAGACCAAGCCCGCCCCCCCCACCGCCCACCCCTGTGCCAATACTAGGTATGCCGCTAGAGGTGGAATATGCCGATGATGTAGACTTCATAGACGAGGAAAAGAAAACCCTTGACGAACTTCTCCAAATTTCTGCAAGCAAACTAAAAATTGAGAATTTCTTCATGAATGAATCAAAAACATAGTTCACCCACATAAACCTATCTACAAAGCATGAAACTAAAGAAAATGACGATCCACTCCGTGGCGGCGAACCATGGAGGAAAAGTAAAATCCTGGGCTCACTACTTTGTAGTACTGCTGACATTGCTGCACGCTGTGGCATGGGGAACATAGCTTTCCAGTCCCTCTGGAAGCTATGGATTCATAGATCAAACACGCCCTTGATAAAAAGGCTACATTTATACAATGCAACCAGCGTATCCTTGATGCTGTATAGCTGTAACAGCTGGGCAGCGCCAAAGGCAGCTCTAGACAAACTTGACGCCTGCCACCGCAAACACCTACGCACCATCACTGGACACCAATGGCCAGAGAGCATACTTTCCAACGATGCACTATACAAGATGTTTAATACGTCGCCGCTGTCTGTAAAGGTCGCCCAGCAAAGATGGTACATATTTGGCCATGTGCTAAGGATGCCAGAAGACACACGAGCACAGAGAGCCTTGGAATTCGCCTACTCGGAGCCAGCAAATACAGAGCCAGGAGAGGACGTCATTGCATAAATCTGCTAATCATGCTACAGGGTGACCTCAAGAAAGCAAGACTTGGTAAACTATTCAAGAATGGACCTGAGGAAGCTACGGATTTAGGCTGAGGACAAGACATAGTGGGCAAAAGCGAAGAAGGACTGATTGCAGCTGTATGATGTTTCTGTTACTACAGCCGCAGAATACAGTAATCATACATCATACATATGTAGCAATGGCAGTTTCATTCTAAGCAGATAATCAGCTGAGTATTTAAATAAACAAATTTTATTGAAATAAACTGAACCAAAAAAGTTTAGCAACACTGAGAATATTACTGTATAAATGTTATTTAACAAAAACAATAAATTGATTCAAATATATTATTTAATTGATAGGTAATTTTCCAATTTGAACAACAGTCTCTTGTTACTGTAATGCTCCTCCGCCGTACATCGCTTTCTCATGCTTCGAATTAAGCACCTGATGTCACGAAGAGGAATCGCATCCCATTCCTGGAGCAGTGCAGCTTCCAGCTCCCGCACGTTGTGAAGATGTGGATGGTTCTCACGCACCATACGGCCAACAATGTCCCACACGTTTTCGATAGGAGACAGGTCCGGTGATCGCGCTGGCCAGTCCAACACCGGAACGTTGTTAGCCTCAAGGAAATCACTGGTGACCCTAGCTGAATGAGGACGGGCGTTCTCTTGCTGGAACATAAAGTCTGCATGATGCTGCATGAAAGGGATGACAACAGTGGCGACAACTTCTTCACAGTAACGTTGAGCCGTTAAATTTCCGCGATCCACAATAAGATCTGTTTTGCCATTTTAATGGATTCCAGCCCACACCATGACACTGCCGCCACCGAATCTGTCGTGCTGAATGATGTTGGCTGCATCATACCGTTCTCCTAAACGTCGCCAACCCCGCTGCCTACCATCCGCCACATCCACACAAAACCTCGACTCAACACTGAATAAAACGTGGCTCCATTGTTGAGCACGCCATCGCTGATGAGTTCTTGCCCATGCAAACCGATTCTCGATGTGATGCTCTGTAAGCGGAATAGCAACAAGTGGACGACGGGCATGCAGTCCAGCATCATGGAGTCTGTTTCGCACAGTTTTTGCATGCACTGTAGTGTGTAACGGTGTGCAAATTACGGGACAGCCGCAGCGCAGTCTCAAACCTGTGACGTCGTGATGACGTCACTAAGTAGCGGTCTTCTCGTGGTGTTGTTGCTCTCGGTCTGCCAGATCGTGGTCGGTCATTAACATGTCCAGTTTCCTGCTCACGTTGGCGGAGACGGGAAATGGTTGAGGCATGAACATTAAAATGTCAAGCAATAGCGCGA
Organism: Chaetoderma sp. LZ-2023a; assembly: GCA_034401795.1. Classification (NCBI taxonomy): domain Eukaryota; kingdom Metazoa; phylum Mollusca; class Caudofoveata; order Chaetodermatida; family Chaetodermatidae; genus Chaetoderma; species Chaetoderma sp. LZ-2023a. Next base: position 7,755,146 of record CM067369.1, read on the forward strand.
ACGCTCTGCCCAGCAACGAGTCTTCCCATTGCTTCATGGCGCTGATTTTCAGGTAGCTCTGGGCGGCGGCCCATGTTCGGTAGGGTAAACCTTTGAGCGTTTTCTGTTAAGGTTCGTTATCTGCTTTTGCAATACGGTGAATTTTTGCCTTCCCTACCCGCCAATGTGAGCCAATGCATGAAAAATGCATTTTCACATGCAGTAAGCGTGCGGCCGAGAAATGCAAGAAATGATTTGCATTTCTTCATGATCATGACGAAACATGCCTGCAAATTTGGTTATAAATGTACACATAGTTTTAATACAACAAGCCAAACTTCACTGTTGCTAAACATTTTTGGCTCAGTATAGTTTGCTTCATATGGCTTCAACTGTTTTCTCCAGTCAAATTACTTTCAATAATATTCCATAGCTTTTCAGGTCACCAGTGTTCATTCCCTATGCTCTTACAACGTATTTGAATTTATCTGTTATAGCGAAATGGTTAATGAGTTGACATTTGTCAATGGCATTGTCCTTTAATTTTCATCAGCACCCATATGCGAATTGGTCTGGATTGAGTATAATCGCTGAGCAATGATGTCCTAAGCTAACCACTATCGATAGCATATGATGAAATGAACATGACATGCTGCTAATATATACCATGGCAGATTGTGCCTTTCTTTACAATTCAACTTGTTGGTATTTTATCCATTTAACCTTTTAACATTAACGCCTGACAAAAATAGCTTCTACAGTCGTCTTGATAAATATCCATTTTCAGACAAAAAAATTATTTTAGAAGGTTTATCACTGGAATGACTGCCTCGATAACCGAACCAGTCATTCCAATAGTAAACTTCCAAAATAGCATTCTCATTGTCTGCAAATGGGCATTGCTTATGAGAAAGGTGAAATTTTCCTGAAGAACTTTGACGAGTAACCGATAACCGTTAATTCTAAAATGATTCTGTTTCTAATGTAGTTAAATTTAAAAGCTGTGTAAGACTTTGACTAAAGGTTATTGCTGCCTGAGGTAGCAATAAGTTTCAGTCAGAGTATCATTGGTAAAAATCATATTTTTAGAATAATCCTATCTAGTAAATATTACCTATACTGATTTAGAATGGGTTAACACATTATTGGTCAAAATTGGTAAGCAGTGAATTTGTTACCTGATGAATGCTTATTTTGCAGTCCAAGAGAATATGTGAATAAATCTATCACCGGAAAGATTGCCTCGATAATCAAGCCCATCATTACAGTGTTACTTTTCCACAATAAATCTAGATAATGCTTGGAAATAATGTTGCTTCTCATACCAGCAACATCGTCCAATAAAATTAACCTCAAAATATTCAACTGGTTACCTGTATGATCATATCAAAGGAATTGGGATATTGCACATGTGTTCTACAAACAGGAAAACCATAATAAATTTGGTAGAAAAGTCTGAAATGCAAGTGAAATGTTGCCGTAGGATAATTGAAATTGAAGTTACATTCGCACTGTAATGGCTTACATTTCAATTACATTAACTGGATAAAATCTTCAGTGATAGGTTAGTTCAGTTGCATGAAAAATGTAACTAAGTTACAGTCAGTTACAAGTTACAGTTTCTCCCGCCCTGATGTAGTCACATATATTTCAAAGCATCTTTAACACATGAGAAGCTAAGTGTATAGCATTCCCGTGTGATGAATCCTTCACCAGATTTCTTCAAGCATGAATTGCATACTTTTCATCTGTGATCTCTGTACTAGGTGGCTACAAATATGTGTAGAGCCATAACGAGCTCTTCTGCTGATCACCTCATTCGGTATTCACCTACCTGACCACACTCTACAGTCCCGCACTAGCAGTGAGTCAATGCTGCGAAAGCCAATATTATGTTTTTACCAGAATAATTTCCAAAGCCAACTGCTTCTAGAGGATACTTTCTTAATGTGATACCATGGACACATAGTTTAGTGAAAATATATAGGTGCTACCAGCGGAACTGTGCATATCCATTTCCATATTCCAAGCTGGCGACCTTGACAAAGATAATCATTGATTGCGTGACAACGAGATAATTTCATGAGTGTGATGAAATTAGAACGAAACATGGCAGAGCCCTGCGTGGGTGAATCAATACACAGACACGGTTAATTAGTCATGACATTCAAATTCGATTTCTAGTCTGGTGGTGTAGTGCAGACATTGCACGGTGATACAGACAACAATAACCTCTTTTAGTGTACTCTTCTTTAATAGAACGATGTCTTGTGCTAAGTGTCATGTCCAGTTATATTGAAAAGATGTGACGTATGACAAATCAAATTACTTTTGCAAGACTGTACGACCACCCCAGCTTTTCATGACTGGAGATCGTAAAATTGCTTAAGGATCCTGTGACACACTGCAGAGACATACAAGTATTCCTGGTATTACGGTATATTAGCATCAGCAAGGAATCCAACACACTCCTTGTCACCAGTTGTGTGTTGGATTCCCTGTCAATGTTACAGGCTAGTACATAGATAAGCTACCTCTGCGTTTACAGGATGGCGATTAATCGAAATGGATTGTCTGAACTGCCCATCTTTAATCTCTTGCGACTAGAGGTGATGTAAAAAAAATATGTTATATATCTTGAAACTAATGTGGCTGGATGCTATTGCTGCCTTAGGCAGTAAAAGTGTCCTATCAAATTAGATTCAAAATGTCGAACAGTTTCCCTCCATGGCTACGTTGACATTAAGATACTGTGGTCTTCGTGATTGGACTGTCTACTCTATACCTTATGTGGCCATATGTCATCAAATCTGCATAAAGTAACCATCCATGTTTGGTGTCATTTATAACACCCGGATCTCGCCGCGACATGTTATAACCGGCATATTTATGGAATGACATCTATACATATATAGCTAGAATAACTTCGCCCATTTCTGTTAGTTAAAATATTATAAAGTAGGTGAACGTGCTGTGCTCCTATTGTGTGAAGGTGGGTTAGCATAATTGTCCTTAGGTGGTTCGGTGAATGGATTGAAATACACTTTTCAGCATCGATAATTATGAGTATTCCCTAAAATCCTGAATCGCTAATGATCAGCTATCTATCTTACTACTGCGGCTAAAGACAACATATTAGAGGAATTTTGCACTTTTTGATAAAAGTATGAAATTTGGCACATATGTCCGCTAGGTTATGGAGAATCGTTTAAGCTGAGGTACCGAAACGTATCGACATAGTATCTGGCTTTCAAGATGGCCGCGACGAAAAGCAATTTCCACTGATATATCAGTTTCTAGACGACAGAGAAACATGATCTTGGTGTTTAAACATACATTTTCTCTGTCAAGGAACCCATATTCCCCATTAGTATAATCAACAGATGATATCCAGTTTGGATTTCAAAACAGTAGCTATGTAAAACTCCTTAGTCTGCGAATTTTTTACTCGTATATAAGAAAGAATTAAAATATTCCTATCTGTCTTAGAATATAAGGGCTATACGTGTTCATATGTGTCAATACGTGTTTTGTTTTCAGATAGATGATAAGGCTGGACCATTAGACATAAAAACTACGACTATGTCATTGGTAATGTTAACAACAGTGAGAATACCAGGAGGAACCAATAACAAAATGCGAATAAACTTATGTTATTAGAGAAAAAAACAATTGCCCCAATGCAGTTAGAACGACACATGGCAGAGCCCAGTGCAGGTTAATCAATACACGGACAGGTAATTATAAACACTAGGTTAATGAGCCAAACGATTCAAATTAGATCCCTAGTTATACGGCAGTGTAGTGCACCCATTGCTCGGTGATATAGACGGCAATAACCTCTTTTAGTATACGTTTCTTTCATAGATCGATGTCGTGCTAAATGTAATGGTCAGGTACATTGACAAGATGTGACGTATGACAAATCAAATCACTTTTGTAAGACTGTACAATAACCCCAGCGTTTCATCATTAAATTGTTTAGCGATTCGGTAACATGCTGTGGGGATATGCAAGTATTCGTGGCATTATGATATATTAATATTGACAGGAAATCGAACCGACACCATGTTACCCGGTTTCAGTACCATTTCATGTTAAGGCTACAGGACCATCTACATGTGGGCTAAAAAGATGGAGACCTGTTGAAATGTATTGTCGGAACTGCCTGTCTTTGATCTCTTGTGATTGGATGTCATGTAAGAAATATTATCTTTTATATCTTGAAACTAATGTGACTTGAAGCTAGTGATGCCTTAGGCGACAAACCTTTCGTGTCAAATTGGTTTCTAAATGTCCACCACTTTACCACTGTGTAAGATTACAGTATCCTGCGGCTGTAGTAGTAGAACATCCTACACACGCAATCAGTCTATACTCGCTTTTGCCCATTGTGTCTTGTATTCGGCCAAAATATTTAGCTTCCTCATGTCCATTCTGAATTTGACTGTACCGAGTCCTGCTTTCTTGATGTCACCCATAGCACGTTTAACGGATGTATGCGATGACATCCTCTCCTGGCTTTGCATGTGCTGGCTCCCAGTGGGGCAAATCACAAGCCTCTCTGTGCTGGTGTGTCCACTGGCATCCAAACGTACATGGCCAAATATGGATCATCTTTGCTTGGCGACATTTCGGACAGCTACGATGTATTACACATTTTATATAGTGCATCATTGGAAATTATGCTGTCTGACCATCAGTGTCCAGTGATGGTGTGTAGGTGTTTGCGGTGGCAGGGATCAAGTTTGTCTAGAACTGCCTTTGGAGCTGCCCAACCTATGACTATTACTTGGACATTAAGACACTCGGGTATTAGTGTTTGGAATGTCTACTATTTGGTATCATGTGACCCTATCTCAACACGCCTGCATTAAGAGACCATCCATCTTGTATGGCATTTATAACTCCCCGATCGCGTCCCGACATGTTATAGCCACAGGTTATAACCGCTACATTCAGGGAGTTGTATCTATACATATATAGCTAAAATAACCTCTTCTGTTACCATATAACAAAGCAGCTGAACTTGTTATACTATTAACATGTGAATGTGGGCTCGCATAACTGTCCTCAGATTGGGTGAATGGATTGAAATACACTTTTCAGCATAGGTAATTATGAGTATTCCCTGAAATCCTGAATCCACACCTCTAATGATCAGCTACCTATCTGTCAAAATCAATCATACTCCTAAAAGCAATCATACTCCTAATTAGGAGCATTACTCCTAATGTTTAGTAGCAGCATAGCCGTGCAAAAGACACATTGACATTGTAACATAAAAGAATAATGGTTATAGCAGAGCAGCTATTGACAAAGTCACTGTTGTCTGCTTGACGCCGTGAAAGTATAATAGAACCGACGGATTAGTTTGAGTTGAAACGAGTTATGTGATGGAAATATGTCAAAGCGACGTATGCACAAATGGTGCATAGCTGACAGATAATATAGCCAATTATGTGCCCTTTTCTATATATCCATATGCACACTCATCCAGGACCAGGCAAATGTAGGGATCCGATCTGCTACTCAAGAAACTGCCATAATAATACATTACGGCACAGTTAGCTGAAGTCACAGTCATACTGATTTATCGCAAATCGAAAGGTTCGTCACACGTGTATGAATTGTATGTCTCGGATGAATGTACAAATTACTTCTGCGTTTCCCGATTCAATGCTTCAAATCGAGTCCAAATTGAATAAATATTGAGCTTAGCTAGAAATGGACGGGGCATACGGTCGCGTACCTAAGAATGTATCCGTCTACGATCTTCAACATATCCGACACAATATTGTTTACATTTCATGCGTGTTTTCGGCCTCAGAGGGTATGACCATGCATGCTGTAACTTAGAATCTTTCAACCGTATATGGCCTTCTTGAAGTACTCAACTTTCATCTTTCTGCCATAACTGGGGACAATCAATCAACGCATTTTTTGTATCATTCATCAACCCGAGGTGTTGGCTCGTTTTCCTATTCCTTACAGACAGTGATGCTTTCTGCCGTGGGTGCAACAGCCTCGAATTAATGGTCCAGTCGTTATTTTCTAATATGTCTAAATATCACCTTGTCATTAGTGCGGCATCTTCATTCCTACTGAGTTCTCTGATTCTCTGAACATTGCTTAAAACTAAGAGCAAGATATACAAGTTGCTTATTTCAAAATAATTTGAATTAAACTCGGTGCTTTCAGAACTGTTCTAAACTGTAGTAGAATTGCATATAAAGCAAGTATCTATAGCAACTATTCGATTAACCATTAAATCTATATTGGCATACACAATGAAATCGGTAATATGTCCGCGACGAAGGGTACGCCGTCATCGGATGCTCACCCACAGCCATTAAGTAGAAATAAATGGACCATTTCCAGCCACATAATATGTTGGTGAATCTATTCTGTCAATATGGCCATAGGGAATCATTCATGGATGTAATATTATTTCCCCAATATAATTATGAAACACCCAGTTGTGGTATTCGAAGATTTACAACATGACTGTGTTGCGGGTGGCAGCCGTGTATAGATGCACAACCGATTTGCTTTAATATGATGATAAATATTGTTAATTATCGTTCTTCAAATGAATTTCTGAGCATATAGCCACATATGATTTTCATATTCAGTGTTAGATTGCGCATATCTAAAAAGAGTAATTAGAGATTGCGAACCATCGCTCGCTCGCATTCGTCACATTGTAAAACAGTTTTGGGGTTTCCGGATTTTTTTTTAGAATTTGCGGCTTCTCATGATAACGGATATATACACAAATACGGGTCTGATCAGACATATCTATATATATATATATATCAGATCAATAACTTTTTAGATTCATCTCCGGAAGCACAAATCCGGAAACGCACACGAACAGACGTGAATGCAATACCGTCTTTCCCGTACTGGGCGAGTCTACTAAATAAGGTAGGCTTCATTAGATAGATAGATGATAGGCTATCGTACAGAGTTGCCATTTCATTTGGAACTAGTTTTATTACATGCGATCTTACTAACTGTTCGGTGTAGATTTGATACGAAGTGGCAAAGAGGTTGAGATTCTATCTTTCACATAAGAAATGGAGGAATCCAGCTTTAGCAATGCTCCGTCCATGTGTTGGGATCAATCGATCCCTGCACTGTCTGAATCTCAATTTCCAGAAAACTATACAGCTAAGCCTATGGCAGTAACAGCGCCCAGTAAAATTAGTTCCAAAATATTCAACGGAATATTTGCTAAATAGTATAGACATACAATTCGTCCAACTTGACGGGCCATAAAGCGTTTTAACGGAACAAATCACGTCATTCACAACGTAATCGTTTATGACGTCCGCGTCATATGATTGTCTGAGAAATTGGATTCATCAATTATTTTAAATATTTAAGTCGATTCATTCATTTTCTTACCATTTTACTTTACATGGCACTGTGCCGTTTCACTTCACTTCACAGAGTTGGGTTTAATGCGCAATAAAATATAATGGCAAGTACAACATCTTATTATCTAAAAAAAACTATCTTGAGTGACGGGTGATATTTATCATCATATTTCATGACTACTAATGACTAACACAGTAATACATTTCCCAATATTACTTCAGTTACGTGGAAGGTATTACTGGTGAGTAATTATGTGATGTCATCAAAGTTAGTGTGCGCGCGGTTTAATACAACTTATACTATGTCGCTAGCCTGGGATTTTATTACACGTAGGCCTGCTCAGACATATGCGACGCGACACGACACGACATGACTGAGCGGTGCGACACAAAGCGTTTTTATGTTGGTGACAGACATACGATACAAGTCAAGGGCGCCGTGATGTATAATTATATATATATATATGTCTATCTCAAGACTCTGTTCAACTAGTACAAGTTTGTCATGCCTCCATCTGGATATGTCTATGAAACATGTTTTGCACCTAAATGATTCTATACTTCCTCATTTTTTGGGACAAATATGCAACACAGCTACGTGCATGACCATGTGCGCGGGCACGTACGCATGCACACACACACATGCACGCACGCGGGCGCACGCGGGCGCACGCACACATGCACGCAGGCACACACGCGTGCACACCCACGCACATGCGCACGCACGCATGCACGTACTCGCACGCGCACGCGGGCGTGGCCTGGATTTGACATGGAAACAAGTGTTTGTGATTCGCCGACTGGTCATTTCGTCGCAGCGGCAAGGGAACAAATTGCTCCGGATTTACTACGTGTCTGGTTCACATAGCGCATGTATGAACTGCACATTGCAAATCTATGGTGAGCGATAAGAACAGATGATGCCGTGTAGCGTCCTTTCGTGTTGCGTCGGTATGTGTGACCCAAGCTGAATAAGAGATATCATGATATGTCATGATTTGATTAGTGCCGCTCAATGGAATTTAAGGTTGCGTTTGTGGTACATGTAATATTCCTCTCTTTATCTATTTTGGTCTATGGATAGATAACCAAGACATATATATGACCTCTTTTTGTTTCATATTTAAACATTCATAAGGGCCAATGAATGAGCAATATAATAAACTAACTAGACAGCAGCAGACTTACTGCCAGACCGGTAAGGCTGGAACACTATCAACTCGGTACTTGCCTTGCTGTGGTGAACTATGAAGATTCGCTATCTGCCAAGTTAACAACTTCGCAAATTCTCCGTCAATTTAGCCTGTCTGTAATGGACCTGTACGGTTTTAGCCATGCCCCCCCCCCCATCTCTATCTAGGCTTCACGCACACCACGCTCGTGTTAGGATCAATCGATCCCTGCACTCTCTGAATCTCAATTTCCAGAAAACTATACAGCTAAGCCTATGACGGCAACAGCGCCCAGTCAAATTAGTTTCGAAATATTCAACAGCATGTTTATTAAATAGCAATGACATAAAATTCGTATAACGTGTCGGACTATTAAGCGCTAAAGACGGACTATTTCGAATCATTCATGACGTCATGAGTATGACATTCATCCTACACGTCACGTAGTTGATTATAGCGTCATATGATGGAGAAATACATTTGGAAAGGTCGATTTTCACATTTTATTATTTTTTCATGTCAGAAGAAGTGTGAGTACAACAAAAAGGTCTTGCCTTTTTACCCCCAGCATCAAGTGTACAACCACAGAACGTAGCAAGACGCAAGCTTAATTGGGTGTGGGACTGCAATTAATTGAGCGACATTTTCATTTGGTACGTCGAACTCTTTAAAAGCTTTCAAGTTAACTTCAATTTATGATGCGTACTGGATGGCACATGGTATACAGTGTGAGACTCTAGCTCGTAGGCAACTGGTACTGGATGGCCGTTTAAAAAGCTACTCAAGTATACATTTGCTTGCCAGATCATGTTCCCAGTTTCCTACACACTTCGCGAAAGTTTTCGTGTGTTTCTATATGTGTGACATCTGAATGAGTTACCATTCATGTTATATAGGAACTGCTAACGTTAGCAATTGTGTACCATTTTAAGTGACATCTTCATCACAATCATTACCAGTCTGTCTGTCATCAGCTCCTAATTCGACGTGGCGCAATACCCATTTAGCTTTGGGAAATCATGTTAACACTACACTATGTGAGTTAATCTCTGAACCCGGAAATCCCAGTATATCAATCCTTTAAGAGCAAACATAAAGGCCAGCCGGTAATCATCTTAGAACTAATTTGACTGGAAGCAGCAGCTGCCGTCTATGAATTATTCAAATATAACCCCAATTAATCCCAACGTTATAAAACGCTCTCATGGATGATATTTCCTGAGTGTCTATTTCTAGCTCACTCCTGTCTGTGACAAATATTTTGATTATCTTTGCCAACAAAGCAAAGCTACCCGGTCTAGGGCGTGATCCTGATTGTGTGCGTAATTAACTATATAAATGACTTATCTCGATAATTTAACTATCTAAATTCAATGAGCTTCATTTCGCTGTACAACCTGGACAGTGGTCTAATCTAGCAAGTCGTGACAGAAATAGAAGATAGATGCGTGTTCCTTATCCCTGACGGGCTGAGCAAATTCACATAGGCACGTTCCACGTAATTACATTTAGTATATAGGACCGAGAGGGATAGTCCACTTGTCATTTGGCTACCCCTATTCCGCCATCATTACCTAAGTAATTGTTTTGCTTGTAAGTAATGAACTAAGTACACATTGCCTTGATCTTTGATGGCTCCTTGTAGAAATTACATTTCCGTTACAATTTAATAGATGCTGATTTTGTTTGTCCAAACGTTGCAGCAATGTCCTGCATGCTAAATTTGATTAATCCAGACGCGTGATTGCCAGCTGTTGCTACCATAGACGTCAGAGTAACACAATTCCACAAGTTTTCTACAGTTTTCATTCACCAGTCTTCATTACTTCAGTTCTTACACACTTATACAGTTACTGGAAGAGTAGCGTGATTATACTCCTTTCTCATAATCTAGCTGATGGATATAATATATTATAGCATGAGAGTTTCTCATGAATATTTTCTGTAATATATTTAATTGTATCTCATACCGTGATAATAATTTTGCTTGACCTGCCTAGAGTGACAGCCTAGCTTTAAGATGAAGAATTTAAGAAGTTATTGCTACTATTTTGTTGAGTATTTTGAAACTAATTAGACTGGAGGCTGTATTGGCATTCTGGGAAAGCATGGTTTAAAGTGTTAACGATTGGCCATGACCGTTGGCAATACCTATTGTTTCGTTAGATAGCTTATATTGTATGTCCGTTTTATACACAGGTGCGACGGAGATATTGATTTTTTACTTGACCTGATTTTGTAATTGTCTGCTTTCACAGCAACCTCCATGAGCCATGTAATCTGCCTATGGTGCAGTAGAGCTAGCAATACCAATTGACGCTACGATCACTAAACGAAACCCTCTCTTCCCAAACATGTTCCCTGCGTTATCGCTCACCACTGCTCACCATCTGTGTTATCTTATATTCTTATGTTCATCTAGATGTCTGTTCGGCCCCCTCCCCCCCCCCACCTACACAACACCGCATCCTCCTCCCCCACCCCAACCCCGTCCCCCCTACCACCACCACCATCTTCCGCATGCCCAAAATCTGAGGATGACATATACAGAGTCTCACATCATAAGCAAAACGGCTTCTGAATAGTTTACCTTGCACCTGCTAACCTGTATGCTTTTAGGACCACAGCATACTTAGGCCGTGTTCTCACTAGAGAGTTCATCGGAAATAAGGCCATATTTCAGTATGGATCCAGATTATTCCGGATTAAGTCTCTAGTGAGAACACGGCCTAAGTCGGATCAAGCTTCTAGTTTTGTGATAATGCATTGCCAAAACTGGGAATGTAATCCTGTGTTCATTTGAGCTATGAGAAATGATGGTAAAATCGTTAGCAGTCGGCTTACAGTAGCATATGCACGTGTTCAGAAAAACGTGTGTTAATCTCATAGCTAGTACCTTCCAACGTTGTTAAGGTCAGTTATTTGTTATTCTGAGCATGCACTCGGAACAAATAATGTCTGGACTCAAAATATCCGTGGCACTATTTGTCTTCATTTGTCAAGAATATGATAATAATTCATACCGAAGCAATCATCAGGGCCCAGACGTTGTTATAGCGATAAATAACAGCCTAAGTACGTGACACGGCTATTCATATACAATACAGCTCATAAATAAGTTAAAGTGTTTCCAAGACAACACCATAAACATGGTAGTTATTAAGAAATGTCATGTTGAATATTTTGAACATAATTGGATTAGAATATAGTGCTGCTTATAGCCTGGTTTGTCAGACAAATCTAAAGTAAAGAATTTGACGCCGAAGAACGAATTTGACGAACATTTAAACGACTAGATTAATATGTCAGACAAAATCTGATGAATAAATCTGGCGTAATCTGTCAGAAAAATCTGATGGAAAGACCTAATGCAAACGGCTGAATCAGAAAATCTCCAGAAAAAATCTGACGTCGAAACAGGGGCTGCAGCAGAAAAGATGGCGGGAAAAAGAAAAGCTTCTGCTGCAGCAAACATAATTGCTATTAAAATGTCCTGAACCAGAGAATAGACCGTAGACTAAGAAATGATCAGCTTTAGGATCATATTCATCCATCTTAAAATAATTGAGATATGTTCCAGACAATTATAAGCAGTGTGCGCGAAATGACGAGCAGACGTTCAGGTAACTTCGTTCTTCTGCAGAAGGAGACACACATATACTGGAGGCAATGGGGGGGGGGGGTGTGCTGATCAGATCTGTCACTCAATTATATCACTTGCGTAATAATCAACAAGAGCTGGAAGCTGACATCGCCACCTCGCCCCCTCATCGGCGCCACAACGCGCCTGCATCACCAACATGAGTTGGTCCCAATAAAGTAAATGCCAATGCCTGATTTGTTTGGATGTTATATTAGACTAGGAAAATACTTCTACGCGTAGTTGGAATGGGTGAGGGCATGGCTGCTGGGGGGGGGGGTTGATTTGTGTGGGTGTAGGGTTTTTGTTATAAACATATTTTATTGTCAATTAATAACAATGAGATTGAGTCACTAGTCAAACGTAGCAGTCAAGCGGCTCGCTGGCTGCTATTGTTATGCAAATGAGCTCATGACCTATTTAAATACTGCGTTCTGATTGGTTGATTTGAATGAGTGGGTGGAGTATATCGTTCTAAATGAGCAGGTGTACACTGTATGCTATTGTTCTAAATGAGCGGGTGTCCGCTATTGTTCTAAATGAGTGGGTGGCTGCTATTGTTCATGCAGGTGTCCACTCTAGATGTCTGGCTACAGGCTATTGCAGCAACATATGTATGTACATGCCCAGACATCAAAATGCATGCATATATGTTGTGGATTTTCGGCCACAGGTGACCGAATGTTGCGGATTTGTGGCTGCATGTTGTGGATTTGCGGCCGCATGTGACTTTCCATGTCAAATTAGTATTTTAAATGTTCACTTGCCTGAGATGGGGGCGGGGAGGTGTCTCACAGTCATTTAATTTTCAAAAAATTCAGAGCGAAGTACAGCATACGGTCACATGTTGCGGATTTGTGGCCACATGTTGCGGATTTGCGGCCGCATGTGACTTTCTATGTCAAATTAGTATTTTAAATGTTCACTTGCCTGAGATGGGGGCGGGGAGGCGTCTCACAGTCATTTAATTTTCAAAAAATTCAGAGCGAAGTACAGCGTTACATGGGTAATATATAGGTAAACTAAGCGATGTTGTATGTATAATATTATATAGATAATAATCATGTATCTATCGTATTTAGGGAGATATAGGTCTTTAAAGTGGCAGTCATTTAATTATTAAATTTTCAAAAAAAACGTTGCGGCCACAATTTTATACAGGCGGCTGCACATTTATACATGTGTCAACATGTGTATGTACATGCCTGAACACAGTAATTTTGTCCTAGTTTTATTACCCTTTTTTGGAAACCACACTGCTGATCGCTGTTGAATATTTTTCATAACATACGTCTTTCATATCACAGACTATAAAATACATTAATTATACTGCATGAACAATAGCAACCACCCAATCAAACCTGCCCTAAGCGACCACCTCATGTTACATCATTACATGGGCGCTATAGACTTTCTTAACCCTTAAACCCTCAAATTTCTTCAAGATAATTTCAATTTTCTCCTAAAAAATGTCCATTTGCAGACCAAGAGAAGACTATTAAAAAAATGTATCATTGGAATGACTGGCTCTGCTGGCTATCCATTTGTCTATACATTGCAGCAGCAAACACCCACCACCAACCACCTACACCAACCAGCACTACCACCACCACCATCATCATCAGCATCACCAACACACACCACCATCACCACCACCAACATCAACACCACCACCCACCACCTTCACCACAACCGCCACTGGCACCACCACCAGAACCACTACCACCAGTACCGACATACACCACCAACCACTAAGCACCAGCACCAGCACTACCACCTACACCCACCCACCAACCCCTATCGAATTTCTTCATATACATATTTGCAGACCTAGAGAAAACTATTTTTGAAAAGTTATCATTGGAATGACTGACTCTGACAGCTATCCATTTGTCTAGACATTGTGGTCAGAATTGGTGAGAGCGTGGTGTAAAAAATGGCATATAGGTTGAAGAGGGTATGTCAATGAGAGCTTAATAATGATCTCTCTCGTATGCACACGTGCCTATGTCAACATGAATGCATTATGAGTACCTAGTCAATGAGGCCCAGACAACAAAAATAGTATAGCTGGCTATCCATTGTCTAGACGTTGTGACTGCAACCACCTACTACCAATACCCACAACCACCACCACCATCACCACCCATTTGCCCACACCAGCAACACCACCACCACCCACCACCTTCACCACAACTGCCACTAGCACCACCACCACCAACAGCCACCGGCAACCACTAAGCACCAACACCCACCACCAGGCATTAACCCCACCACCACCATCCACCACCCCACCCCCCATCCACCACCACCACCAACTACTTCCACCAACCACCAACAGCACTGCCACCACCAACATCAACAGCACCCACTCTGATTTGTATATCAAGGGATGTGGGGGGAGGGGCAGACGGGATATATAGCTACAATCATCAAATCAACACGCACATATAGAACCGATTTTTATTCGCTGTGCGCTATTGTTCATGCAGGTGTTCACTATTGTTCATAAGTGGGCGCTGTACGCTATTGTTCATAAGTGGGTGCTGGACACTATTGTTCTAAATGAGCGGGTGGCTGCTATTGTTCGTGCAGTATAATTAATGTATTTTATAGTCTGTGATATGAAAGAGATATGTTATGAAAAACATTGAACAGCAATCAGCAGCGTGGTTTCCAAAAAGGGTAATAAAAATAGGAAAAAATTATTGTGTTTGGGCATGTACATACACATGTTGCTGCATGTATAAATGTGTATTTGTCTGTATAAAATTGCGGCCGCAACATTTTTAGAAAATTTAATAATTACATGACTGCCACTTTAAAGAGCTATATCTCCTTAAATACGATAGATCCATGATTATTATCTATATAATATTATACATACAACATCGCTTAGTTTACCTATATATTACCCATGTAACGCTGTACTTCGCTCTGATTTTTTTGAAAGTCAAATGACTGGGAGACATCGCCCCACACCCCCATCTCAGGCAAGTGAATACTTTTTTGATACTAATTTGACATAGAAAGTCACATGCAGCCGCAAATCCACAACATGCGGCCGCATACGGCCGCATACGTCTGCCCATGTATGCATGCATTTTGGCGTGCATGTGTGTCCGGGCATGTACATACACATGTTGCTGCATGTATAAATGTGTAGCCGCCTGTATAAAATTGCAGCCGCAACATTTGCGTTGAAAATTTAATAATTAAATGGCTGCCACTTTAAAGACCAATACATACAATATATACATGATTATTGTCTATATAATATTATACATACAACATCGCTTAGTTTACCTATATATTACCTGTGTGGCGCTGTACTTCGCTGATTTTTTTTGAAAATTAAATGACTGGGAAACACCACCCCGGCCCCCCCCCCAACTCAAGCAAATATCTTTTTTGATACTAATTTGACACAGAAAGTCACATGAAGCTTCACATCTGCAACATGAGGCCGCAAAATCCACAACATTTGGCTACATGCGGCCACAAATCCGCAACATGCAGCCGCATGCAGCCGCACATGTATGCATGCATTTTGGTGTCCGGTCATGTACATACACATGTTGCTGCATGTACAAATATGTAGCCGCCTGTATAAAATTGTGGCCGCAACCTTTTTTGAAAATTTAATAATTAAATGACCTATATCTCCTTAAATACGATAGATACATGATTTTTATCTATATAATATTATACATACAACATCGATAAGTTTACCTATATATTACCCATGTAACGCTGTACTTCGCTCTGAGTTTTTGACAATTAAATGACTGGTAACACATTTTGTTCATGCAGGTTGCCGCTGGACGCTGTTGTTCATAAGTGGGCACTGTACACTACTGTTCATAAGTGACCGCTGTGTGCTATTGTTCACGCAGGTGCCATCGATCATGCGCATAAATGCTATTCTTCAACACTTCAACCATGATGGGGCGCACCACCCACCTAATTAATACGTTAAACGCTACAAGGTGCACGGGACATCATTAATCGTTAACGATAACGGACATGCACGATGGTGGGCATTGTTCTTTACCACACCAACTCATTTCCATAACAATTTTGAAAATTTAATATTTAATGACTGCCATCTGATTTTTTGAAAATTAAATGACTGGGGAAGTTTCAAAATATCCTTTTAACCACGAAGGGGGCCACCGACGCCCACCTAATTAATACGCTAAGCACAGCAAGAACACATGCACGCATGTCAATACCTATTTAAAAACACATTAATCTATGCATTAACACATCATAACAGACAATAGCCTGTAGCCGGACATTTAGAGTGGACACCTGCATGAACAATAGCAGCCACCTGCTCATTTAGAACAATAACGGACACCCGCTCATTTAGAACAATAGCATGCAGCGTACCCCCGCTCACTTAGAACGATAGACTCCACCCACTCATTCAAATCAACCAATCAGAACGCGGTATTTAAATAGGTCGAGAGCTCATTTGCATAACAATAGTAGCCAGTGATCCCCTTGACTACTAAACGTGTGTGGTGTTATATGGTTTCCTCCAATTCGCTCTCAAACTGTAGGAGTAGTTTCAGCGACAGGCTTTCTAAGATGTATGTGGCGGAAGGACGCATGTACGGACAGATTACAAAATGGCAAGTGCGTGTTTGCGTGATGTACGGTCATCCTATTAACTTTCAAACGATTCTCCCTCAAACTGTAACATGACGTCAAAGATGATAGGTGATGACGTATTTAAAGCACGCATTCTGATTGGCTGCGCCCTCAAACAAAGTCTGAAGAGATTGAACGCGCCCATATCTTTAGAGTCGACTTCAGACACCAGACTTCAGATTTTTGGTTTACGCCGTAAGATCTTATCGAATTCAACAAATCTGACGAATCATCAGATTCGACGTCAGACATAAGACTTCAAACATCAGATTTCAGTTTACACGGCCAGATTTTACCGAATTCGTCAGATCTGATCAGATTAATCTGATCGTGCAAACCGATCTTTCGGCAGTAAAGTGTTCGAATCCAATTATGGTCATAATCTTTACCAATACGTTTTTTATGTTGCTTTGGTAACATGCTATGTCAGTGCTTGGCTGTGCCGCAGTATTCTAATAAATGTATGTTATCAAAAAATCGTGCATGTACGATATTAAAGGTGTTCTCTATGAGTGACAGAAGCTTACGACAGCGGCCTGGCACATTCATGAGAATGCCCATATCGATACTTTAACCACTTTTGTGCCAACGTAAACTTTTAATGGTCAAGTTGGTAATAAATTTCAATTTGCTGGCCAAAACAAGATTATTTTTTGAAAATGTGTCACTGAGCCAATCATTCCAGTGGTAAATTTTCAAAAATAGTATTCATTTGACCTGCCAATGGACATTTAATCGAGCCAGTCATTCCAGTGTAAAATATCAAAAAATGTTCTTCTCTTAGTCAGCAAATGGCCACTAACTAGGCCAAATAAATGTACTTTACCATTATCACTCTGCGCTGGTCTTGAGAAATATCCATTTCTTGGTCAAACGAAAACTACCGTTGTAAATTACATTAGCCTGCACATTAACATTTACTGAGCTATAATTTTATTGGAAAAATCTTGACCTTTAAAGGGTTAGTTGATATAAGTAGCATCGTGGGCGCTTTGAGACGCTCTTGTCACACGAGAGTTAATGATGAACAAATAATCAGCTGTATATGATGTGCATCATATAACAGTTTATGAATGTTATAGTGCTACTCCCCGAATCACTTGCAATAAATAGCGATTTCATGCAATAAACAGACTTTCGACAATTAATTTCGCTGATACTGGAATAGAAGGGATTATATCGATCACCAAATTGAAACTGGTTTTTAAAGCAAAAAATGACTTAGCTCTGTCACAAAGATCCTGCCATATGTCTGTCATCATTGATGGATTCCGAAGTGAAGTAATAAAATACAATCGAGCCTATGAGAACTACCACCTACCTTTGAACGGCGTTATATACTGGTTAGTTAAGATAGCATTCCACTTATTTATTTAAAGAGTTAAATGCGACTTGCTCCAGCACAGAAAGGGGATTATGAATATGGAAGGGTGTGTTGATGCTAATATGTCAGATTTGGCACATATAATCAACCAACAAGAATTACGGAGAATTGCGAATCTCGGTCACTCCGCTTTCTTTAGAGCTTAAGTTTTTACCTTTTGAACTTTCAGACTTTATCCGGAGAGGTGCCTCAGGACCACAAGGAAAACATCTGACTCATATTTTGTGAATATCCCTCCAGCAGAACTCAAGTCCAATAACCCACACAAGTTCGATGAAAATCCCTAAAGTAGATCATTATAGCTAATGTGCTGAATACACACACGCAGGCATGCATGTACATGTGCATACACGCACGACCGCACTCATGCACGCAGGCACTCATGCACGCGCGCACGAACGTACGCACGCACGCACGCACGCACGCACGCACGCACGGACGCATACACGCTAGCACGCACACATATGCACGCACAAACTCACGCACAAACGCACGCACGCACAAACGCACGCACGCACGCACAAACGCACGCACGCACGAACGAACGAACGAACGCACGCACGCACGCACGCACGCACGCACGCACGCACGCACGCACGCACGCACGCACGCACGCACGGAGACATACAAGCAGACATAAACGCGGATTGTCACACATACCATTAGAATAGTGCCATGATAATTTCTTGTGAGACTAACTAGCCTGCAAACGTGGTGCGATGCCGTTAGTGCAGGAACACTTAACAACTCAATAAGTGCTTTATAATGGAGCACTTTGTAGATTCGCCATCGATTTCATGTGTCAAATGAAGAACTTCTCAGATTCTACATCGATTTTTACTGTCCGTATTTATCAGATTTCGGACTTTTTTTATAGAAACAGTGGTGTAGAAGGGCCCGTTTAGCCATAAAACGTCGTATTTCCAGCACCACGGGACAATTTTCGGCAGATGAGTGTTGATTATAAAGCAGCAGGAGGGAAGAAAGTGGGCATTATGATAGCAGTCATGACTTCATCTCTAAGCATAGTATGAAGACTCAAATTAACGGTTGATGTTTATTTAGACCAACTCTTGATTTAATGCAGGGCTGTAAGTATAGGTGTAAATTATTATCAACTGTACATGTTAACCGCTTACCATTAGTACTAATATAAGTTTACTGATTGGACGGACGCCACGAGGGGCGGTTTGGTCGATTGATGAAACAGCATCATCGTCACCATTGTTTTACACATGGATACCAATCTTCATGCGACCAAATTCCAGGCAATCGTGGCACATGTCACCAATTAAAGAAATGACTATCTAGCACAACAACGAATATAATATTTTTTAAAAGTTTGTTCCCAATTTCAATCTGGTGTTTTACTCGAAATGACTAATACAATTGACCGTTCTAGTCTAACCATCCATCATATGACGTACACGTGACATATAGGGTGACATCATAATGTTTACGTCATGAATCGATTTAGTCCGTCTTAAATGCGTAATAGTCCATCAGGTTGTAAGAATTGTATGTCTTTACCATTTAATAAACATGCTGTCGAATATTTTGAAACTAATTTGACTGGACGCTGCTGCTGCCATAGAAAATTCAAAATATTTAACAGCTTACCTGTATAGTTTTCTGGAAATTGATAGTCACTGCGTGCCGGGATCGATCGATCACAACACGAGTGAAGTGTGGGTGGAGCTTAGCTAGAGATGGGCGGGGCATGGCTAAAACTGGAAAGATACATTATTAAGAGAAAATATAATTTGTTATAGCTGTTTGGTATTATCTTATAAACGAGATCGGCCAAGAAAATACGACCGGAAATCTCGGTGTCGTGTGGCATGCGCAGTCAAACTAAAAGACTCACGATACTTGGTGAGGATGTTACCAGTGTATAATTTTTTTTTAATTTCTTTTTGGTTCAAAATGGCTGCCAAAGTATTGACTCCTAATGAATGGAAAATGGCCCGATGGGGAATGAATGAATTTCAGGATGGATCTTTGAACTGCGACTACACCTACAGTTTTGATCGGATCACTACCGTACTTGGTTGGGATGTTACGAACGGACGACATTTTTGAAGAAAGAGGAAAATATTTTTCCAAAATGGCCGCTATGTGAAAGTCTTGGTAAAAATACCAGTTATCGTTCTTTGCAGAAATGAACTCAGGACGACAAACAATGAAAAAATCTTTATTTGAAATCCTTTTTTTTCGAAATGGTCGCCAAAATTTGTCGATAGACTTGAAATTTGGTGAACTTTTCCGTCCTATATTGCCTTTAATTGGTCTCAGATTTAGAGTCCATCCATCCATCCATCCATCCATCCATCCATCCATCCATCCATCCATCCATCCATCCATCCATCCATCCATCCATCCATCCATCCACCCACCCACCCACCCACCCACCCACCCACCCACCCACCCACCCACCCACCCATCCATCCATCTATCCATCCATCCAACAGTTTTCGAGAAATCTGCTTTTCTGTGCCACATATCCCATAGTACAGTTTCTTCCGATTCTCTTCAAACCTGACCAGATTCTAGAACATTGAGAGATCTAAATAATTTCCAATGAAAATTTTAGCATCTCCCTTGGGGTTGAGGTCATTCACGTGTAAAACTTTCCAATTTTCATGTTTGGCATACGTTACCCGTCTTTCATTACGCAACTTCAAAGAGCATATTAGAAGACACGCCTTATTTCATCCTTAGGGCAAAGGTGACCTTTCAGTGTAAACTTACGGGAATGTCAATGAATCTTTGATCTGTAACTACACTTAGAGTTTTTATTCGATCAGCAGCAGACGTGTTCAATTATCTTAGCAGAGCCTTTATAACATTCCTTAATGGTTAGACATCGCAGATTTGCAGTTGCTTTGTAAATGCTCTCTAGTTATTTTATTGTATCATGTACGGACGGTTGCACCGTGATCGACGTATTAATCCAGGGATACGGTAATATAGTCATTTCTGTTCCTAGATGACTTGGCCGTGAAGCCTCTCTGCTGCAATATATATTTTATTGTATCGTCACGTCACATGGGAGTAAATAATTAACCTGAAACTGAGCTGTACCGGCCGTGGCACCGTTGGGCAGCAGGGGTATTGTACCCTGCGGCTGGTGATGGTGTTGTCGCTCTGTCATTGTTAGTGTTATATAACCGTGTATATATAAAATAACAATAATAATAAAGATATAACGATTCGCTGTCTATGGTGGCAGATTCTATCCACGAGGTTCCATTTGTGTGCCCACATGGTGTCCTGAATTTCCAGAAACAGCATAGATCAATGTAATAATCTAGGGATACAGTAATATAGACGTGTCTGTTCCTGGAGGGCTGGATGTAAAGGCGGCTTGTTTCCGCTGTATGGACTCAGAAACCATGCCATTGGTTGACCGTTTTAATGTTGGAGTAAATTACGTATTTCCCGCAGTAGCTGATCCGTGGTAATGGTTCTTAATCCATAAACCAATGCGCCAAAGAAATAAACAAAAACAGACTGCCCAAAAATATTTAAAAAATCATAAAACACCCGAGCCCAGAAGACTTGGATAAAAAAAATCATCCAAATGTATGCTGTCCCATATTTATTTATCTCTCTGCCGGACGCTATCTCCGTCAAAAGACACATAACTGTTAGCCGTACATTGTCCGTATCCTCTGTATAATGGAATCGTTCTCCAATAGGTATAATATGAGAACTGGATTGAGTCACAGTTTAACGCGAATGCAGTCAATTGACCGCCTATTTGCGCCGGGACCCACAACTGGATAGCCAACTTCCATGTTGCAGATAGGGTTAACATTAACACAGCAGAAATATCCCTCTGATCCCACCCTAGCTACCAGCTGGATTGGAGCGGAGCCGACGAGGCTGGACCCATTGTCATTAGGCTACTTTTAGTCTGCCATCCCAGTAGCATGAGAGATTCTGTTCTCCAAGAGTGCAGTATCACACACACGATGGTTGTTCGAGTGTACTATTGTTATATATAGTCTATCCATATGTTACAGTGGAATTCCCGATTCAGAACCCCTGCACCAATCGCAACATGCCTCATATCCTCAACGAGCGTTTTGAATAAGCATTGTGAATGTTTTACCACGTCAACATCAGGTAATGCTCAACAGAGATACAGCAAAGGAAGAAGCACCGTTTCTAAAATAATAGCGTCATTGTGAAACAAATTACAGGCCCCAATGTGGCGTGACCGATGATAGCATAACACTCCACAGCATGTGTAAGGTCGCATTTCGCGCATTCAATAAAGTGACACTCTGATAAACTGGAAACTAAGAAAGCAACAATAATAGAAAGAATGATAACAAATATATAGAATCAGACAGATCGTCCGCGTAACAATTTGGACATCATCACGCCAGCCCTCCACCCACCCCACCCATGCGCATACTAACCTAACTATACTAACCAAACTGCCATCTAATATTTTCTATTCTTCTTCTGTCTACTAATACGCAATACCAGCTGATAAATCTACAAGGTCAAAATTCAAATAATCGGCAACGGAAATGCCCATAGAATAGATGGTTAGATCTATGACTGAGGCAATTTTTTACTCAAGGGCACTCTGCCGTGGATGTACTGAGTGGTCCATTTCTTTGCGATGACCAATAGGTCGAAAGACCTACATGACTAGGTTAGTACAAAGTAGGCTTAGCGGCTGAAAATGTGGTGAGCTGACGATCACTAATGTAAGTTAGCTTAGGGCCGGATATAGTGATTCGTGAATAATGGTGATCTCACCACACCAAGCTTGCTTTATCCATCTCACATGGAACAGTCAACCCCGATCACTCCCCTTTTTGGACTCTTGGATGCAGGGCCATTGGTGTCAAGAAAAACAAAACCGCGTAGAATTAAGATTTCAACACAAAGATTCAGCCCAACAAAGAAATTAATACCGTTTTGAACGCAGCGTGAATGGGGTTTGTTTAATACGGACATGAACTATATACGGCAACCAAACGAATCAAACAACAGATCCTCACTTAGGAGACGGCGGCTTGGTGTAGTGGCTAAAATCCGGTTTGCGCATGAACCGTGCACTAGCTCACCGTCATATGAAACGGTGGCAATCTACAAAGGAACCTAATATCAAAGCCGGGGGAATTACCAATAATAGACTGAAGTAAAACCATCCTAGATATGTCGTGAATGGGACCTGAAATCAAGGACACGATAGACGGTAATCAAATCAATAACTTCACATCATCACACTTGTTGCGGGATTGAGAAGGCAACTCCTCACCACCAAGCATGCTGGTATTTGCTGAAGCAATTGGTGTTGTAATATTCTGTGTCCAAGCCACATTACTCAGTAATCCTAGGTGCTCAGCAACAGCCTGTTTTTCGATGAGATAGCTTATCAGATAGCAGCACATTTTTAAATCCCCCTTTAGGACTGCCTAAGGAAACAGTGAATTAAAGTCATGCCGTATTAATGGAATGTGAACTCTCGTCAAGCCATATATCATCTCGACTCAGGTAATGACTGGAGAACCAAAGACGTCTGCCATTAGCTCCTGTTTTGACTATATCCCCTTCCGCACGACTGTTTCGATTGCCATTTTCAGCGTGGCGGTTTCGGCAAACATCTTCAGTGCTGTTGCTCTATATGCCTCGTGGACATTCTTCCTCATTCTTTTGGCACATTCTATGAACATTCTGAACTTTGTGAAGAACTTCACCATAGATTGAGTAGTGGCAGTGAATCCTCCACTCTCAAGACTATGAATTAAAAGGTCCGTTCAGCGGTCCTTATCCTGCTGCGATTATGATTACATACCATCTCGGTGGCGCTTCTTCTCTCCGCCGCAGCTTTCCACATACATGTGTTTTAGTTAAATGATAGTCACTTACTTTTAGTTACAGCAGTACCACTTGAATAATTACTGTGCCATTGCATCAATATTAATTATTCGCAAATATAACTGCTTTGGGCCTCTTTTTCACACTAACCTCCGCTTATACAAACTTACCTACATTGGCGCATGCACTTTGTACACAATAATACCCTACAGTCATGATCGAAACTTTCCACAGCTGCCACGTTAACCATCTGTGCATTGCAGAAACCTCAATGTGTTACCACATATATACTCAATTATATGTACGTAGCTAGTAAAATGAATGAGCTTGACATCCCATACGCCATTAACTAAGCTACCCATTGATAACAACAGCTCATAGCATCGCAGCCTTGCTCAGTTGTCGACAACGAGTCTCTGAAGCCACCTTGGTACATCGGTAAGTCCATTCTGTGGAAACGGTGTCCTAATTGTGCAGCGTGAAACATGGAGTTTTTTCACCGTCTTCATTAGCACTGCATGCCACCCAGGCTATTGTGCTTAGGTGACATTGATGAAAGGCTTTCCAATATAAGGTAACATAATTATATTGTGCCAGTAATATAAATAAACATTACGTACTTATAGTTATGGCATTCGGTTGAACACTATAGCACAAATAACTGTCAGTTTATCTCTGTGACGGCTATATCTCTAACGCCAGTAGCCTTGTCCGCTCGGAGAGCGATGGTACTCTGTTTCCGAGGCACACATCAGCAGGTCAAATTGTCGCTTCTTCAACAGCCTCCGTCTTTAACTAACCCGGTGTCGCTTCTGCGAGTAGTAAGTCTCATTAACTTTACATGTGCTTCTCTGCCTCGTGTTTGTATCTGTATCAGCATTCATAGGGCTTTAAAACGGCGATATATTTCCACCTGTTGTCTTGTCCGAAGACACTGTGTCTGTTGCGCTACCACTGTCGTAAGGCAGCCCACATAATTTTCGAGTGGGGAAAGTCTCCTATAGCTGCTACTGACGGCTAACCTAATAAATGAGGATAGGAACATGTTGGCATAAATCACGCACACAGGCTAAACCATAGCCATCGCTTAGGACGCAAGCATGTTGCATACACAAACCATATACAGCACGGAAGGACAGCAGGTTAACAACCAATTCACCTTTCCAGGGTACCCACCCATCATATGACGTCATAATGAACTGTGTGATGTGTACAATGACATCATAATGAATGACGTCATGAATGACGTCAATAAGTATGTCACGAACGCATATTTGAAGACGGTCGTTGCGTTGTTGTACAAATTGTTTGCTTCTATTATTTAATAAATATACTGTTACAAAATATTCAACAGCTTCCCTGTATAGTTTTCAGGAAATTGATAGCTAGGGCATTTGGGGATCGATCAATCCCAACACGGCGAGGTGTGGGTGGAGCTTAGCTAGTGATGGGCAGGGCATAGCTAAAAAATGGAAAGGTCCAGTGTACCATGTACTCAATTTCCTCCAGCAGGTGTTAGAGGGAGGTCTAGAACGTCCCTCCCTCATCGTTTCTCTTCTCTACAACATGAATCTTCTCACTTTTCTCTCCTCTCCATGAAATCAGTTGACTCCATAGCTGCCCCTCTCTCTCAGGAGAATATGTCTTCAGATTCTACCATATGACTTAATCCATGTGGCGCGATGGGCAAGCTCTTCGGAGGGAAGGAACGAACGCGAGCACCAGCAAACTGTATCCATTTCTGGCAGTCATGAATTGCCGGAGGAAGTGTCCTTCCTGACACCGTAGGATAACTAACATGACAGGTTAAAATTCCTCGCCCTTCGTGTCCCAGTCGTAAGAAGGAGAGTTATTCGCCAGAATACCCTGTTATAGAATAAAGGAGCAAAGGCCTAACACGGGTGTGTGGTTCAGCTAAGACACTGACTGTCTCTATGAACCCTTCTCTAAAAAGTTCCGGGATTGTTAAAAATCCAGGGATCATATTGATAAGGAAATCTAGCTTTGCTTGTCAGTCTTAAAATTTGTTGTGTAGCAGAATTCTGCATGAAAATTGTTATTTATACAGAAAGCTCCGTGAAAGCTGTAGCTGACATTATTTGCCTGACAATCCAGGAATAGCGGAAGCAACGGTTAAACAGAAGCATCCAAGGTCCAAGCGGAGCACAGGTTTCAGTGGTTCCCTACCATTAACATACCAGGAGCTCCCCTAAAATTGCGCTCTGTGGTAGAATCTATCAGGCTTAATAGCAGTAATTCACCTTTCCAGAGTACCGACCCATCATATGACGTCATAATGAACTGCGTGATGTGTACAATGACATCATAATGAATGACGTCATGAATGACGTCGATAAGTACGTCAGGAACGCATATTTGAAGATGGTCTATGCGTTGTTGTACAAATTGTTTGCTTTTACAATTTAATAAATATTCTGTTGAATATTTCGAAACTAATTTCGCTTGGAGTTGTTGCTGCCATAGGCAGCAACAGCACCCAGTCAAATTAGTTACAAAATATTCAACAGATTCCCTGTATAGTTTTCAGGAAATTGATAGCTAGGGCATCGGGGATCGATCAATCCCAACACCACGAGGTGTGGGTGGAGCTTAGCTAGTGAAGGGCGGGGTATAGCTAAAAATGGAAATGTCCATTGTGCTCACACTCGTGTTTGCAAAGGATAGAGTGGCAAAGGACAGAGGCCACACTGTCAGTAGCTAAACAGAGGATTTGAATTCCTTGAACCAACAAAAACTTAGACGACCATCCCACCACGGCCTATCACACCCATATCCTTCCATATCTGTGAGTGAAAATAGAATTTGAATAAGCTAAGATATTAATAATAAAAACACATCCTCTGTGATTGAACTAAAACGGGGAAGTTTAGAATGCAAACGGTGCCGGTTTAATTTTAACAATATGTTGTCACTTATATAAAGAGTTATCATAACTACAATATCAATAACAATAATATTTATGTTGTTCCGAGAGAATAAGTTGAATGGAGTCGAAATGGGAGGAGAATGTGGAACCAAGTAACCGTAGCAAGTACAATCATTGTGGTCCAAAGGGGGAAGACAGGATGCCCATCAGATCGGATGATACCCGAGCCGAGCTACGTTCTGAAATGGGTATAGAGAGATAAGTAAAACATGGATGACGTTGTGGACCAATATTGGCCTATGATATTGTTATGAATTACACCATAGGATGTTGACTAATTTGGGCTTCAGATGTATTTCACGATACTAATATTGGAGAGATTACATAACGAGGAAGGTGGCGGCCTATAAAGACAACTATTATGAATTTGAACATAGGATGTTGACTAATACTGTCCTAAGATTAATTAATTTACAAATAAGTCATTATTTCAGAAGGGCTGGATACTCGGCTGATCGTATGATGGCAGATGTACCGTAATTGATTTATTCCTTTCTAATGCTTGAGGTTAGTGCAAAACTATAGGCTCACATACTTGTATCAATTAATTCATAGCATGCGTGGTTGTGTGCGCTGTCCAAGCATAGTATTTATGGGTGATTGACCACTTTGAGTGTGGCCTTTATAGAAAGGAGAAATATAGCAGCAGTTTTAGCTGTTAAAAGTTACATCTAAAAGCTAGATAACCAGCCGTGGCTCCGTGAGTAGTTTGAAAACAGCATGCATCGTTTGCGGGTGACATATTCTCTCACATGTATGGATAGCGTGGGTTGGATGTAAATGGAGAATGTCAAAAAGAAAAAGGAAGGTTTTCCCTCTAGTACGTAAACATGTATAAAAATGTTATGATCGATAATATTAATGTTTAAAGTTGTTTCCTGGTTGACTTTCTCTCTGGTTTCGATTGCTCTTGTAAGGCAAACATTCGGATTGTCTTTGCCATCCAGGCAAGGTGACCCAGTGTAGGTCGTGATTCTGGTCGCGTGCCGGACAATAGTCTCCCGTAATTAACTATAAATGACTTATCTCGGTAATTAACTATCTAAAGTCAATGAGCTTCATTGCGCTGCATAACCAGGATAGTGGTCTAATTTAGCAAGTCGTGACGGAAATAGAAGATAGCTGCTTGTCCTTTAGCCCTCTCGCACTGAGCAAATTCACATGGGCACGTTCAATGTAATTGCATTCGGTACATAGCATTGCATGCTCGAGTCTGCTTGCCAATTCCTATTCTCTATTCCACCATCCTTCTTTGCGAATGTCAATCCAGTACAAGTAACAAAATTAGCTCTTCAAAGTCTGTGCGTTCTTTGATGGCTCTTATTTTCTACTATGTCTTAAAGGTCGGCCTGCAGTAGCATCCACCATAATAAATGTTATTATTCAAACGACAGTGATGGTAAAAGGTGATGCTCTCAATCCCGGAACTTTTTAGAGAAGGGTTCATAGAGACAGTCAGTGTCTTAGCTGAACCACACACCCGCGTCCCACACAGACCAGGCGCATTCTACTGGTCTGACTGTAATAGGGCTAACCAGTCTATTGATTGATCATATGACGTCATTATCAACTACGTCACATAAAGGCTGACATCATAATCGATTAGGTCCTGAGTTGCACATATCTTAGTCTGTTATAAAGACTTACTAGTCCGTTAAGTTGTACGAGTTGTCTGTCTTTAATATTTAATAAACATGCCATAGGCAGCAACAGCACCCACTCAAATATCCAACAGATGCATGGAATGCAGTGATCAATCGATCTCAAGACGGACAACGCGTTGGCGGAACTGAGTTAGAGATGGATGGTGAATGTCTAAAACTGGCTTCATCCATTGCATCCATACAAAGGAAACGTGGACTCAGTAGCAAAGCAGAGGATTCGGTACATTGACACCGCTATATCAGCGACTGAATAGAGAACATTAACAAAGATATCACTAATATAAGAAAAATCTCGATATAATAATAAAAATCGCGATACTATTAGAAAAATCTAGCGAATATAAGAAAAATCTCGATAACATAAGAAAAATCTCGATAACATAAGAAATATTTAGATAATATGAGAAAAATCTCGTTTAAACTAAGCAATCCAGTGCTTATAACCACTGAGGGCTGACACTGCCCTGGCTGTGTATGGACAGTATAGTTTAAACTGGCTGTGTATTGAGGGCACGGTTTACACCGGCTGGGTATGGAGAGTATGGTTTAAACTGGCTGTGTATGGAGAGTATGGTTTAAACTGGCTGTGTATGGGCAGTATGGTTTAAACTGGCAGTGTATGGAGAGTATGGTTTAAACTGGCTGTGTATGGGCAGTATGGTTTAAACTGGCAGTATATGGAGAGTATGGTTTAAACTGTCTGTGTATGGACAGTATTGTTTAAACCAGCTGTGCATGGAGAGTATGGTTTAAACTGGCTGTATATGGAGAGTGTGATTTAAACTGGCTGTGTATGGACAGTATTGTTTAAACTGGCTGTGTATGGAGAGTATGGTTTAAACTGGCTGTGTATGGATAGTATAATTTACAATGGCTGTGTATGGAGAGCATGGTTTAAACTGGCTGTGTATGGACAGTATTGTTTAAACTGGCTGTGTATGGAGAGTATGGTTTAAACTGGCTGTCTATGGACAGTATAATTTACAATGGGTGTGTATGGAGAGTATGGTTTAAACTAGCTGTGTATGGAGAGTATGGTTTAAACTGGCTGTGTATGGAGAGCATGGTTTAAACTGACTGTGTATGGAGAGCATGGTTTACACTGGCTGTGTATGGAGAGTATGGTTTAAACTTACTCATCTAGCGGTGTTTATACTGTAATCATGTGTTACGTAGTAAGTGTAGAAACTCATTTTAGTCTCCATTGTTTATGATAAATACACCTGTTCTGTTTATGTACATAGAGATATGCGTTTCTGTTCTTCAGATGTATATAATGTTGAACAACCCTGTCTTTCGTATAAAAATACAAGTATAGAGTCTAACATAGATTGTATAAAAAGTCAGAAATAGTAAAAAGCAAACTATATGATGATCTGGAAATCCCTTACTTTACGGTTTTATTACCCTCTAAAACGGCCCGATATACACCTTTCGGCCTAAGGCCTGGTGAACACTTAATCCATCGCCGTGAGTGACATATCGGATGCCTCCATTAATGACTTATATGTGTATATGGTTATTCAATGTCCGAACTAAGTGGGTATTTTACTTTCAGTACAATATTAGTAGCTGCTGAAACTGAAACTGAAACCGAACATCCCGTTGCATCGACATACACTATTTCATAGAACACGGAATTCTGGGATGGTTAGCACGGAATTGAACATACCGTTGCGTTGACATAAACTATTTCATAAAACACAGCATTCTGGGATGGTTAGCGCAGACTATGAAATGACGAGTCATTTCCTCACACAGGGACCATATTAGTGTCAGCCAATTTCCCACCTATTTATTGCGCTAGACAAATCACTATTAGAGACGGACTCTTGGCAAAATTACAAAGCAAGCAGATAATGTCTATCACTTCTTGGCAATACGAACTATAATCCTGTGTCATACACGCGGACATATTAGTTTCCGTGTACCACACCGCCCGTCTTACCATCGCACTGTCTAATTCCATTGAATTTATATAACGTTATTATATAGTTCTCATGAGACAATGCCTTTGAAAAGATAAACTCTGTCAGTACGTCTAATGCTGTAACGGTCATTATTATCTAGTAAAATCATATCAGTAGGCCTAAACACAAATTTATGTTATTCTTAGGCATCCGTAAATATTAATCTATGCATATATAGCCGCAAATGACCATACCGACCCATCTCTAGCTAATCTACCACACCTCGCTCGTGTTGGGATCGATCGATCCTAGAAATCCATTGAGTGCGAACCAGTGCTAATGCTAGAGATTAGATTATTCTTTAAGCACTTTAGGCATAAACTTCTTAAAAGAATATTGTGTTTTATACAAATTATTTTAGAAAAGTATTGCTATATGCATTGACCTTGGTGAATCCTGGGTGTATTCCAGTTTAAAAACTGTGCATTTCAGTTTACTACAGGCTCTTCTTATTTATTTACTGTACTCCTTGATAATATGGTCTATTGGACCGGTACTGGACCAATACCGGAGCAATAGGTGCCAATAGTCACCGTAATTGAGGAAGCCAGTATTTGCCTCGCCCACCTTTAGCGAAGCTCCATACACACTTCGCCCGTGTTGGAATCGATCGATCCCTGAACTATCTGACTATCAATTTCGAGAAAACTATAAATGTAAGATGTTGTATATTTTGAAACTAATTTGACTGGGTGCTGTTGTTCAAAATATTCAACAGCATGTTTATTAAATGGCAAAGATATACAATTCTTACAACAACGCTTAGTATGTCATCAGTTAAGCATCCGTGACGAACCTACCTACGTTATTGATGACTATATTGATTATGCCGTCATCTTACACGTTGATTGTGATTGGTCCAGTGCCGGACAAGTAGTCCATGTTATCAGGGACACTTTCTCAATTGTGAAGCAGACATCGCATATACAGTTGGCATCACAAAGCACAGATCATATCAATCGACAGCCACGCCGTCGACCAGTCTGTCTGCATTATCAAATCAGGCATCATTTATTACGTGAAAGCGACGAAAAACGACCGGCTTTCCTCATTAAAATCTAAATGGTCCCCCCCCCCCAGAACCTCGGTCAACCTAGAACCTCGGTCAATTTTATTGATAAATGACTGTCAAATTAAACATGACTGGAGAGACTGATGCGACCGGTAACTCATAGTCCAATTTCCCGGAAACCCCTTAATAATAATAATAATAATAATAATAATAATAATAATAATAATAATAATCTTTATTTCAAGAGGGTACATCGTCAGTGGCCTGATGTTCCCGAGGCCCTCAAAACATATATACACTATGTACAATAATTTATAATTATATACACGCCAGGTATGTACAAATAGACATGTGTACAATAATTGCACTTACACGCACGCATGCACGCACTCGCTGAGACACGTAGGCGGGCGGGCAGGCAGGCATACAGTAAGGCAGGCAGGCAGGCAAACATGTAGGGAGGTAGACAGGCAGACTTATACTAGTTGCGAGTCTCTTCAAGGTAACAGGTAAGCTGTTAAAAATATTTTGGGAAACTAATTTGACTGGACGCTGTAGCTACCTAAGGCAGCATCTGCCTCCAGCCATATTAGCCCCAAAATATTAAACAGAATATTTATTAAATCATACATGTTCAAGTTCACTTTATATAAATGTACATAACGAATGTGGTGGTAGAGTATTTGCAGTACAGTAATAATTGTCTTGTGTGTAACATGTGTGTAATATTCATAATTCTATGATTCGGTAGTAGTAGTAGTAGTAGTAGTAGTAGTAGTAGTAGTAGTAGTAGTAGTAGTAGTAGTAGTAGTAGCAGCAGTAGTAGTAGCAGCAGCAGCAACAGCGGCGGCGGCAGCTGCGCCGGCAGGGGTGGTAGTAGTAGTAGTAGTAGTAGTAGTAGTAGTAGTAGTAGTAGCAGTAGCAGTAGTAGTAGCAGTAGTAGTAGTAGTAGTAGTAGTAGTAGTAGTAGTAGTAGTAGTAGTAGTAGTAGTAGTAGTAGTAGTAGTAGTAGTAGTAGTAGCGATTGTAATAGTAAGTAATTTTTTTTTTTTTTTTTTTCTCCATCCTAGCCCTTAATTATCGTATTATAATTTTCCCAAAGGAAAGCCTGGCACGTGTCTAAGACCATTTTGAATCCCATAGCGTTTTCGTCTCTTCAGATGACCAAAACTTTGTCTCCAAGACAGATGTGGCAATGAAACGAAGAAGAACAGATTATTATTATTATTATTATTATTATTATTATTATTATTATTTTTATTATTAGATGTTCATCTATCTTGTACGTTTGATGTGAATGACCTAAGTGTTGACGAATGCTTAGTATTTATTGGTACAGAATTCCACATTTGCGTTGCCATGTATGTGAAACTGTACCTCCCGTAATCTGTTCTTATTTTTGGAGGCTTTAATAGACTGTTCGTCTTCGACCGTAAATGTCGAGAATGCGTGTCTTCTACCAACGTAAACATGTCTTTCATGTAGATAGGTGCAAGGCCGTTTAATGATTTATATGTTATGATATTGGTCTTAATTGACATTCTCCGAGTTAATGTTGTCCAGTTCAATGTTTCGTACATTTCTTGTGATGGGGTCCTATATGGTACTTCTAATATTATTCTAGCTGCACGTTTTTGTAATTTTTCAAGCTTATTTAGCAATGTAGGAGTACCGGCATAATACACAAGACAACAGTAATCTATTTGGGAAAGGATATATGCCTTATAAAACAGGTTTCGTTCTCCAACATTCATATATTTCTTATTTTTCTTTAGCATATAAATAAGTGAAACGATCTTGTTACAAATTTTGCTAATGTGCTGTTGCCATGAAAGGTTGTCATTAATATATAAGCCTAAAAGTTTTGCTTCATTTACTATTTCTAACTCGCCATTATACATCGGTATCTTCATTTCTTCATGGTTAATCTGCTTTCGTTTGTTTGCACTGCTTATGATTAATAGTTTAGTTTTCTCCGTATTTACAACCATTTTATTATTTTGACACCAATTCTGTATCAAAGCCATATCATAAGTTAGTTGTTCTTTTATCTTTGGCAAACTGTCAAAATTACAGTGCATAGTCGTATCATCACAATACATGTCAATGTTACTATTTACACTCATATGAAGATCGTTTACATATAATATAAACAAGAGTGGTCCCAACACCGAACCTTGCGGTACACCTACACTTACCGGTAAATGATCAGACACCTTATCAGAAATGGCCACATACTGATATCTATTTTCTAAATAAGATGAAAACCACTTTAGCGTTAATGAATCAAATTTATAAATGCCTAACTTTTCTAACAATATACTATGATTAACTAAGTCGAATGCTTTCTTAAAATCTATTAAAATAGCGCCTACAAACTCGCCATTATCTATTGCAAATCGCCATTTTTCTACTAATTTAAGTAATGCAGTCTCGCATGAATGTTTCGGCCTGAATCCTGACTGCGCGTCATTCAGTAAGTCATAATTACTTAGGAATTTGTACAAATGATTGTGAACATGTCGTTCAATAATTTTGGACAGAATCGGTAAAATAGATATGGGTCTATAATTATTAATATCTCCTTTGTTGTCTGATTTGAATAACGGTTTTACCTTTGCGCACTTCCACACTGTCGGAAACACGCCCTTATCGATGCTTATATTAATAATACGTGTTATTGATGGCGCTATGACTGGTGCTGCTAATTTGAGGAAATGTGCATTCAGCCCGTCAAAACCGGCAGACTTATTTGTTTTTAGGCGGCTAAGTTCATCGTAGACGTAATTTACTGTTATTCTCGGGATTTTGAATTTAATTTCGCTTGGGACTTTATTTCTAACGTACGTTTTAAGGTCATTTGATATTGCGTGGGAGTGTGTATTTATGGAATTTGCTAGATTAACGGCAACAGTAGTGAAATATTGATTAAACATTTCGCAGTGTTTTTCCATGTCTCTAATTTCATTTCCGTCAATATCGTGCAAAACCAATGGCATTTTGTTCGCTTTTGGATTGATGCTTTTCATAATGTTCCATATATTCGAAGGATTCTTTTTATTTTCAACCAACGCTGTGCTGAAGTAGTTTTGCTTAGCACGTTCAATTAACGACATTACTTTATGTTTAAACTCTTTGTATTTAATCATGTTCTTAACCCTTTTATAGTAATCTCTGTCTTTAATTGCTTTTAAAATGTCATCGTTTATCCACCCAGGCTGGCAGAAACGTTTGACTCTACGTTCGATAATAGGAGCGTGATTATTTAAAATATCTATGAATGCGTCCTGCCATATTTGTAGAGCTTCATTAGGATCATTTAGCAAATCCATTATCTCCCAATTATATTCAGACAATGTTTGAAGAAATTTCTGATTGTCAAACTTCTTCTTGCATCTATATTTTATAGAATGGTGACTGTGCGATTTTTGCCTAAGATTCTGACGCATACCAAAAACGGGAGAATGGTCGCTTGACGCAAAATCGCCTACGCTTACTGACGTAAATTTTGTTTGCTCTGTAACGTATATATGATCTATTAGCGTAGCTGTTTTTTCGGTTATTCTAGTCGCAGTTTTTACTAATTGTTCAAGATGAAATATTTCCATTACTGATTGCCATTTCTGCGCGATAGGTTTGAGAAAATTAATATTGAAGTCGCCTATGAGAATGATATCCACATTCTTTGAATACGCCGGCTCTAGCAAAGCTTCAAACTCGTCTATCCAGCTTATAGTGGAATCCGGGGGTCTATAAACGCAACATAATAAAAATGATTTCGTTTTATAGGGCGTAACCTCAATCCATAATGCTTCTATATTCAGAGTTTCTAGATCAAGTCTCCTACGATGGGACTGATTTTCGGCTATGTAGATCACGATTCCTCCTCCTGCATTATTTATCCTATCTTTTCTCTCAACGCTATAACCTTGAATATCAATTTGATTATCCGTAACAACACTACTTATACATGCTTCTGTTATACCAAATATTTCTATTTCCTGTACACTTTTTTCCATTATTATTTTTAATTGGCTTATTTTAGGCATTAAATGCTGTATATTTAAGTGTCCAATACGTATACCCTTTCCCGTTAGATTAAATGACGTAATATCATACTGCCTCACGCGTCTGATAAACCTTTTGCTGCAAACCCACTGCTCAGCGGCAGTCTTAATACTGGCATGCGTATATAGAGCGTTACCATTTTTTATTTTACAATATTGTATAATATTAAGGAGATCGATAAAATTTAATTTAGTCATATTATTATTATTATTATTATTATTATTTTTATTGCCAATATCATCATAATCATTATCATCATCATCATCAGCAGCAGCAGCGGCGGTAGCAGCAGCCGCAGCAGTAGTAGTAGAAGCAGTAGTAGTAGTAGAAGCAGTAGTAGCAGTAGTAGCAGTAGCAGCAGTAGTAGCAGCAGTAGCAGTATTATGAGATGGTGCATCCTCCTCATCATCATCATTTTTTATTGTGGTAATGGTGGATGTGGTGGCTGGCATGATTACATTATTTGTAACCATGACGCGGCTACGTACATCGTCAAGCGATAAGGAAGGAACAGGTGTGTACTCATCAACAACGGCAACAAATGTGTCAATGGTTTCCGCATCCATATTTCCATTAAAATCATTAATAAGTAACTTATCAAATCTGTTAGAGATAGATACATTGTAAATAATGGCATCATCAACATCATCATCCTTATTATTATTATTATTATTATTATTATTATTATTATTATTATTATTATTATTATTATTATTTAGAGTCTTATCCAAATTTGCGTTGCGTCCAGTGTGATCATCACCTCTTGCCCGATAATCCGTAGCTCGCGTTGGCGCTTCTTCTTGGCCGGACCCCTATGCTCTTGGACACCGATTTGCTTTATGACCATGGGCGTTACACACTCGGCATCGGACCGGTTGACCGTGTCCGCACGATGAAAGTCTATGGTTGGGTTCACCGCAGTACTGACATGCAGGCCTTACAATGATCGACACATAGTCGTTTATGCATTGTACCAAGAGACTGGAGCCAGTCCTGTTTATGTGCAGTTTATCCGCGAAGTAAAGTTCATTGTTAATTCTAGCTGGTGCGTTGTTGGCGTAGAATAGCTCTGACGACTCGATAACGGTGAAATTTAAGAATTGTTCCCGCACTTCCAGATGGCGATTAAAGTTCCGAACGAATTCCTGCCGACGTGGGTTGTCTGCCCGTGGGCACAGTTCACAGACGTACAATTTGCTTTGCGGGGCTAACACATGAAGATCACACACCAGCCCCTCCAATGCTTTGAGAGCGTCACGTATGTCACCGTCGGAATTGTTTGTTCCAGCCATTACAATAATGTTTTTGTAGTGTTGCAGATCCATCGAATATAATACCTCCAATATACGTTCAATCTTTGCCCCTCTACAGCAGATAACATTAACTGACTGGCTAAGGCCACGTTCATTTATTCCTTTAATAATGGATGAACCTATGATGAGTGTTTGTTTTGTAGGATCTGATAAGCGCCCTTTCGATCTATTAGCACTCGTAATGACGGGAATCTGGTTTTGATCTGTAGATAGTGTGTCATGCTTCAAATGATGGTCGGAATTTCTAGAAATTGCGTCTATATTCTGAGTCTGCTTCTGGCGGATGGATGTAGAGCTCGTGTCCTTCTGTTCTTGTTGTTGATGCAAGTGTTTTGATGTACCCCTATGCTCACGTTGTGTTGCATTGATCTGGCGGCTTTCGTGTTTCTGAAGGTGGAGAGGCTCGCCACCTTCTCGGACATTGACGCGAGGTTTACACATGTCATCACAATTTAACGATTTACGATTCCTGAGTAAAGTGACACTATCGCTAGGCTCAGAGATATTTTCAGGGAGCTCATCTGTACCGACACCTATCTCTGCTGTTTCTGTTTTTCTGTTCATGACGGCAGCTAATCTAACGTTTAGCTCATTATTTTCGTCTCTAAGAATGGTTATTTCATCATCCCTCTGAAGTAGAAATTTGTTTAGTTCTTTAATTTGTAACAGTAATTCATTTTCAGATGCTATTTTCGGTGTGTTTATGACAATACTAACGGGTGTACTAGTAATTTCAGGATTGAAATTGAGCTCCTTAGGTGTTGTCTCTGGACTAGCCACTTCATTGCGTGCGGTATGCGTAAAGTTTCCTGAAGATAT
The DNA here is from genome assembly GCA_034401795.1 of Chaetoderma sp. LZ-2023a. Classification (NCBI taxonomy): domain Eukaryota; kingdom Metazoa; phylum Mollusca; class Caudofoveata; order Chaetodermatida; family Chaetodermatidae; genus Chaetoderma; species Chaetoderma sp. LZ-2023a. Next base: position 7,793,002 of record CM067369.1, read on the forward strand.
GTCCATCGCGTACGGTTTTGGCTCAGTACTGCTGTCCAAGCTTCTCAACGCAACCGCCTTGGTGCCAGTTTCATAACCCAGCTAACACGATAACGTGCCGCATACTCAAAATGCTAGTGTAATCGGGCTATCAAAAATGGCACGAAGGTTTCCGTGTCCACAACATTTGCATAGCGTAGCAAGTGGCAGGATTAGAAAACTCCCTTTCCGTGTTGCCCTTACCTAAGCCTACTAACACGCGTGTTACTGGGCTGGTTCTGGTCAAATACCGGATCAATACGGCTCGGTATGGAGCCAGTACCGGCCCAGTAACCCGCACGCTCAATCAACTCTGTCTGACCATGGATGACGATATGTTATATCAAAAATCCTTCAAAGTAGCAGGAGCTATCTTGGAAAAGAAAAATAAATAGAGTAGGTTACGCCGACTGATGACTTCTAGCGATCCTTTCTTGATGTTATTTTAACCACTTTATAACTTAGCTAGAAATGGGCGGAATATAGCTAGAAATGGGCGGAATATAGCTAGAAATGGGCGGAATATAGCTAGAAATGGGCGGAATATAGCTACAAATGGGCGGAATATAGCTACAAATGGGCGGAATATAGCTAGAAATGGAAGTCCTTCTGGCCAAGATAAGCATAACCCTGGCAAGGTAACTTATCATACAGACTCGTTGGGATAAATTACTTATGAATTGATAACATATTCTGCTGAAGTGTTCAAAAGTAATTCCTTTAAACGCAATTCTTGCATACGTTATGTTAGCAACCGCCTCCAGCTAATATGGTTTTAAGATAGGTTACATAAGGGGATGACGGATCGGGGATGACTGCTCCATATAAAATGAAGAAAGGAAGCTTGGTGTCGTGAGATCACAATTATTCGCGACGCACGTGATTCGGGCCTAATCTAACTTAAATTAGTGATCGTCGATTCACCACATTTTTCAGCCGCTAGGCCTACTTATGTCAACCTAACCATATAGGCCTTTCGACCTATGGGCCATCACAGTGCCCTTGACTCTAAAGCTTCCTCAGTCATCAATCTAACCATCTATTCCGCGGGCATTTCCGTTGACGATTATTATAATTTTAACATTGTAAATTTATCAGCTGGTACTATTTGTTAGTAGATAGAAGAGTAGAATAGATTAGATGGTAGTTTGGTTAGTCTAGTTAGGTTAGCATGTGGTGGGTTGCGTGGGAGTGGGGGTGGGGGTAGCATAGGGATGTTTAAGATGTTACACGGACGATCAAACTGGTTCTATGCATTTGTTAGCACTCTGTGTGATATTGTAATTTTCTACCATTCCCGTTAATCCGGGTGTCACTTTACTGGTAACCGCAAAATGCGGAGAATACCACTGGTCCCTATCGGCCCGGTATAGATTCAACACCGATTCGGTAAGCTGCGTTATAACAGTTAGACCAATACAGGAATCCAATCTGACAGTCAAGTATATGACGTAATACTCAAATACGTCACAGGTAGGCTGACGTCACAACTAAAATACGTCATAAATGGCGTTTGTTATCCCGTCAGGAACTCCTAATTGTTCGTCATGTGCACTAATTATGTCTTTACTACTTAGTAATCATTCCATTGAACATGTTGAAACTAATTCGACATACAGTCAAATTAATTTCAAAATATTCAACAGATTACCTGTATAATTCTCTGGAAATTGAGATTCAGGGAGCTCCGGGTTCCGGATGCCGACACGAGTAAAGCGTAGCGGGTCATAACTAGAACTGGGCGGGGCATAGCTAGAAGTTGTATTATCCATTGGAGCACCCTCGGATTTCATTGTGTTGCAATCATAAATGAAACTAGAACGCTCAGTGGGTGAACGGCCATTGCAAATCCCCGGCTTTCCCCACCCCACCGACCCCAGCTTTGACCTATGAGAAGCCCCACCCCGCCACCCGACACACGCCAATGGGAGGATCCCAATACTAATGGTATCTTGCAATCCACAATCACATGGGTACGTAACAAGGGAGATATAGTGCCGGGATGAATTTATATGGCTTTGTTACCCTGCTTGAATAATTAAATACGAATAACAGCTCGCAATCCGCGCTCATATGGGTAACTCACACAGCAAATCTATTGAATTGCGCCAAATGTTTTAGAAGAGATAGCACCATGGACAAAATTTGCCCAGTGTGTGCATGGTGTGGGTGGGGATGGGGTGGGGATGAGGGTGAGTGTAAATATAAATGAGGTCTTACAATACGCAATCAGTAACTCACATAACAAGTTTTATTGAACTCCGACACACGGTTTTAGTCGGGGAGGATTACGGGGTTCCAATGCATCCTGGTGATATATTTTTTTCATTTACATTTTTGTAATCCTCAATGTGTCTAGTAAATGAATTTTCATGTTCCCATGACGAAATATTGTCCCATGGCGTCCGTTTGGCGGCCATCTTGGCGGCCATCTTGGATTTTCGAAGAAAATCGATAATCTGCATAACTCTAGACATCATACACAGACAAATTACCTAATTTTTCAGTGTAATTTTGGCAGGGGAATACATTGAGAATGCTATTTTCATGATTTCAAGAGGTGTAATACATTAAACCTCAACAAATATGAAAAGGTCAGTAATATTTACACTCAAAATCGGGCATGTGGACCCCATATTTCCGCTCCACTAGTAGGAGCAATAATAACTTACTCGCTTTTAGTATATTGAGAGGGTTTGCTTCATGATTCCGCATTCGGGTTGTTCTTATGTATCAATTTGCACAGATATTTTAAAATGCACTCGTATGGGAAGATTCATGACATATTTCAGATGAGATAAAAGAGTGATTCTCATCCACGATAGAATTTAATCCATTCGTACCTCATTTACTTCTGTCTGATGAGGTAGTATTGTTCAAATAATATACCAATTTAACCAAAGATTTGTTTTTATTCAGCTTTTACTAGCAGATCCGTCCCAAATTGCATAGTGTTTTACATTACACATTGACGATTTCTGATGTCTATCCTGTTCCTATGCTACGTATACGTTTTTATGCGCTATACTTGACTATGAAGTCTCATCCGTTTTGGGTAAGGTTTGTATGTAAGGTTGCTGCGACAACCCACCTTACCGAGAACGAAAGAAATAGATATCGGCTCGCCTCGTTTGTAGATGAACTTTAACGATACTTGTATTCGATATCCGGGCCTGATGTGACTGACTACTAGAACTTGCAGGTAAGCTACGGTGATCTTCCGTAGTCTCCAGAGTCAATAACAAACTTTGTGTCAAACTTTTGCCTTGTATTAATATCACAATGTGATCGTTTTATTCACTAACTTAACTGTATAGTAAACCTCCAAAGTCGGTAACTTTTACTGTTACCAGTTTACGTATTTATGATTCGCTAACTTAACTGTATAGTAAATCTACAAAGTCGGTAACCTTTACTGTTACCAGTTCACGTATTTACGATTCGCTAACTTAACTGTATAGTAAATCTATAAAGTCGATAACTTTTACTGTTACCAGTTTACGTATTTACGACGGATTAATTCAATGTTTCCTAACCTTTCACAATGAACTAGCATTACTCCCAGCTTCTCTGGTTTGCTATACTATTCAAACTAGCTCTTGCCTACTTAAAGCCATTCAGCAAGAGCGTTTCACAAGGTGCGAGGCGGACCGGACCCCGAACTAAAGTTATAAAGTCCCGTTTATATACCATTTTCGTTTCTATTCTCCCTCCATCTTGGTTTCGTACCGCCGGAGGTTGTTCTGATTCTCATTGGATTATGACATCACTTTGACCAATCAGAACTCCCACCCTCCCGACTGGGGTGGGCGCCTTTTACCTAGCGCGTTTGGGATTCCTGTTGGATTAGCACGTCATTTCTGACGGATGACTTGCCACAAATGACGGATGCTTATTTGATAGCAAGGCTTATTGGTGAATTAGCTTGCCTCTAATTGATGCGTTTTCGATAGTAACTTTCGGTTGTGCCCTTTAGTGCCTACAGGACGCTACTATGTCCATGTCCTGTCCATTACCTATTAGTCGACAACTTGTAGAATGCTAGAGTTAATCGGTACACTAGTTACCATTGCACCCATCTGCCTCCGCTTATCTGGCCACGAGAATTCGTGGGAACACAGACTGCTACGTAATTAACTAAGTCCGTTTGTCATATCTACTCCCTTAATTGACTCCAACATTCCAAACTGGTGCTAATCATCAAAAGTCATACTCGATTCAGTTTCTGCGGATTGTACCCGCGCACTAACCGACGTATCCATTGCCAGTCATCCAGTGCTGATAATATATATCTAAATAATAAGATGCTGGTTATACATCTAAATATACAGGGTGACATAGCGCACTAGCTGACGTATCCATTGCCAGTCATCCGGTGCTGATAATATATATCCAAATAATAAGATGCTATAGTTGATGCTCATGCATTCAGATGCTCATGCATTCAATCATACACGGTGACATAGTCTCTTAGCTTACCTGGTGTTCAAACATGTAATTTCACTGAGGTCTTATACTCGTAAATATAAGATGTGCGCAGGGTCATGACTCCCTACGTACAGTCCGATATCTACACAATGGACATTTCTTGCACTGCATGATCCAAATTCAGATTATCTTCTCACGCTTGACCTCGTGAAGTTCCTGAACTTTGTTATCTCTGGTGGTGCAGACGTGGAGAGGTGTGAGAAGACTAGAAGGATCGTGATCTCTATTGGTCAGGTATGACATAACCATTCACTCTGACATGTGCTGAGCATATTAAAGTGCTTTTCTATCATGCTAGTTGCTCTAATGCTATAATTCTAATACATTTATTTACCTTTCTAGGACACCGGCCGTGCTTTGACGAAGGGAGAGTGGAAGTTGTCAAAGCACACCCTCCTCTGCACCACCATACGACACCTCTACAGCATTACACAACTCACCACTATTCTCAGTAGACTGGGTCACTGTGGGATCTATGACTTCAGCTTGGAACTTGAGACGGTGGGTCAAGAGGTATGTCCTCAACACCTTCAACCTTGGAAGATGCACGAAAGCCATCCCTCTCATTTGGAAACTCCCAGACGAGTACAAGAAGCATATTGTTACCCCCAGGGCCTTTCCACACTGCGATGCACTACATAGGCATGGTGACTGGTCACAAATGTAGTGTATCAGGATACGCTGAAATCCTCATTGAGGCTGAACTCATCACCAGTGGCTGCCTGAGTAGTGTCCTGAGAGGGAAGGCATATGCTAAAGCCCTGTTATGTCTCAAAACAGTCAGTGAAGCCATGGAGCGGTTGATAACTGAGAGATTCATTGAGGAGGGGAAAGTTGAGTTCACCAACCCCGAGGCCCTACACAATCTCATCCAGACTTGTAGTCGTGAATCCCTCGACATAGTGTTGCAAGATGCTGCCACTCTCGCCATTCTCGAAAGGTACATATCCTATGAAGACAAGCTGCATGCCGGCCACCCCGGAAAAACCGCCGCATTCTGGCTCAGTGTGATAGACCATGCCCGTCTGATCCTAATGTTGCAGTATTCAGTGAAGACTAACAACGTGGCGCTGTTCCACAAGTGCAGCGGGGATATGGCAGACCTATTCTTTGCATACGATGGACCAAACTACTCAAGGTAATTCATATTTCATCATAATATTTATTTACTCGATACATGGAAGTATGAGTAAACTTGTAGAATTGATTTATTTATCTGATTATGTAGTCATGATGAAATATTTACATGCATCCTATTCTATACCACCACAGACACTTGGTGTGGTTGGATGTTTTCCTGACAAATATTGATCAGTCTCACCCTGGAGTCAAGGAGCTACAGAAGAAGGATGGCATCGCGGTGGCCCGGGCTCTCAACCCTGGTGCTCTCTGTGCAGTGGATAAGACAATGGAGGAGACCTTTATGACGTTTTCGAAGTCAACCGGTACGGAGATACTATTACTACTTTGGTATTTTAGATGAAAGTTACAGAATTACAACAAAAAAATTCTATCAATCTGTTATTTATCTCTCCAGGTGGATTCATAGGCCTCTTCTCCATGTTCGGTGCCTACCAGCGATGGTGCCGTACAACGTCAACCCGGGCTCAGTACTTTGAGAAGATACTTGAGATATGTGGCCTCATCGATGACCCGGATGGCCAGAAAGCCAGAAAACATCGTGAGCTGGAGCGAGCTGAGATTAAAATGTCTGAGGAGGCAGTTCAGCATACCATCTCTGCTATTCACAACTTCACCAATCCTTTGTCCTTGGTCGACAAAGGCCACCTCTACAGCCTGGCGTCTGGTGATCCTGCTTCCCCGGAAGTGGAGTTTGGTAGACTCCATACAGAGGCAGATGGTAAGGAGGCCATAGATGCACTCATCCCACATCGTTTTGTGAGTGGAAATTCTGAGGCGCTGTTTTTTTAGCCAATCAAGAAGCAGAAGCTGAATACTATCGAAGCCTGCAACTAGGCAGTCAAGCTCACTGCATGACAGGGAAATGTACGTGACCCCCATACTCGTAAGATAACTATAATATATCATTGTTGCAGTATGATAAAAGACATGATGTGTAAGACATTGCTCCCCTGTTAATCTTTGCAGGGTATTCGGTACCGTGAGAAAATTGACCTCGCTTTCATGCTGCTCATCAAGTCACAAAACCTGGACGAGCCCCTTAACCTTGAAGAGGTGATGAGATACTGACTCACCCCACCAACAAGGCAGCAATGTTTCATTTGTTGATGGAAGATGCTCCTGAAGATGTGCCTTATCCAGAAAATGCCCTCTACATCTAAGATGGAAACGCACCTTTCCACTCAATGACGAACCTCTCTCCAAAATTTGGTGAAATTTGCCTCCAGGTGCTAGATCAGATGGTAGCTAAAGGAATTTTGTCTTCTCAACTGATTCATACCATGCTGACTCCAGCACGGCTCAGGAGAGATTGCGTCGTGGCTTCTCACAGAAATATCTCCTAGAGGGTCTGGCAATAAGGAAGCCGAATGACTTCAAGCTATTTCTATCAAATGAGGAGAATAAGGCACAGGTGTGTCACTCACTACTGTGTGTGTGTCAGGAAGCAAATGGAAAGAAACACGCATCTCGGCTTGAGAAATCTGGGACAGCGGTGGAAGTGGTGGATGACAAGGCGTATCTGCTGGACTCATCAGCTGGAGACGTGAGTATATTGAGATTCATATGATGCATCTGTGAGCTTTTCTCACCAAATGCTCAGCACTATAATAGCACCATTTGCAAATCTCTATTCCTTATGACATGATCTAACAATATATGGTATGTTTGATGGTCAAATAAAAAAGAATGAAAATCACAAAGCAGAAATGATTCTGTGGAAAATAACTTTTACATATTTTATGCTTGAAAATCACTGGGGAAGATGTAACAAGTTCGTTCAAGGGCAAAAGCAAGGTCGGACCACTGAAGACGCTACGGAGCCACCCGAGTACCACGCAGCCTTCAGGAGAGTGTTTTCTTTATATGACAATTTCAGTTCTATTTCATAGCAGTCAAGTACTTTCAAAATATACTTGTATAACACGATTTTATAATGCACCAATTCTTCTTTTCACATAAAACTCAGTGATAAATGGTCCGTAAAGCCAGAGGTGATTGATGACATCGAGGCATTCACGTGTCTGATGTACGGCCATACCCGTTAGAAGTTTGTAAATACCGCGCGCAGTATCATGTTGAAGCAAATGGCGGGGGAGGACGAGCAACTGACGACCAAATCTAAGGTGGATCTCTCCAGGCTACCACCTTACAGAGACAACCTCTTCCACATAGTGTCCGTGTGAACCACCCCCTTGCCATCTAGAAGCGTGCTGAATAGACGATCTTCTGATGCTCCAAGCCCTATAATCCTGGACAAGGCTGGGAGAAGACGGGGGATGGAATCTTGGAGCCAGCGTTGGCATGTACCCCCTATCCTTCCCCCTTCCCTCATTGACTTGGTAGAGAAAACTGCTGATGAGGTGGAGGAGAATGAAGAAGAGGAGCAAGAGATCGATTATGATGAGATTCTAAATGACGATGACTAGATATAGAGTATCGCGATGAAAAAATAGCATTGCTTAACACGTCTCTTGTGTAGAATGCATAGAATGCGAAAAACAGTAGAGTAGTTCCCTTCCATTTTAGTTTATTGAACTAATATTTCGTTATTTTCCTCCAAATTACTGACAATTTTAGTTGATTCCAGACTTCATGGAAATCTTATAGTTTGGTATGCGTGTATATAGCTATTTTGCAAGATTCTCAGTGCAAATCATACTGACTTTTCCATATTTTTCGAGTTTTAAGGTCTTTAGGTCGTTTAAATCGGGAGGATACCCCTCTCAATGGATTTCCCTGCCAAAATTACGCTGAAAAGTTGGGTAATTTGTCTCTGTATGATGTCTAGTTCAAAACTTATGCTGATTATCAACTTTTGTCGACAATCCAAGATGGCCGCCAAGATGGCGGCCAAGATGGCGGCCAAGATGGCCGCCAAACGGACCCTATGGGACAATATTTCCTGATGGGAACATGAAAATTCGTTTACTAGATACCTTTAGGACCACAAAAATGTAGGTTAGAAAAATATATCAATAGCGTGCATCGGGACCCCACTTTCCTACTAGACTATTTGAGAAGGGGATAGTCAGACTAACAGGCGAATAACCGGACGGACGGACTATTGTTATAATATAATACAATATGACAATATAATATTCCAGTTGGTTTCTTTTTCAAACACGTGGTAACAAATATTATATATCGGCAAAGCTATTGACGTTCAGCACCATAGTACCGTAGCATGCATTATTTCTCAAATCCACATATAGTGGAGATAACCTGCATGTGGGTAGTGCCATCGTAGCAAGTCAGTGTATGGGTGATCTCATGTGAAAGCGTCTGCGTGGAATAAGTGACAAAGGTAGCCAATAATAAGTCATGAATCCGCTCGTGTACAAGGACAATCCTGATTCATGTTGAATTATGCTCTATAATGGACCTTTCCGGTTTTACCTATGCCCCGCCCATCGCTAGCTAAGCTCCACCCACACCTCGCCGTGTTGGGATTGATCGATACCCGAATGCCCTACCTATAAATTTCCTGAAAACTATACATGGTAGTTGTTGAATATGTTGTACCTAATTTTACTGGGTGCTGTTGCTGCCTATGGCAGCAACAGCGCCCAGTCAAATTAGTTTCAAGATATTCAACATAATATTTATTAAATAGTAAAGACTTACAATTTGTACAAAAATGCATAGACCGTCTTCAAATATGCGTTCGTGACGTACTTATTGACATCATTCATGACGTCATTCATTATGATGTCATTCTACACATCAGGTAGTTGATTATGGCGTCATATGATAGGTGGACACTCTGGAAAGGTGAATTAGCTGGCCAAGGGCAATGACCTTAGTAACGGTCTGCGATGTGGACGGTGGAATAACCAGCAACTCGTGACTGAAGTAGAACAGAGCTACTTTTCATTCAGTCCTTTCAGACTTGACATTTGCACATTGGATGTAATTAAACTTGGTATGTAGAATTATGAATAGTTGCCAGGCTGTCACTCGGTACATCCATTCCGCAGCGTTTCCTGCGTTAGTTGCATTGATTCAGTCCAATGCCCCAAGATGTGTACAATTTGGTACTCTCTTGAGGATTTTCTAAGAAACGGATTTTGATATTGCTTAAAATTGTCGATAGGTTAATTGTTGTTTGCTAATGAGGACGATATATTGATCGTACTAACATTTATTAGTGTCAATTAGTTCTTTCCTATTCGCTACTCTATAAAACCGCCATTGAAGGCCGATGTTACCGTAGACGGTCATGGCGTATCTAGAAATGTATTCTAGACCAGTTCTTTTTGGGGGATTACTATGAGGGGTGGCCCTATCCCACATGTCGAGGGGGTGTCGGGAGTTCCCCCCAGGAAGAAACCGAAAACTCTGAGAAGAAATGTCCCGCATTCTGACTGATAAAGAATACCATTACTAGTAGACCGCGCTTACCGTGTGTGGTACTCAACCGGCGCTGTAACAGATATTTGGATAGACACGACGAGATGGGCCTAGATTGTTAGTTGTTGCGAAATTGATAACAGTTATAAGTTCTGTTCTTCAGATTTACAGAGCAGCGCTTACTGTAATATAAGTACGTCGTTCCTCCAACGTATGCAGGCTTTACGTCGTGATTATCGCGGTCTTTCGCCAATAAATCAGCATAATTCCGTAACGACTGGTACATGACAGGATAGGACTGTTTCCAGACACTATCACTTGAACTCCATCAGATAAGTCACTGTTTGTAGTGTTTCCTTTTCAAAAGTACAAATCAAGCCATGGAAATGAGTAACTTAAGCCCACACTTTCATTTTCAATGTGACTCAATAAATATGCTCCATGCTCATTAAATTCCCATAATATAAATATCAAGTCTATTGATTTGCTGTATTTGTAGTCATCGGTTACAGTGTGATCAATTCTCAGTTGTTGTATACAATATCAATAGTCAATATACAAACGCCATGCTGAGTGCTTTTGTCAGTTATCTTTAGCTATACGCCAATTACTTTGCTCATTTATTTAAATATATTTTCTTGTAACATATATGCACAATGGGATTGGACACAAGTTCTGTCAACTTAGAGCCGCCCTCTATCTCCGTCTAGATAATTATTAATTGGCAAATGTTACATATAATGTGTGTGAGAGAAGAAAAAGTGAAGTAAGAGAGAAAGCAAGCCAAAGAGCGACCGAATGAGCGAAAGATGGAAGGAGAGAGAGAGGGTGGTTAGGGAGTGGAAGGAGAAAGAGAGAGAGAGAGAGAGAGAGAGAGAGAGAGAGAGAGAGAGAGAGAGAGAGAGAGAGAGAGAGAGAGAGAGAGAGAGCGAGAGAGAGAGAGAGAGAGAGAGAGGAGACAGGAGAGAGAGAGAGAGAGAGAGAGAGAGAGAGAGATGAATATTTACAGTCAGATGGATGACATTGTACAATTAGTTATGCTTTGCCTTGTGACAGATAGCAATACAGACAAAACAATGGCCTGAATAAAATGAACAATAATTTAATTTTAACAGCAAAGAAATAACTCGTGTATTATAGCATTAATATATATATATGAAAGAATTAGCGACAGGAAAACCGCAATTCAACAGGACAATGGGTAAAGATTTTGCATTTCTTTATATGAAAGAAACACGTCGCTTGCATTACCTCCCGCAAATGTAAAATAAAGTCATCTCGCAAACGGCATCCACAGCAAGACTAACGGATATGCAAAGACCTTAATCGTGACATTGAATCAATGCAGCTTCCTCCAGTGACAGGCGCATTGAAAGCTACAAGCCAAATGAAATTACAGAGAAGATACCGCGCTTAATGTGATGTTTGTAAAGTGTCATATAGCTAACCTACAAGTCACTATTTTCAATTTCAGTCACGGGTTGTTGCTGAGTGACGTGATTTAGAAGGAGTATATCGTTGTAAATCTCATTGAATTCAGATGTTGGAATAGTTTGATTGAACTGAGTCGGTGCATGCGTACAGTCAACCATGCACACGCCGCGCACGCTTGCCCCAGCACAGAGTTATGTCTAATAGCATGTGGCCACTTAATGCAATCCCATATACGTAGTAATTAACAGTATGGCCAGAAAACGCGGTCGTTACTATAGGTAGAATAACAGAATCGCATAACTGGTCTGTCTGTCTGTCTGTCTGTATGCCTGCCTGCCTGCCTGCCTGCCTGCCTGCCTGCCTGCCTGCCTGCCTGCCTGCCTGCCTGCCTGCCTGCCTGCCTGCCTGTCTGTCTGTCTGTCTGTCTGTCTGTCTGTCTGTCTGTCTGTCTGTCTGTCTGTCTGTCTGTCTGTCTGTCTGTCTGTCTGTCTGTCTGTCTGTCTGTCTGTCTGTCTGTCTGTCTGTCTGTCTGTCTGTCTGTCTGTCTGTCTGTCTGTCTGTCTGTCTGTCTGTATGTATGCATGTCTGTCTGTCTATCTGTCTGGCAAGGGATGGATCCATTTCTAGCTATGCCCGCTTATTTCTGTGTAAGCTGCGCCCACTTTGTATGCGTGTTGGAATCGATTTCCAAATTCCAACTTTGAAACCTGAATTCGGAGAATCTGAATTTTAAGACAATCGTACACGTATGTAGACTGTTTGATATTTTGAAACTAAATTGACTGGGAGTTGTTGAGCACTGTCTAACACAGTACCTGCAGAAAGTCGAATTAGTTTCATAATATTCAACATAATATTTATTGCAATGCGAATAGCCAAAAACATACTTGATTGGGATATTGCCATCCTCGTGACGTCATTTTGAACGAGGTAATCTAACGAGTAACGCATCTTAATCATGACGTCCCATACTTGAGTGACAGATATGATCCCTCTATTTTATAACGTTTCTGATGAATCATATGTCCTAACTATAGTGTATATGTGATGTGAGAGCACAGGTTTGACTGACCAGCCATAACATCAACACATGGAATAGAAAAGAAACGTTAAGGAGCCGTGTTAGTAATGTATAGCCAATAAAACACGATTCAAAGACTGACTTAGTTTATTTTGATGAGCCTTCGCACATATATGTGATTCATCGGGTCATCTGATGAAGCACATTTATGTGCGAAAGCTCATCAAAGTAAAGTAAGGCCGTGTTATCACTAGCGAGTTAATAATAGCAGTAATAGATTGTCGGCCTCAATGTGCATCCGGATCAAGACATAAGAACATATAATCTTTATTCATGTATAATATACCGACATATCAAATATGACCGCGATATTCTTAGCAACAGATGTGGACAAATAATTAGACAAACGCACATGGAGTCACACCAATATATAGTGTACTCTCATCCTTGCACTCCGGGTAGGTGGTGGTGGTAAAATGCGCGTGCATGTGTATGCGTGAACATAGTAGGGTGTGGGTGTGGTGGTTTGTGGGGGTAGGACGCAACTCACATAAATTATGCTCAGTATGCCTCTTCTCCTTGGAAAAAATCATAATCTAAGGAAAAGAACATCCTAGTCGTTTCATAGACGACAGGAACTCTTAAACAATACTGAGGAAGAAAACAAAATGAATAGTTAGGGATAGGCTAGACCATATAGAGACGAACTTACTTCCGGTTAATACTGAAAATACTACTGTTATGGATCGGTCTGTATTCTTCAATAAGGACGTGTACGCGGGCTACTACGTGCATAATTTCATTCTCCAGAGCAAATAAACGCTCTTTGGAAAAGGCGAGCCACGGTGTGTCGTCATTCGATCGCAAGTCATCAAACGTTGACGAGACGAACATGCGGATATTGTTAGCCAATTTTCTTCGTATTTACTGCATTAACGGAATCAGTAATCAGCAGCGGGTATCTTGGCACAATGGACATTTCCGGTTTTAGCTATGCCCCGCACATCTCTATCTAAGCTTCCAACCACACCCCGTCCGGGTTGGGATCGATCGATCTCTGAACTCCATAACCATCAAATTCCAGAAAACTATACAGTTAAGCTGTTGAATATTGTGAAATTAATTTGACTGGGCGCTGTTGCTGCTGATAGCAGTTGCAGTGTCCAGTCAAATTAGTTTCAAAATTTTCAACAGAATATTTAATAAATGGTAAAGACATACAACGTGTCGGACAACTACGCGTTACAGACGGACTATATCGAGTCATTAATGATGTCATGATTATGACGTCAGTCTACACATCACGTATGACGACATATGATTGAGTGAGGAAATGGATTCATGAATTACAAACCAAGTTAATAAGATATGCCACGTGGTGTCGGAGCTATGTACCTAATAGTTAATAGCGACGTGTATTATGCATGTACAGAATATCATGTCTGATCGTTAAACCTTGGACTTGCATAATCTCATCTTAAAATAGCATACCTGAGAACTGAGAACTCGTGAATATTCTGACAGTCATTACACCGGACACTGTTGCCTCGTTGGGAATCAACAGCTTCCGGTCACATTAGCTTAAATTAGTTTCACAGTCTCGAATATAATTTTTCTGACAGCGTAAAGAATCTGTCATCTCTGATCTGCTTGATTGATGCGCCCACTTAGGCTCTATAGACACCCATGGGATCTAAGAAATCCGCATCGCGGCACACGATGACGGGACTCGTCAGCGCTTTCCTGTATGGTGATCACAGGGATTCGCCGTCATTTATCTGACCACTTCTTAAGTGAAGAAACTGTATAACCAGATTGATTTATATCCCGTTTCTAGTACGAATTAATGTTGGCCAATGGCGAAGAAACGGAAGGATACGATATGTCGCCCAATTATCTGACGTCGTAATCAAATTTGTTATCTGAAGCCACAATCAAAATGGCAGGGCTCCTGTCATGAAAATCGAAACGTCTGTCACCTAGGGGATCAAATTGTATATTTTAATGACTTTCCAATTATGTGTAATGCCTATGGCAGCAATAACGACCAGTTAAATTAGTTTCATGATTTTCAACAGTATGTTTATTAAATAGTAATTCCATCAAAAGATTTATTCGCACAATTTGACGGGCGAGTCCAGGTTCATGCCGGGGTATTTCTGTCAGCTATGATTGTGGCATCAGCCTACATATGACGTAATTGATTATGACATTATATGGGTGACCGATAGCTCGGATTCATCAATTATCTTATGAAAGAACAAATTAGTCTATATTAAATTATATTATCTTTAGTGATCATTTCAAGTGGACATTACGGTTAGGTTTGCTATTGCATAATGAATCTAGGCCATATGTAAGCAGAATTGCATTCGCAAGCAACCGATCCTTTAATTATATAAAATGAATTACAATCAGAATTTACTGGACAATCAGACATATTCCGATACATAATAACGCTTCGCTAGCTTATCACTCGCTCATCTCTCGGCATCCATTACGTTTATTTTGTCGCATTGCCAAGAGCGATTGCCAGTGACCTGTCTCATGAACAAATGAATGTATATACAGAATTCTTAACAGAAACAGAGTCGGCCACAAAGGACATGAGATTATCGCATGAGATGCTTGCGCTAAAGATCGAATTCATACATATACACATAAGGTGGCGATGCTGACTCGAGAATCTAGATATTCACCACATTCCAAAACAGATGGAGGTACAAACTGTGCTGTCTAGATACTATCTAGATAGGTATAGCTACAGGCGTCAAAGGACTCCCACTGCAACGGAAGCAACACAGTTCCAGATGCTTCTATTTATATAGAACCCGTTGTATAATGGCCCTTTCCAGTGTATCGATCAATGATATGACATCATAATCGACTACATAAAGTGCAGGATGACGGTATAATCAGTTAATGGCCTAGATAAGTTCCTCACAAACGCGTAATTAATGACGGACTAATCGTTGGTGTACGAATTGTATGTATTTACTATTTAATAAACATGCCGCTGAATATGTGGAAACTAATTCGAATGGGCGTTGTTGCTGCCGTAGCTTATCTGTATAGTTTTCTGGAAATCGATAGTCAGACAGGTCAGAAATCGATCGATCCCAACACGGGCGAGGCGTGAGTTGAGCGTGGCTAAAGAAGGGCGAGGCACAGCTAAAACTGGATTCCTCCATTAACTAACAACTGATTTCTAACCCGAGTTGTGGGTTCTTATCTTCGTGCTATGGAAGGTAGATATTCACTGTATCCATGACATTCCAGGACCAGTAAAGTCATGCAGACATGTATATTATCCTTAATCTCATTCGCGCATGCTCTTCTGTAGACGTAACATGCTCCGTCATGTTAAACCAGGCTAGAAGAATGGCCCTTGTTTCTGTTGCGCAATTTCTCAGTGTCTTATCAATAAACGATTCACGGATCAATTTCCATCGACCGCTGTGAGATTGGCAATTTAATAATCTATTGAGATCGGAAGAGTTAACAGAGCGTAGACATGACATAATAGTGCCTTAACATGCCAAAGCAATTATAATTCCTCTCTCCCTCATCACCGGAAGGTACTCTCCATTTTCTGATACCTCATGTCTCTTTCCTTCTCCTCCACAGTAGGCCAGTGTCACAGAAAGGTTACGGTTGTGGAATTACTTCAATACCTTCTTTCTGAACTACTACTCATCGTGGTCCTATAACGACATTATATCGTACACCTACTCTGCACCCGGTATTCTTTTATTCTTCTTCTTAAAGGAACATAAAGTTTGGCTGCTCATATTGCACACGGAGACCGTCATTCCATCTATTTTGGTCTACCTCACAGTAAGTTAGTCATCAGTATCATTTCTGTATTAAGCATAAAAGACAAATTCTGCTGATTCTCTTCTGTAGATAAGATCCACTACACCGTATAACCGGTAATATGGTATTGGCTTCTAATAATCCATAAGGCAGTTGCCGGTGCTGGGTCTGTTAATTTCCCCTACTAGTCCTTTGATCTACCCAATCTGAGTTTGGTTAATTTACCTAGTTCAGAATTTAGTCAAATAAACTTGTCACAAACGAAAAAGTAAATTCCATAAATGTCACACGTTGGAACCATTGGTATGCTGTATCCATCGAAGTCACGTCCAGTAACGTGAAAATAACAGGTATATTTCTAAAAAAATGAGGGCCAAACATCCACTCTGACGGCGATCTCTAAAGATTGAGAGAGAAAACCTCGAAAACGGGAAAATACCACTCTTGCAATCAGGCTGGTACCATAACATTTCGGACTGATGAATAAACTCGGACATATTGGTGAGCATTTGCTTTTTCGATTACTCTATCGTTGTCCAAATCTGATCACCACAATTCTGTATCATCAAGGCATTATAATAAAATAATATATTCCTGAACCTCGAGTGGCCATTTCTAGGAAAACAGACCATTCAACCCTTGGTTTGAAAGTGAGCGATCTAACGAAACTGACCATGCTATGTCTTCTCTCCCCATAACGTGATCTTCAAAATCAGGCCCCCATTGCCATGGATTTGCATGAGCGTGGGATAGGTAGGGGTGAGATATTGTGGTAAGGTGGATGGGCTGATTGAAATATTATACGCACGACTGCAAAATATATTTACATGGGAACCCCAACAGACCACCACCCCACCCCCACCCTCCCCACCACTGCTCCCCCACCCCTCGGTGAGAGGGGTTACACAGCTCCCGACCACCGCCGAAGCTTAGTTCTCACATTCACATGACATGGCAATCAAATTATACCACACATAGCCCTATTAACAATGATTATGAGAATCCGGACATATACTATATTCTCCTATGGAGAAAAGGCCAGCGGTTCCAAAACCTAATACAAACTAATTAAATTGAACATCCGTATGTTATCATTATGTGAGATAACCAACTTTCCAGTAGCTCATTTATGGAAAAGACGAGTCAACGCCCGTTAGCTCATTTCTCTAAATATGTTTCCCAAATACATTGACTGATAGAGAATCCATTCTCGTGGCAATGTGTATGTCATTATACCTACGTCATATATTGCATTTTGTTAATATTCCATGATTTGTCGCTGAGAACATTCACCCAGACAGTTTATAATTCAATGAAGTAATTTATTTTGTTTTTATTAGGCGTTTACGCGAATTGTTCATTTATGAACAAAAGAACTATGAAGAGCGGCGAATTTATTGTGATTAATGTAATCAACTAACTAGCCAACAGACTTGCTGTCATATCGCGGGACCACTTGACGACGCCATAAACGATATGCATTAGACCGCTTCACAGAATTATTCTTAAGTTGGTGTCTGGAAAGTGACGTGAAAGGATCGTTTTTCTCAAAACGAATTAGTCTGTACCTCGGTCATCGTGGTATTAATGACTCGGCGCTTGACTCTTAACGTATTTTACTTTCCCTAACACCCATAGGTTACCAGCACACTGTGGAAAGCAATGATGTGTAGTAGTACTTGACGATATATATATATACGAATGAGCACTGGGCCGGAGAAAATAAACACGACGCGCATTTAGGCTATATAATATCAAGGTAATAATACAAGTAAGTTGGCAGCAAGATCTCACAGTCAGATTACTCTCAAAATATTCACCAGCTTACTGCATTGGTGTTACCCCGGAATTAAAATCCTGTGAAGTTAGATTTGAAAGTAAGTCCACAAAATGTGCGAACATTACGTAGAAACAGGCGTGGTATAGCTAGAAAGGGACACCTCTATTTGCGACGCCCGCAAACTAGCATTACTGCATCATAAAGGAACGTATCTGCTGATATAGTTATCTATATGCCATGAATTATTAGTAGGATAAAATATGACATGGAAGATGGAATCATCAGTTAATGGTCACCATTCACCGGACAATTTGGCCCGGCGCGATTTGTGTTGGACAACCACAACTAGTATGTGTTGGTTTGTCAGTCTGTATGTCAGTCGATCTGCCGGTCGGTGTCTGTCCAATATGTAACATGTATATCAAAGCTGCCTAACTCATAAATATAGTGTGTCACACTACAAATATCGGGAATAGTGTATGTCCCTTTAATTTTCTAACAATAATTAAAGCCTTTGAGCTCAAGTTTGACAGTGAAGTTGATAGATATGATAAGAAATGAGAATGATGCTGCGATGCTTTTTCACACATGCTGCCTGATTTCCTCACATCAATATGATAATGATTAATGCATTGTCAATATCTACACTCAGTTCATCTTCAATAATATAAGGACATAGTCTAAGTTCTCGATAAAGGGACCGATTCCGAGCGAATGTATGCCCATTTCTAGTCAAACTCTGCCCATTTTCATTAGATGAAAATAGACTACAATCCTAAAGGTTCCTAAGCGTGTTTTCCTCAGTTATCTTAGCAGCAGCTATCATTATAACAGCATATGTATATTGTCTTTTAGTGTGGCTCAGATGCCAGTCAAAATCGGTTTTGAGATAATAAAATGTCACTCCTTTAAGGCATCTGGACCGTGTTTACGAAGAGTGCGTAACATACGCACATGCCTAAGTTACGCACCTATTTGCGCTCTCTACTCATTCCGTATTCACGAAAGGGTGCCTAACCTACGTAAAAAAGCATAACTTAGGTGCGGAGCTCTCTAGAGTTTTAAGGCTTGAATCAGCTGTGCATGAGCGCCGCTTATGACGTGAACGAGGCCACAGCTGTCAAACCTTTTTGTAGACTGCTGAGAAGTGTAAAAGTATCAGAACATTACGTAACGTCATGTTTTCCAAATCCACGTTGACAACATATATGGAGAACGGTATAAATATTAACATCATCTTCTAAATTAATGAGTGAATATTTTAAAAATAATTTTCATAGGCTAGAAAGGAATATTTGGAAATAAGAAAACACGAAATTAGGAGTAGGTTATAGTGTACAAACTACTTGTTTGGAGAAGACTCGGCACAAATTGGAGACTATTTCATGGAAATACTGGGCGGCCAGCATTTTACTATTAGTAACTAATATATGGCATACCAGCATTTCCGATAAATATTCTGCTATAGATACGTTGATTAGCAAGAGGTGAAATGGACTCCCACCACCCTCGCACTAGAGAAACACACACGCACGCACGCACGCACGCACGCAGGCACGCACGCACGCACGCACGCACGCACGCACGCACGCACGCACGCACGCCCACACACGCACCACTCCCTCAGATATGCATCAGAAACGAATTCGGCATATATGCATGTATCTGCAAGTCTCGCTACACACACCATCACCCACACCCTGCTATGTATGTGGCGAAAATTTCATTCGATTCCAAATAATTCAATCCAAAATAAATTTCACTGTTCACGAGAAGCACTTATGACGCTTGAAACAGTCAGAGTAAATTTCGTGTAAGAGAAAAGATTACAGACCACCGCATCGCCCCCAGCCCACCCCCGCTTTTGTGGCTTTGTAAAAGTGTAAAAAGTTTTCAGACTGCCTGGAAATCTCTTTTTCCAGATTTTGTTTATCACTGATTTTTTTCATCACTGATAAATTAGAATTGGAATATTAATTAGCGTTTGGGCACATAGCAGCTCATCTACCCGGCAATCGGTTAATGAGGAGGATTTTAAAGAAAATGTTGGCAGACAGACAGACGATAGACAGACGCCATGTGACAATGTGACTTGACCTTTCAGGCCAGATGCGCTAATAATAAGTTGCAGGTACATAGCAAATCATCTGTCCGCTTTGAGACTGGAAGGCCAGGATTAGGATTAACCCAAGATGGGCACAGCCAGTCATGTCAGTGATACATTTTCAAAAATAATCTCCTGGTCTGCATACATGGGCACTTTGTATGAGAAAATGGAAAATTTCAAAAATGACCTCTGCAGTGGTCTTGAGAAAGAAGATAATATTTTAGATAATTTACTAGTGCAATGAATGAATTGATAAGCAAGCCAGTCATTCCAGTGATAATTTGTATGAGCTAATCATCTCATAACATGTAAATTGACATGGACCAAGAAAAAATTACATTTTTTACCAACTTTGACTACTAAATAGTCAAACAATTAAACAAGACACTCCAGCATAGAGCAATATTTTGACTAATTTTAAGTAAATGAGACACAATCCAGACTGCGGTCTGATCCCAAATATGGTTTTGCTGTCTACGATAGTAGCTGACAATGTCCAGAAATCTTCAACAGAATCCTGTCTGAAGACAGGAGACTGTATGCACGCATAAATAGAATTATATTTATTTTCATACCTTACTGCATTTTAAGTTATCTATACAACAGACCATTGTTACTAATCTTAACTCTTAAGTAAATGTATGTAATACTTCAAGGGAGATAACTCTCGTGGACAGATATATTGACATATGATCAGGCTTGCTACAAAGTAGATGTATTAACATAATAGATTTGACACTAATCCACAGATATGGTCTTCGAAAACACAAAGAATTCGTAATTGTTATTTCTTATCTGCTAGCACAACCTTTTAGTCCGTCAACAAAATGTTAAATCTGTCACTATTTTTAGGGATAATCCCATGTAAGAATTGAAAATTGTTTAAGCTCATTGAAGGTGAGATCTAATAAAATAAGCAATAAAAGACCAGTTCTGGTAACCTGTCCACCGACCTAGCGTGACTGGCTTAAAAACCGAGCCAGTCATTCCAGTGGTAAGTTTTCAAAAAAAAATCTGATCTGGAAATAGACATTTTCTTTTCATAAAAATTAAATTTTCCTGAAGTAATTTAAGCAATACAGGGCTATGCATAGTGTAATTTTTCACAAGTGCTTTTGTCATGTTTCATGAGTTTTCCCTGCCATAAATTAAAAATACTGGTTTTCTAGTAAAGAATATTAATTTTCAAATTCTATCATTTTCCAGATTTTCCATGACAAGGCGTGTGCGATTATAGCTTTAACCCTCAAATCTGTTCAAAAAAATTTCAATTTTCTCATAGAAAACGTCCATTTGCAGACCAAGAGATTAATTTTGAAAATTTGCCACTTGAATGACTGGCTTGGCTATCAAGCTAGTTATTCTAATGGTCAATCTTTTAAAGTCTTCTCTTGGTCTGCAAATGGACATTTCTCAATACTACTGGAGAAGTTGTTTTGGCTTATATGAGTGTTAAAGGGTTAAGTGAGTCGATTATTGAAGAATAATTGTTATTAACTTATTACTCGATTACTCAGCCTGCGTACAAATTAACCAGACGTAACTACAATGACGAAAGCAAGCAACAATTGTGCTTAGAAATGTCCATTTGCAGGCCGAGTAAATACTAGTTTTGAAAATGTATCATTCGAATGCCAGGCTCAATGTGTGAACCAGTCATTCTAGTGATACATTTTGAAGAATAGTCTACTGTTTGCCTGTAAATGGACATACAAGCACTGAGCAAAATGTAAATTTTCGTGATGGACCACATTAAATAATAATTAAAAGGTATGTTTTGAACTATTTTATGCAGCCAGTAGAAATTATTCAGGAATACTTGATTCATGATTTAAACTTTTTCGCATTTTTCAATTTAATCCGTGAGTGTGCTTATTTTAAAAAGAACATTTTGAGGATGGCCTATCGCAAGATTTGCTACCACCCCAAACATTTTATATTAGTCTCAATGAGAAGCAATTAATTACTAATTTATGCGAAGTGAAACCATATTATTGTATGCTCACATGGTCAAACACCATATCAAACATTATTCTTCTATGATAGACTAACTTTGGGTCCATTTCGAAAGCTTGAGTTCGCTCCTAGAACAAAGGGCAGGCGTCAGAAACAGCTGGCAGGCAATAGCGAGGTACAAAAACAGGTGCTGTGGCTTGAATATTGTTAGTCGTTTGTTATATAGACACCTTTCTGCACTTTTCTGAAAGATCTTTGTTAGTGTTAGTTGCACAGTTGAGCAAAACGTGTAAAATCTTTAAAGGAAAGTAGAGATAAATATAAAGACTTGAAAATAACATGTTTTCACAAATCTCGCAAATGCTCATTACTGGAAATGGCACTTTAAACGACAATTTCGCGACTTACGCACTTTCGCCTGACTTAGGCATGGCTCTTATGTGGCTTAAGTTAAGACCGTATTTAGACATCTGCTTAAGTTATGCACCTTTCGTGAATACGGACGTATGTCCATGTTTAGACTTATGTATAGTTTATGCACATTTTTGGATGTAAGTACCCTTCGTGAATATGGTCCCAGGCCATTCCTTGACTAATTTCAAAGAATCATTATTGTGTGCTGAATATTTTTTATTCTATTAACCTATCTTTTTTCTAAATCTATGACCTGAGTCAAAGGAAATAAGCATATGGTTTCTCTTTGAAAATATATGCACAAAGAATCCTTCATATTATTAGCATTACTCAACTTGACGTCAAGGACTTATCCTGAAAGCGAGGACGTATTGGCATTGAAACCCACTAAGATCACAGCATTGGATGGGCGAGTTTATAGCTTCAAAGCAAATGACTCTTTTCCCCATATGCTCAATACAAACCAGATCGCTATTCACGATTTTCTTTATTTCGTTCAATATCAGGAGAAGACATAATTTAAGCACCCATAATTTAAGCACCGATTGAGTTTATATCATTATATGTGGAATGACAATGGGATAATATAATGGCTCTTTATAATATAATACAAATAATTTAGTATAACATCCAACCTTTCAGATATAATGCGTCAGTATCTCAATTTAAGGCACATTTAGAAATAAGCTGTTGAGTAATTTGAAGCTAATTCATTTGGAAGCTGTTGCTGTCTTGGACAAATATTTGCAAAGCCCAATCAAACTGGTTCCCATTATTGTAGAGAACGTTAACGACACCATGGAGACTATCATATGGTATGTCGGATGCGCAGCATGTAAAGTGTTTGTGTGGGCTCTTTGCATCAAATATTATATTCTCTTAAATCCCTAAATATGGACAATTCCTTATAAGGGGTTGATTTGTTATGTGCATTTTAAAATAATCAATGACCTCTACAATACACAATCTGGTGGTTCAGTTATATTTTAACAGCACAATTTCCGTCTTCCACAACAGCCATCGCCATCTGTTATATAACCAGATAAATATATGATGAGTTGTCGCTCCATAAAGCCAATGAGCATCAAAGAGTAGGATAGATGCTATGTGATTACAAAGCTATTAAAGTAGATTATGCTGGACATTCAGACTGTTGGTTAGGATATTATATCTTTGCTAGAAACAGCTGATATTACGGTCATACGACGTTAACAAATCAGCTGGCTTTAAAATGACATTAAATGGTTATACCAACTTAGATTTGGTAAATAAATTTAAAAATATGTGTTCATTGAATGTATATGTGTGGACTAAGTGAGCACTAGTGTTGGGAATTCATCAGCGGAATGGCTGGCTCTTTCAATGAGCCAGTCATTCAAGTAATACCTCTCTCAGCCTGAAAATTGACATATCTCAGGAACAATGCAGAAATTTTTAAATGATTAATACGGATTAAATGATCTCAACGTACCTTTGTAGATGTGAGAGCACATTTCAGAAAGGACCTTAGATTTAAACAATTTATAAACATCTGCCATAGTTCGGTTTATTTTTAATTCTCTTGATGAGAGTGTCAATACTTTTCATTCAAATAAGAACGTTTATCAATCCACAGGCTATCACTTCTAACATACTAACCATACAGATGTAAATTAATACAGCGAGTTCTTTGATCTTGGATCAATTGTTTATTGCCGAGATATAACAGTAACTAATGAATGGATTGCGTGGGAGTTATATCTGTGTCTGTGATATTTCAGAGAATAGTGAATATTATAATATATCAATTTATGTTGAATTAACGACCTGTTGTTGCGATATGGAGGCTTGAATGAGAACTCCTAGATTGGTGCCATGAACAGAGCCTGGAAGTTTCAGCATGTTATTCTAAATTTCTATGTCAACGTGTAAATGCCGTGTACTATTGGAGCTTTGCGATGTAAGGGATTTATAAATATTATGCCACATCTAGACTGATGTCACAATCATTATTGACAGACATACTCCATCATGAACCTGGAATAGTCCATCAAGTATACGATTTGTAACTCTTTAAAACTTAGTGATAATATTTGAAACAAATTAGTTTCAAAATATTCAACAGGTTAGCTGCATAGTTACCCTGACATTGAGATTCTGGTAATTGAATATTCAAAGCATATAAATCGAACACAACACATGCATAGTATCGGTGGATGGGACTTAGCTAGAGATGGGCGGGGCATAGCTAGGCATGGTTTCATCCAATATTCCTAAGACTCACACTAGCCGCATTAAGAAATTGATAGTGGTTGACACTTTGAGATAGGAAAAATGTATTAGAGCACATATAATTATAAATTAATTAATATTATGTTGATTATTTTGAACAAATCTGTCCTGGAGCGGTTACGGCCTATGTCAGAAACATGTTCTTGGCAAAATAGTTTTAAAAATATTCAACCGTTTAACAGTTGCCTTAAGATTTATGTTTTGGGATTTAGTGTTCATAGGGTTCAAAATATTATCTTAAAACCATGGGTAGATATGTTGGATATTGTAGAATGTTTCGTGGCATCATTTCACAAAATAGTAGCCTTTGTGAAGGAGGGTAGACAAATTCACAATTCACTAATCATAGATGGTAGAATGCAATTTACTGTTTCTACTTTCAGCGACATGACTGGCAATAAAATGGTTCAGTAATTGATAATGGACTATTGTTGGTTTGTTATGGATGTATTTCTGTCCAACCGACTTTGATAAATATGGTTTTGCACTTTTGAATATCGCGTGGATAGAAACCCAATATTACAGTATTATGAAACTCGACCAAGTGTGCTTCTTTATAAAACTAGCTTTGATGGATGAATGGTTTCCGTTACTACTTCCAGTTGAGACCTTCAGAAACTTTATCCATCACGACCTTTTAAATGCACACAAGGTGTACGAATTTAATATTTATTCAGTTGAATACTTTGAAACTAATTTGACTAAGAAATATTGGCAGCAACTGCACCTTGTCAAATTGCTTTCAAAATATTCAACAGCTCACATGTATATTTACATTGAAATTGGAATACTGCTAATTCAGGGTTCAGGGTACATACGCATCGATCCCAACATAAAAGTGGATTCATCCATTAGAAGTCATGCAAGTTAACATGATATTGCTTTACAGCCTGGTGTTAAATTCTATCAATATAATCCAGATTCTTACATGCACAATGTGGACACAAATAGCTGTCCCTTTTCTTACCACTTTAGGTGTGTTTACTCACTCAAATTGAAATAATTCTATATCTAATGAATGAAACCACGTTTAGCTGTGCTCCGTCCATCTTTAGATAAGCACCGCCCACGCTGTGCCCGTATTGGGGGTCGATCGAATGCAAAATTTCCAGAATGTAAATAAAAGATATTCTAAATTATAAGATAACTATACACAAATTCCTCTGGTTCTCTACTGCAGATACGGCCCACTAAACTGTAATACCGGTGGTACATATGGTATTGGCTTCTAATAATCCATTAGGCAGACATTAGAGCTGGTTCTATTTATTTGACCCACTAGGCCTTCAATCCACCCAATCTGAGTTTGGCTAATTTAGATGGTTCAGAGTTTGGTCAAATAAACTAGTTACAGACATAAATGCAATCCATCGGAACCACTGGTGTCCTGTATCCACTGAAGCATGTCCGGTAATATGAAAATAACAGGAATGATTCTCAATAGATGAGCAACAAACATCAACTCTGATAACCGTATCCAAAGATTGAGAGAGAACCCGGCGAAAATGGCAACGCTTCTCTTGCAATCAGACTGGTGCCGTAACCTTTCAGACTGATGAATAAAATAGGACTTAACGCTTACCATTTGCTTTTTTCAATTACTTTAATTTGGTCCAAATCTATTCACCACAATTCTTTATCATCAAGACATTATCATACCTTCCTGAATTTCGAGTGGCCATTTAAAGGAAAACAGGCCATCCAAACAGTGGTTTGAAAGTGAGCGATCTAACGAAACTGGCCATGCTATGCCTTCCCTCCCCATAACCTGGTCTTCAAAATCATGGGGCAGAACATACATTTGCATGAGCGTTGGGGTAGGTAGGGGTGAGATAATGTAGTAAGTTGGACGGGATGGTTGAAATATTATATGCAACACTAATTTAATGTCCATACTCTCCAGTGTATTTGTAGTTATTATCCCAGAAATGCACACTGAGAGCATAGAAAATTAAAAACATCTTTACATGGGGAACCCCAACAGACACTCCACCCCTTCAGTGGTAGGGGTGACACAGCGCCCAAACCAGCCAAAGCTTAGTTCTCACGTTCACAATACATGGCCAGTCCTGTTATACCACACATAGCGCTATTAACAATGATTATGAGAATCCGGACATATACTAGATTCTCCTATGGAGAAAAGGCCGGCGGTTAATAAATCTAATAAAAACTAATTAAATTGTACATCCGTATGTTATCACTATGTGAGATAACCAGCTTTCCAGTAGCTCATTTATGGAAAATACGAGTCATTTCCCATTAGATCATTTCCCTAAATATATTCCCCAAATACATTGACTGATAGAGTATCGATTCCTCGTGATAATATGTATGTCATTATAGATACATGCTATATTGCATTCTGTTAATATTCCATGGTTTATCGTTGAGGACATTCGCCCAGACACTTTGGAATTCAATGAAGTAATTCATTTTGTTTTTATTATGCCTTTACATGAGTTGTTCATTTATCAACAAAAGAATTATGAAGAGGGTTGAATTTATCGATATTAAAATCCCAGGCTCCATCGATGTAATCAACTAACTAACCAACAGACTTGCTGTCATAATGCGGGACCACTTGACGACTCTTATGGACCCCATCACAGAATTATTCATCGATGCCGTCTTTCTGTTAATATTATGTTTCTCATTTTGGTGTCAGGAAAGTGGCGTGAAAGGATCGTTTTTCTCAAAACGAATTAGTCGGCCGCCACCACGACGTATTGTTTGGCAATAGAAAAGCAGCTCTACATCACATTAGAGAGTAGGTGGGCATTGTGGATGAATGGAATAGCATGTGACTCGTACCGTATTTTACTTTTCATAACACCCACAGTTTACTAGCCAGACTGAGGAAAGTAATGATTTGTAGTAGTACTTCATGATATTTTATGAACATGGGCATGCTGGGCGGAGAATAAGAACATTGGGCGCATTCAGGCTACCGATTCAGGTGATAGAAAAAGTCATACCTATTTTAATATTTGAATCAGGTTGTCGAAAAATTATCTTCTGTGTGTAAACTGTATCTCTTCGGTGAATTTTAAATGTATTAGATATTCGTTTTAATATTTTGAAACTAATTTGACTTGGAGCTGTTCCTTCCACAGATAATCTTGAAACCTGATTTCCAAAATTTCAAGATCAAAGTAACAATACAAATACGTTGGCAGCAAGATCTCCCAGTCAAATTAGTTTTGAAATATTCAACAACTTACCTGTATTGTAGTTATCCCTAAATTGAAATTCGGGGAATTTAAGTTTCAAAATTGCTTCAATCATGTCCACAAAATGTTCGAACATTAGGTAGAAATTGGCGTGCCATAGCTAGAAATGGATACCTCTATTTGCGACGCCCAGAAACTAGCATTAACCAGTTTTACATCTTTTTACCATAATTAATGCCTTTAAAATTAAGTTTGACGGCAACGTTAATAGATGTCACAAGAAATGGGGATGATGCTGAGATGCTTTTCCACATATGCTGCCTGATTTCCTCACATCATTATGATAATACAATGATTTGTGCCATTTACATCTACGCATTGTCACTATCTACACTCAGTTCATCGTCAATAATATACGGTCATAGTCCAAGCTATCAATAGAGGGGCCATTTCTAGCCAATCTGTCCCCATTTCTAGCCAAGCTCTGCCCATGTCTAGCCAATATCTGCCCATTTAAACCAGACTATACCCATTTATAGCCAAGCTCCACGCATTCGTAGCCAATATCTTCCCATTTCTAGCCAAGATCATTTTTATCCAGGCTCTGCCAATTTCAAGCCCAGCTCTGCCCATTTTAGTCGAATTCTGTCCATTTCTAGCCAAGCTCTGCCCATTTCTATCCAACCTCTTCCCATTTCTAGCCAAGCTCTTCCCATTTCTAGCAAGTTCTGCCCATTTTTAGCCAAGGTTTGCTCATTTCTAGCCAAACTCTGCCCATTGTCTAGCCAAGCTCTGCCCATGTCTAGCCAAACTTTGTCCATTTCTTGCCAAGTTCTGCCCATTTATATCCAAGCTCTGACCATTTCTAGCCAAGCTCTGCCCATATCTAGCCAAGCTCTCTTCATTTCTAGCCATGCCCGCACATTTCTAGCCAAGCTCTGTTTACATTGTATACACGTTTGAATATATTTTTAAACTTTGAGACATGAATTCCCGGAATCACAGTTTCAAGATAACTATACAAGTAAACTGTTGAATATTTGTTAAATTAAATTGATATGCATTTTATCTGTTGCTTCCTATAACACAACATATACCAATCACACTAGTTCAAGATAATGTATTTTAACTTCCAAATCCACCAAAGATCTTCAACAAGTGACAACTATTTTGAACATGATGTCAGATATTTGAGTGACAGATTGGATCTGTTCATTGCAGGGCATTCATAGTCAGAAAATGTCGCTCCTTTAAGGCATCTGGGTGCTCCTCGACTAATTTTAGAGAGTCATCATTGGCTGATTGAAAATGGCAAATTGTCTTTGAGCAAGATGTTTGTTGAATACTGTTTGTATTCTATTAACCTATCCTTTTCTAAGCTATGCCCTAATTTAAAGGAAATAAGTATATGATTTCTCTTTTGAAAATGTCTGCATAAAGAATCCTTCATATTATTAGCATTACTCATCTTGACGACAAAGACTTATCCTGAAATCCAAGACGTATTGACATTGAAGCCCACTAAGATCACAGCATATGATGGGCGAGCTTATAGCTTCAAAGCTAATGAATCTTTCCCCGTATTCGCAAGACAAACCAGTACGGATCACTATTCACGATTTTCTTTACTTCGTTAAATATGACGAGAAGACGCAAGTTAACCACTGGTTGAGTTTATATCATTATATGTGGAACTACTATGGGATAATAAGATGGCTCTTCATAATAAAATAATATAAATAATTTACTATTACACCAAACCTTTCATACACATTGTGCCAGAATCTTAGTCTAATGGAAATGGAGAAACAAGCTGCTGGGTAATTTGAAGCTAATTCCTCTGGAAACTATTGCTGTCTTGGACAGACAAGACTTGGACAAAGACTTACAAAGCGTAATCACATTAGTGCCCATTAGTGTATAGCGTATTCACTGCACCATGGATACTTTTGTATGCTATGTCAGATGTGCAGCATGTAAAGTGTTTATGTGGGCTCTTAATAACCATGCATCAAATATCATATTCTCCCAAATCTCGAAATAAGGACACTTCTCGAGAAGGGTTTGATTTGATCCTATGTGCATATTTAAACAATCAATGACTCCTACAATAACAGATATGATCGTTCAGCCAGTCATCTGTTAACACTAGTATTCCCGTCTTCCACAACAGCCATCACCACCTGTTATATAACCAAACACAGTGTAAATAAATATATAATGAGTCGTCTCTCCATACATCTGATGAGAGGCACACAGTATGTTAGATGGTATGTGATTGCAAAGCTATCAAAGTAGATTAGGCTGGACAGTAAGACTGCTGGCTAACATATCATATCTTTGCTAGAAACAGCTGCTATTATGGTCATGCGATGCTAAAAATTCAGCTGACGTTAAAATGATATTAAACTGTGATAAGTAACCCTTTAATGCTTAAATTCAGTTAAAATTATCAAAATGTGTGCTCAATGAATGAATATTTGTGGGATAAGTGAACAAAATTGTTGGGAATTTACCAGTACAATGGCTGGCCCTTTCAACGTGCCAGTCATTCAAGTAATAGATTTTCAAAACAGTCCTGTCCCAGCCTGAAAATGTACATGCCTCAGGATCAATGCAGATGATTCTAAATGATACTGTTCTACTTCTGATCGGTTCACCTTCCACAAAACGAGAAATGTTAATAGATTTTACAGAGCAATTGATGAAAAATGTATGTGCTATAATAGATTTCTCTTGGTGAGCGAAACTTAAATAGTAGTGTGGAACTATATATCGTGGCACATCAAATACCATATTCTCCCAAAGTGGCGAGTGGTTGTCGATTATGAATTACATTTGCCCAAATCATATTGCGGATTGGACCAATCATAGTTCAGGAGATATATATAATTCTTTAGTATATCTATAATCTTTCACTATGTCATCAACCTCTTTTACCACCAAACCTTGTCAGCCAACTCCATGATGATTATATAAGACTACCAAATTTCATTTTTAATCTGTCAGACATTCTTATTCTGATGAAAACTGAAACTTGGTTGTCATGGCACACTCCTGACCTTCCCAAGTGTTCTGACCATTATACTTCATCTGGTTGAAACTAGCCCTGCATTTCATATGTTGACAGGCTAACTAAGACCGTCTCTGTTTATGAATTCCTATATTTGAGTGTCAGCTATTGTTAAATAACTTTGAATTCGGATTACAGCGCATACTCATGTACAATTGGTTCTATTATTGTGACAGGCTGGCAACTTCCCTACAGTCTGCTAATTCAGCGGACGAGGGATAAGAGTGTGATCTAAGCTGTATCTACGTTTCAGTCACTGACCATCTGGCAATTGCAGCTGCACAACACAGCTGCTGATTGCACAATACCATGTCCTCAACCTATGTCAGCATTACATTATTTGTGTTACATTCCTCCCATCTTGAAATTGCATAATATCTCAGAAAATACCATCCCAAATAACTGCCAGCTCGATCATTCTTTACAAAACATCCAGAAAATTGTTGCTAAGAGATTTATATTTCCAATAATACCACACCCTCTTTATAATATTTAATAACGCTCAGCAGATTGGCTTTCACCACAAACCTCAAAACACGAAAATGTAAAAAGAAATTAGGAACAGAATGTTATATGTTTGTAATATTTAATTATATCATCATTGAGTTTGCTTAATGCTGGTCTGGACAATAAATACATAAATTAATCCATTCCATAAGGTAATCAAACGTACTTAGTAGCATTTACTTTTTTGGTTTCAACATAACAGTGTTATTTATTTGTTAATGGGAAGATAAACGCCACAATATATAAATGCATATTTGGCTTGGGGTCATCTTTGGATGCAAGCAGTCGATAAAGTTGCGATATTTTTCTCCTGTAAGGGCATTTTATCAACCTTTCAACTGTGCATCTCTGAATCTCTGGTTTAGTATAAGATGTTTCTCAACAAAAGATACTAAATAAATGATCCTTAGTGCACTTAGAAGAATCATCATTAACAATAGCTCCGTCATCCGGTAGTACCATGTCTGAATCCCATTGTCACGTCATGGAGAAAATATCAGAATGTTACATATTTGAGTTGCGTGTTTACATTAAGGAAACCAGATTACTTGCGAGGAGCAATTCACTTTTGCCCATACTGAGTAATTTCAGCAAAGTCTATCTGACCATAGTAACTGGTGGTTCAACACAGCCATCAACAGTCTTAAGTCGCTGAAAGATGGCTTGAGTACTTAAATTCTCTCATTTCCCGTGACATGCTGAATACCTTTTTCTATTTAAACCTCGTTTTTCTTGAGAATGAATCGAATTCTTTTGCATCAGAATGGCGTAGATATCTGAGGAATTAGTGAGAAAGAGGGTGAGTTGATAGTCTGTCTATATAGATGCATCATTGCCCATTAAATCTGGTCTCCAGATGATAAGTAATAAAAATCTCATAATGAATTCCAAAACTACAAGAGCACACAATACATTATGGATCTAACCTTGTAACGGATGATTTATCTCACTAAGTCAGCTCGCTGTAGCTAAGCTCAGCCCACTTTGTACGGGTATTGGAATCGACATATACTTTGAACCCAGAATTCCCAGAATCCTGAATTCAAGGTAAGCATAGAGGGAAGCTGTTTGAACTTTTGAAACTAATTTGACCAGTAACTATTTTTCTATGAATGTTTATTAAATTTTTAACTCACCAAATACATACAAGTTTCGTGGTGGACTTTTAGATTTTCGTGGCAGAGCCACATTAGTTTGATTGTGACATGTGACATCGGCTAACAGGCTACATATTTTATTATGACGTCATATACTTGAGTAACAGATCATATTCCTCTTATGGTTGCTATGTGAAAAGAGCACACTTAGATGAGTATCTACGATTTACTCTCATTCATCACCTTAGAGCCTTTGGTCTTCTCTGAACTTAGTGCTCCTGCGAAATATTACATTAGTCACATTATACGTTATTGATTCTCAGGATTATTCCGTAGCTACATTATCCTGTGAAGTGAAGACTACACAAATCTCCACACTCATGGCTTATTTGGCTGTGGGCACATAGTCATCAGGCCGTATCCGCAAGACAGGTGAGCTGACCGAGCTGAACGTCGAACACCCAAAAACTAAATGGTTGAATCCTGATACCTAGTAATTTATCCCGTTTCTTATTTGAAGAAATGGATCCTGTTTTGCATTAACCCACTTGACACATTAACTCAGTGATATACTGTATAGTCATTGCACTGGATAGGCCTTATTTCTTTAAGTTCAACAACTGTTTTGCGTAGACCAACACTAAGCTTATGTTGATGTTGAACATGATAATGGTGACTTTCAATAATTGTTTGCTATAAATAACAATAAGAAATCCATTAAATTATTTCCCTAAAACGAACAGGGTCCTAAATCGAGCTGTGCATTCTTTTTTTTGTTCGATAAATCGTAGTGTATATTAAGCTGACCTCATATTATAGTGATATTAGTATGATTCCATATACATTGGCACCTGCGAAAAGAGACAGTGAACGTGCTTGAGTAGAAATAGCCTCAGAATAACACAGTCCATCAAGTTCACACGAATGCGTAATATTTTACAACAGAGTGGCTTGTAACTAGGTCCCTCTAAATCGCATTACACAGCTTGATTGATGGAGATTATCTCGCAATATTGATGGATTTCGTCATTCTGAGACGCTAACTCATATGATAAAACTGCATGTTAGGCTTGATACTGTTTTATAGCTAAATGAATTTATATTAGTCGGTTCAGCATGTCTAACATTTAGAGAATCAGAAATTATTAAGCATGGTGACATGGGTTGATGTCATAAAATAATCATACACTGAATGTCCAGACGGACGTAAGACGGTCTCCATTTTGAAGACTATTTTTCTGAAAGTTGTTGTTGAATGATGTGGCTGCCCTATATAGCAAAATCTGTGTTATTCATTGTATTCATATTAATAACTGTTACCATTCTGATGCGGTTAAATCGATTTAGTGTCATGTTTTATTGCATACAGAATGACAGATATTTTATACATTTATAAGTCCATCCACCAGTTCTTACAGGGTCAGTGTGTTCTTATCTCAGACAGTAATTCTGTCTTTGAGGAAATGATCAGAACGATATTTAGTCTGTATTTTATGACCAAGTAATTTGTATCTGTAATAAACATGGAAAACGCATGGGCATGCGTGAAACCGAACATTGCGTGTAAATGGAGGGATGCGATCTGTCACTCACGAAGCATATACGATGCCATACTGAATTATGACATATGTAGGCTGATGTCACAATACATAGTGGCATTTCTAGCTCCCTCAGGAACATGAAAGTCAGTCAAGCCTAGACATTATGTCTTTAGTTGATTTACTATTTTAATAAACATTGTTT
Source organism: Chaetoderma sp. LZ-2023a (assembly GCA_034401795.1). Lineage (NCBI taxonomy): Eukaryota > Metazoa > Mollusca > Caudofoveata > Chaetodermatida > Chaetodermatidae > Chaetoderma > Chaetoderma sp. LZ-2023a. The sequence goes on from CM067369.1 coordinate 7,827,393, forward strand.
TGAACATGTTGCAACTAATTTGACCATGCGCGGTTGCTGCCACAGGGCAGCAACATCACTCAGTCAAATTAGTTTCAAAATATTCAAGCCTCTGCGTGGATAGGTACCTTGAAATTGGGATTCTGAGAATTCAGGATTCAAAGTATATGAATTAATTCCAATACACGTAAAATTGGGCGCAGCTTAGCTAGAAATTGGCGGAGAAGAGATAGAAATATCCCCCTCTATTGACTAAATCTCTCTCAATGAGGTTTTGTGATTGGAGATTCATGAGGTCAACCCTTTACGCTTAAGGTTACTGCATCTCATTCTTAATACAGGAAAGATATTGAATGTTTGAACCAATGTGAATGTAACGTATATTGTAGGATTAGGTTATGAATATCCAATATGATACATATTCAATCATAAAGAATTTGTCATTTCTTGTCTGTGGGGCTTAAATTGTTAAACTATTGGGCAAATCAATGTAAAAGTTGGCATTGCCACCACTGATGCAATTTTATATTTTGTTTCAGATCGCACCACAGTAAGGATAATATAATGGTTCGTGACATTAGTGTATGATTGTTTACATGTAGATACTTTCATTGAGTAATGACTTCGAACAACATAGCACGATGAGTACCATGCAATGCAATGTTTATCTATCAAATTTTCTATTTGTGATGGCGGTATTTTGTAATGTCCTGAACAGTAACTAAACGAAATGAGAGCCTCGTAATGTATTAACGCTGATTTCTACGGGACACAGATGCATAAAAACTCGTTTTACTCGCCTGGACATAGGTGTTTGTAAAAGACTACCCTAGGTTATTCATTTGCATATATTCTGAAGTGAAATTTAGATGACCATTGCAATGAGATTGGTGATGTGTGCAAAATAGGGAAACATGGTTATTCAATCTTACTCTTGAGCCGAACTGAGGACTCAGAGGGTCCTGTACAAAGTCTCTGAAATTCTTACCTTCGGCTCTCGGAACTATCGTTAGGATCATGAGAAAGTTCCTGGGAGGGGGTGGGGTGGGGTGGGGGGGGGGGGGTTAGATCAGATGGCTGGGGTATATGAAGACATCAGTCTTATAAGTGTGATGGCTATCAAAATTATTTTCTTTTGGAAACATGTTGACATATTTATAAGCTGTACTATAAGTGTGACATCTGTCTAAGTAACTTGAGGTTAAGCAGATGCCCCACATAAGAAGGCTCAATAAGAATGCATTTGTCACATTTTGGGGACACTAAACATTTGGAGGCCTGTGTAAAGGCATTTGTTGCACTGTCAATGAGAAACGGCACAAGAATGCAGCATCATGAACATATCTGACCTGCCATGGGAATATTATGTAACGATCTTTCACTGCCTAATTCCCTGATGAACAACTACATGCAGCCACCAACATTCCAGCAAGATTAGAACTATTCATATGCAGCGACGTTAATTTGAAGCTTGCAAAAATCGAAGGACCTGGGTTATGTATCGATTACTGCAGTTTTCTAAATGCAATATTAATGTTGATTCATCAGCTGCATCCGTGGTTTATTTGCAGATAATACTGCCCTTAAGCGTCCATTCTACAATTGGTTTACCTGAAATAGGGCATTTAAAATGCTAAGATATACATGCTTAAACCATCAAAGCAATCCTTCGATCAGATCAACTATATACCGTGCAAAAAGGAAAATTAAACCATTTCTCCGAACCTCATGATCGGATGTTGGTGCAAAGCTTAATTCCGATCATAAACCGGTGGCAAGCCGAAAATTCACTCAGCGCACATTCCTTTTATTAATTAAGTCTGAGCATGGCCAAGGTTCACCTAAACTGCGATCCAAGCCACGCTCTAACTAAAGTTATCCAATGCATAAAATCTGTTGGTTGCTGAAAATATCAGTGTTTCCAAAACACCAACCAGAATATATCCTATGTTAACAATGCACTGGTAACAAGGCTGTTCGAGCATTTGGGAACAAATGAGGCTAAGCCTATACCAAAGCAGTCAGTGTGATAGCAACTCTGAACTAAGAAAGATGAGGCAACATGATTGTACACCAAATCGGTGCCCTATAGAAGCTTGACTAGAGGACCCAGTGAAAGATTTCACAAACACTAATAACTGTCCTAAAATGTAACCAAATAATTAAGAATGAACACTCGACAGCGATGTCTCGCAGTACACAAATCCGATGAACACTTCTTCATCCCCTCTGACAGGGGAACAAATTGGAACAATGTGAGAATGGTTCATCGAGTGGTTCACCGCTTCAGAAGATGAGGCACTATGCCCATCTGATGGGCAGCCAAGACTATTGCAAAACTCTATGTGAAAACCAGTGGTGAAAAAAGCAATGGCAGCTATAAAGATCCACTGGGAATGTGGAACAGATACACACACGCACGCACGCACGCACGCACGCACGCACGCACGCACGCACGCACGCACGCACGCACGCACGCACGCACGCACGCACGCACGCACGCACGCACACATGCACGCACGCACACTCACTCAGTATTTGAACAGCATCCTTCCAGGAAGACGCACTCCTCGTCACACAGCCTAAACTTTAAAACTACTGGTAAGTTTCTAGAACTATAGGCCAAATTGCTCTTGAACCATATCAGAACCAGAGATCTGGATTCAATGCAACATTGAAGCTCTACTTTACATGCAAGGAACTATGAAATTTGAATTCAAATATAGAGAAGGCCTGTCAATACACCGATCAGTGACCATGACCTTTGGCTGTTTGACCACAAGATCATTGTGCTATGCCCTCTCACTAAAAGGCACTGGGTGAATGGTCATTGCAAATCCACAGGCTTTCTCCGTGACTAGTGTAGCATGGGCAACGCATATGTCCCAACTACCGAGAAGCTTAAGAGAAGTCAGCAGAATTAGATTCCTTCTATGCAGAACTACCATTACAATCACAAACAGATGGTGACTCTTCGTGTGTGGAGATTTAAACTCCATGCTAGGTAATTTCGACAATGTGGACAAGAATTGAGGACTTGGTTCACGCATGTGACCATAGGGAGAGGGCACATGCAAAGGCAATGGCGATGCACTGGAGATATTCCTTAGTTCCAATGGCCTATTTGCTACAAATATAGCATTGACAGACGAATGCCTTCACCGGACAACATGGACAGGAGACATTGTTGAGCGCAAAGGCCCGAGAGGCTCTAAAGCTATAACTGCTGTCTTCTGCTAGCTAGCATCGATATCAGCTCAGATTTAGACAAGGCCCTAAACTAAATACTAGACAAGTTCTAGAAAACAACTGAACTAGGTATACTGATGACCATGTAGTAGTAAAACTATCAGCAGAGGAGAAAGCGTTACGGCTGCGTGTCTAGCAAGGCACCAACTAAAAAAGCAGAATATTAGAAGGCACTATCCTAAGGTACTATTAAAATACGCAATTGATATTATCTCAAAACTGATCACGCACCTAATCAATTAAGCCTTTATGCACCACCTTCCCATCGATGCTGTAGGCTAAGGCAACCTTATCGTGCTCCCCAAACTCGAGAAGCCACCTGCCCTCCAGGCAACCTGCGGCCGCTTGTGCTCATCAACAGTATACGGAAAGTCCTACCCAATGTTACATTATGCCGCATCTGAGACAAGATCGATGACTTCAGTGGATCATATCAAAGTGGCTTTAAACGGGAGCGCAGTGGCCCAGATATGTTATGGGCTCAACGCATGCGTGTGTCAATACACAACCTGCGTATACTTGATGCTGTATAACTCCAAAGGCATCTCTAGACAAACTTGATGCCCGCCACCCCAGACACCTATGCATCATCACTGGATACCGATGGCCAGACAGCATAACGACACACCGTGCAAGATGTGTAGTGCATGGCTGCTGTCCATAAAGGTCGCCCTGCAAAGACGGGCGATGTTTGGCCATATGTTAAGGATGCCAGAAGACACGCCAATACAGCAAGCCTTGGAATTCAGACTCCCGGGAACGAGGACATATCGAATCAGGAGAAGACGGCATTGCATAACTCTGTTAAGCATGCTACGAAGTGATCTAAAAAAGCAAGCCTCGGTACACTCAAATCAAGAATGGGCCTGAAGAAGCTAAAGATTTTGGCTGAGAACACAATACAGTGGTCAAGAGAAAAGAAGGCCTGATTGCACATGCAGGATGTATCTACTGCTACACTCACGGAATACAGTGAGCATACATTATTTAGCTAGTAATTTAGACTAAAGGGTCGATTGGTTTCCTCCGCTAACGCCCAAATCAAAGATAGTCATCATTTTTATCCATGATTACGTGAAAACATAATTTTTATTAAGAAATGAATGGATTTAAAGACAGGATTAATACGAACATTTTACAAAGGAGATTAACCCATTAAGTCCATTGGTTCGCTTAGCAGAGGCATTAAAGCAAATAGTACACACAAGTCCAAGATGTCCATCATTTTCCCAGGATTATGAGAAAACCCGCAACCGGATTTTTTGGGACTTTTAGTATATTACCTAGATTGGTGCCATGAACCGAACCTGGAAGTTTCAGCTTGTTATTACGTTTAGGGCAAAGTATAAATGCCTTGTATTATTGAGGCTTTGCGAGGTAAGGGCTTTATAAATATTATGCCACATCTAGGCTGACGTCACAATCATTATTGACAGAAATACTCCATCATGAACTTGGAATAGTCCATCAATTGTACGATTTATAAGTCTTTCCGATTTAATGAAAACATTTGAATCTAGTTTGACTGGGTGCGCTGTACAGTCACAAACAATTTAGTTTCAAAATATTCAACAGATTAGCTGCATAGTTACCATGACACTGGGATTCTGGCAATTGAGTATTCAAAGCATATAAATCGATCACAACACGTGTTAGACATGGGCGGGGCATAGCTAGGCGTGGATTCACCCAATAGTTCTAATCGCGTTAGACTCCGGTTTGGAATAAGTAGCCGCGGTAAGAAATTGAGCGCGCTTAACACATTGAGATAGAAAAACTGAATTAGAACATGTACAATTATAATTTAATTAATATACTGTTGACTATTTTAAAACAGATTTGACCTGGAATTGTTGCTGCCTTTGACAGAAACATGTTCCTGTCAAATTAGTATCAAAATATTCAACCACATAATTGTTGCCTTATAATTTGTTTTGGGATTTAGTGTTCAACGGTTTAATTGTTTTATCTTAATAGGACAGGTAGATATGTTGGATATTGTAGAACGTTTCGTCGCATCATTTCTCAAGATGCTAGCTTTTGTGAAAGTGAGTTGACTAATCCACAATTTACTAATCATAGCTGGTAGACTGCAATGTAAAGTTTGGATTTTCAGGGGCACGACTGGTAATAGGAAATGGTTCAATAGTTGACAGCGGACTGTTGTTGTTTTAGATATGTTTGTATTTCTGTCCAAACGACTTTAACAAATATGGTTTTGCACTTTTGAACATCGTGGGATAGAAACCTAATATTACAGTATCATGAAACTTGACGGAGTGTGCTTCATTATAATACTAGCTAGACCTTCAGAAATTCTAAGTATCAAAATATTAAACGTTTGTTGATTTCCCAGAATCCTCAAAACAGCACCTTGTCATATTACTTTCAAACTATTCAACAGCTTACATATATATTTACATTGAAATTGGAATTCTGGTAATTCATGGCTCACAGTATATAAATCGACCCCAACACGCACAAAGCATGTGTGAAGCTCGGCTAGAGATGGGCGGGGCATAGATGTAAGTGGAGTCATCCATTAAATATTATGCAAGTTAACTTGACATTGGTTTACAGTCCCGTGCCAAATTCCGTCAATATAATCTAAAATCATGCACGATGTGGACAAAAATGGCTGTTCGTTTTCTTAGCATTTTATGTATGCTTGCTCTCTCAGATTGAAAGCATTCTATTTATATTGTATGAAACAACCGTTAGCTATGCCCAGCCCATTTATAGCTAAGCTCCACCCACGCTGTTCCCGTTTTGGAATCGATCGAATGCCAATTTCCGAGAATGGCAAATATCAAGGTAACCATACACGAAAGGTTGGGTAGATTTTGAAACTAATTTGACCGGGCACTGTTGAAATTAATTCGATGGGTCAGTGTTGCAGTCTATAGCAGAAACAGCGTGAAGTTAAATTAGATTCAAGACTTGCAACAGAATGTTTGTTAAATAGTAATTCCATCAAAGACACAATTCGTACAACGACTATTCCAGGCTCATGACGGATTATTTCTGTCAGCTATGATTGTGACGTCAGCCTACATGTGACGTAATTGATCATGGCATCATATTGTTGATCGATATCTCGGATTCATCAATTAACTTATGAAAGAACAAATTAGTCTATATTAAATTATATTATCTTTAGTGATCATTTCAAGTTTTGCTGGCCCATGAAGTGGACATTATGGTTAGGTTTGTCATCGCATAATGAATATAGGCCCTATGTAAGTAGAAATAATTCGCTAGCAACCGATCCTCTAATTATATAAAATATATTACAATCAGAATTTAATGGACAAGCAGACATGTTACAATATATAATGACGTCTTGCTAGCTCATCCCTCTCTCATCTCTTATGTCTCAGCATCCCTTGCCTTCTCAGTTTATTTTGTCGCATTGCCAAGAACGATTGCCAGTGGCCTGTCTAGTGAACAAACGGATGTATTTACAGGACTCTTAACAGAGGCAGAATCGCCCACAAACGACCGCTAATACGTCTTGGATATTGCCCCCAACAGCTTCCCGCTCGGATGGCTTTTATCCGTTTGCTGTCGCCAGCAGATGATAAGATAGTCAATGCCCCTTCTAAGGGCCAGCTAGGCACGGTATGTATCCCCAAACAGTAACCACAAAAGATGCAAGAAATGACGGTGGTCCAATACCACGTGACCATCTGTCCTAGGGGACGACCATTTTATTACAAAGCCAGTGTTCGCTATAAATACTGTTAAAATACGAGTACTTCATTTGAAAGATATGCTGCTAAGTCTTCTTGCCACGGTAAAGTTAATTGGCGACGTGAAGTATAATGTGGCAATTCAGCGATAGCATCGTGACTTGCTCGGCTACACGCAGTTAATGGCCTATGATGTCACAAACTAATATTGATGCGTGACATTTGCACCAATTTCCCCAGAGCAACGCAGCCCATTTCGAGAGAAAAGCATGGCAACCTTTGGTTAGTCTCTCAGACATTCCTTGTCCCGCAGCGTGCGTATTAAGTGTCTATACTATATACGAAATCGAATTCCTGCTGGAAAAGGTATACCGTATGAATTTCGCCAGTATTATCTTGACATAATCCAATCCAGTACAGATCCTAATTAGGTTACCATGATTCCAAAACAAAAAACAGACATGTTAGTAGGAACTGTTCTGTTGAATACCTTTGAACATAAATGGATTTGACGACATTAGGCGGCAATGTATTCCTATCCACTTATGTTCAACATATTCAACAGTACGTTACTTTGTTTTTGGAAACTTATCACGTTATTTGTGAGCTGTACTGTAAAAGGAATGACTAGCTCAGTAACGTGACATAGCATGAATTTAGCAGCATTAAATCGAAATGCAAATTATGTGAAAGCTTTAAGCCTTACAACACTGATGTCAAAAGTTTAGCTTTTCAATTTAAAATAAAAGATGAACTGGTGTTCATTATTTTCCAACAAATTTGGTGAAACATGTTGCTGTCATAGACAGAAACTTCCTCCACTAATATTGGTAAAGATTTACATGAGTTTCTTTGCTACTGACACACTATAAGGGGTAAGCGTTAACTATGCAGTGTTAATTGATATAAGAGCGGCTTGGCCGAAATCGAAATGCCGAATTTTAAAATTCATTTAAACTTTGATAAATATTTACGGTTAATGTGTTAAGCCTGGAAGATAAGAAGCGAAATATACGCTAGAATGTAGGAAGCTTTCAGTTGAATATTGGAGGATAATTGGATTGGGATTATTGCTACATATGCAAGCAACATATTTCTGCTTAGATAATTTCAGAATACTCAAACACATCAGCTGCGGTAGCTCATCTATATAACTGTCCTAAAATAGAGATGCTTATGATTCCAGGTTATATTTGTTGGCATTAGCTATTCTACTCGGCCCCCAAAACATCCGCCCATCCACGCACGAATCACGCTGAAAGCACACCCAAATCAACCCCTTCCACCCTTATAGAGGCGAACAACACATACAATCGTGCATGATTTTTAATTTTATCTGCCCTTTAACACGTTGGGTGAATATTTTGAAACCAGCTTATTGACGATGAAGCAAACACTTGTATCTTGTGCACCCGTTTTAAAATAGTCATCAAGGATTTAAGAATATAATGTTATAAATGTAATTTTCAAAATATATGACGCGATTGGTTAATGGAATTCACGTGGCAGCTTTATGTTTTATTTGATACGAACAACCAGATTTCGCTTTTAACTGCTACCAGTATGCTTCCATTCCTATTGCTATCATTTGGACCACTCTTTTGCTTCTGCATCATTTCCGGGGAAGTACAGTTTCTTGTCCAACATTCGAGTGTGATTACCATGATCTTTTCTCGAACGAATGTTGCTTGAACGACTGCGGCGGTTCTTGATGAAGATGTAACTACATGAAATGGTGTCTGTGTCAATGCAGGTTTGCAATTATTTAAATCAGACTGATTGGACATCAGTGAAAGCGGTTCCAGCTGTTGGGAGGGAGAGCGTGAACGAACGAGTGAGTCAGTATGTGAATATGTGCATGCGAAAAGAAAGAATGGCGATTCTGAGCGACAGGGTGAGTCAGCCAATGAATGGGAGTAAACGATGGAGGGAGGGTGATAGTGAGCGAGCGAGTGAGTCGGCAGTCAGCGGGTGAGTGAGCGAGGGAAGGAACAATGGAGATTTTGAGAGAGACATTAAATCAGCCAAAGAGTTGATGAGTGAGTGACGGAGGGAGTGAGTTAAGGGGCGAGCCAATGTGTCGGTAAATTAGTGGGTGAGTGAGTGGGGAGTAAGAAGGGATATAAAGGGCGAGCGAGCGAATCAGGCAGTGAGTGCGTGCCTGATTGAGTGAAGGAAGGAAGGTGTTAGTGAAAGAGTGAGTGAGTCAGCCAGTGAATCTGTGAGTGAGTGAAGGAGGATGGGGATATTAATGAGCAAATGAATAATAGATATGTCTCAGAGGGAGGAAATTAAATGAGAAATTGGTTTCATTTAGCATGGCACAAGTCCAACTGTCGAACTAGTGTTGACTATTGTCGACTCTTTGCCAATCGAATGTACTGATTGATTCACTCACCAATTCAATCACTTCGCATTATTGATAGACACGTTCATGATGCAAACCAGTTTCTAGGTGGGGATCCACGGGTTTGAGAATGGCTGGAAGGTTAGGTCTACCATGGTATAGCATGCAGCAATACCGGTGAAGCTGCAAAATAGTGCGCAGAGGATTTTACTATTCATACATCTTTTTGTCACGAACTTCAGAAACTCCAGATTCTCATTCTCTACCTGTAAATTCACAAAAGCCATGCATTTAATACGCTTTAGTTACGGACTATGGCTGCATTCCTAGCGGCCTTACGTCATTTTGATAGTGACATCAGCTCGCATATTACGTATTTGGTTATGACATGAGAAGCTTGCGTTAAAGATCGAATTCCTACAATAGGTGGCGATGCTGACTCCGAGATCCAAATATTAACTAGATTCCATAGCTGATGGTGGTACGAACTACGTTGTCTAGATACTAACTAGATATTTATAGCTAGAGTGGTAACAGAACACCATAAATATTTCTCAAGACAACAGAAGCAATACAGTTCCAGATGTTTCTATGTATATAGAGCCAGTTTTACTATATAATGTACATTTCCAGTTTATCAATGATATGACGTCATAATCAGATACATGACGTGTAGGATGACGTCATAATCAGTTAATGGCGTAGATAAGTTCCTCATGAACGCTTAATTGATGACGGACTATGCAGTGGTGTACGAATTGTATGTCTTTACTATTGAATATTTTGGAAACTAATTTGACTGGACGCTGTTGCTGCTATAGCTTAACTTGTATTGTTTTCTGGAAATTGATGGTTAGGCAGTTCAGGTATCGATCGATCCCAACGTGGGCGAAGTGTGCGCTGAGATTGGCTAAAGAAGGGCGAGGCACAGCTAAAACTGGATTCCTCCCTTAACTAACAACTGATTTCTAACCCGGGTTGTGGGTTCTTATCTTCGTACTATGGAAGGTAGATATACGCTGTATCCATAACATTCCATGACAGTAAAGTCACACAAACATGTATATTCTCTTTAATCTCATTCGCGCATGCTCTTCTGTAGACGTAACATGCTACATTATGTTAAACCAGGCTAGAAGAATGTCCATGGTTTCTGTTGCGCAATTTCTCAGTGCAGTATATGGAAAAAACAGGAATGTGTCTCTCAAAAGAATGAGCGCCAAACATCCACTCTGATGGCAGACTCCAAAGATTGAGAGAAAATCTGGAAAACAGCAACAGAATGCTTCTCTTGTGATCAAGCTGGTACCGTAACCTTTCGGACTGATGAATAAAATGTGACAATACGGTGAAAATATATTTTTTTGACTGCTCGATCTTTGTCCAAATCTCATCACTACAATTCTCTATCATCAAGGCATTATAATAAAACAGGACATCCAAACCGTGGTTTTAAAGTGACCGATCTAATGAGACTGGTAATGATATGCCTTCGCTGCTCATAACCTGGTCTTCAAAATCATGCCCTATTGTCATGGGCATTTGCATGAGCGTAGGGTATGTAGGGTGTGACCATTTGGTGGGAATGTTATATGCAATACTCTCTAGTCTATTGTAGTTATTGCCCCCGGAAATGCACTCTGGGAGAATAGAAAATTAAAAAAATATTTACATGGGGAAGCACCCCCACCGCCATGCCACCCCAGCCCCCTTCCGTGAGAATGGTGAGACAACTCCCGACCCCGCCGAAGCTTAGTTCTCACATTCACAAAACACAGCCAATCCTGCTATGTTACAATGATTATGCGAATTCAGCCATATAATAGGTTCTCATATGAATAAAACACCAGCAGTTCCTAAATGTAATAAACACTAGTTAAATTGTACACTCTGTATAGAATCACTACGTGAGAAAACCAGCTTTCCAGGAGCTCGCTTATAGAAAGCACTAGTCATCTCTAGTGGGAATACTATATACAGTACTCTCTAGTCTGTTGTAGTTAACCACCCACCCCCGGAAATGAATTCATGGAGAATAGAAAATTAAAAAAATCTTTACATGGGGAAACACCCCACCCACCCCAACCCGCTTCGGTGATAGGGGTGGCACACCTTACGACCACATTGAAGCTTAGTTCTCACATTCACAAAACACACCTAATCCTGCTATGTCACAATGAATTCAGCCATATAATAGTTTCTCCTATGAATAAAAGGCCATCGATTCCTAAATTTAATAAACACTAATTAAATTTTGTGTTCTGTATGTTATCACTACTTGAGAAAAACAGCTTTCCAGTAGCTCGCTTATGGAAAACACAGTCGTCTCCCATTAGCTCATTTCCCTAAATCTATTCCCCAAATACATTGCCTGATAGAGTATCGATTCTTTCGGACAATATGTATGTCATTATAGCTGCGTCATATATTGCGTGATGTTAATATTCCATGATTTATCGGTAAGAACATTCACCCAGACACTTTGGAATTCAATGAAGTAATTTATTTAGTTTTTATTAGGCGTTTACATGAGTTGTTCATCGATGAGCGTAAGAATTATGAAGAGTGGCGAATTTATCAATATTAATATGTCAGATTATATCGATGTAATCAACTAACTAACCAACAGACTTGCTGTCATAACGCGAGACCACTTGATGACTCTAGAAACAGTCTATAATGGACCACATCACAGAATTATTCATCGATGCCGTCTCTCTGTTAATATTAAGTTTCTCATCTTGGTGTCAGGAAAGTGGCATGAAAGGATAGTTTTTCTCAAAATCTCCCAGTCAAATTAGTTTCAAAATATTCAACAGCTTACCTGTATTGTTGCTACCACAAAATTGAAATTCCAGGAATCTAGGTTTCAAAAATGCACCAAGCATGTTCAAATAATGTGTGAATATTAGGTTAAAATGTGAGTGGCATAGTGAGAAACGGACACCTCCATTTACGACGCCGGTAAACTACCATTAATGTATCATTCAAAAGCACATTGTGGTAATGTATGTAAAGGAACGTATCTGCTGATATAGTTATCTATATGGTATAAACTATCAGTAGACTAAAGTATGACATGTCCCGGAATAGGGATTTCTGTTGCGAACCACAACTAGAATATGTTGGTGTGTCAGTATGTTTGTCTATCGATCTGCCTGTCTGGCAAATATTCAACATTTATGACAAAGTTGCATAACTCGCAAAAATAGTGTGTCACACTATAAAGCTGAGTTAGTGTATGTCTCTTTAATTTTCTAACACTAATTAATGCCTTTAAGCTCAAATTTGATAGCGAGGTTGATAGATGTAATAAGAAATGGGGATGATGCTGAGATACTTTTCCACACATGCTGCCTGATTTCCTAACATCATTATAATAATATAATGATTAGTGCCATTAGCGTTTACACATTGTCAATATCTGCACTCAGTTCCTCTTCAGTAATATTAGGTCATCGCCTAAGCTCTTGATAGAGCGACCCATTTATAGCCAATCTCTGCCCATTTCTAGCCAAGCTCTCCACAAGTCTAGCCAAGCTCTGCCCATTTCTAGCCAAGTTCTCCCTATTTCTAGCCAAACTCTGCCAATTTTAACCAAGCTCTGCCCATTTTTTGCCAGGTCTGCCCATTTTTAGCCAAGATCTGCCCATTTCTAGCCAAACTCTATCCATTTCAAGCCAAACTCTGCCCATTTCTATCCAAGCTCTCCAATTTCTAGCCAAGCTCTGCCCATTGCTAGCCAAACTCGCCCCATTTCTAGCCAAGATTTACACATTTTAATCTAAATTCTATTAATTTTTAGTCAAGCTCTGCCCATTTCTAGCCAAGATCCGCCCATTTCTAGTCAAGCTCTGCATATTTGTCGCTATGGCCGATCATCTCTATCCAAGCACTGCCCATTTCTATCGCAGCTCTGCCCATGTCTAGCCAAGCTCTACCCATTTCTTGTCAGAATCTGCAAATTTTTAGCTGTAGCCGCCCATTTCTATCCTGTGTCTGCACATTTCTAGCCAGACTGCCTATTTCTAGCCAAGCATGTCCATTTTTAGCCCAGCTCTGCCTCAATTCTAGGCAGGCTTTGCTCATTTCTATCTATACTGACGCATTTCTAGCCCAGCTCGGTCCACATTGTTTGCACGTTTGAATATATTTTAAAACTTTGTTCCATGGATTCCCAGAATCACAATTTCAAGATAACTATACAGGCAAGCTTTTGAATATCTGTTAAACTAAAGTGCCTTTTAGCTGTTGCTGCCTATGACACCACATATCATACTTAAACTAGTTCAAGAGAATGACATCTGTTTTAATTATGACGTCAGATTAATGAGTGACAGATCGGACTCCTCCATTACGGGGGCATTTATAGTTAGAAGATGGCTTTCTTTTAGAAAAAGTAGGTAATGTTGCATGCTCAGCGGCATTATAGTGGCTAGTATACATTAATTAAAAATGGACTATAATCTTAATGGTTCCTAATCGTGTTTTCATAGGCTATCTTAGCAGCTCAAGCAAGCATTTAAACATTATTTGTATATTGTCTTTTAGTGGAAGTCAGATGTCAGTCAAAATCGGTTTTAAGATGATAACATGTTGCTCCTTTAAGGCATCGGGCGTTCCTCGACTAATTTCAGAGAGTCGTCACTGGCTGATTGAAAATGGCAAATTGTCTTTTATGCAGATGTTTGTTGAATACTTTTCCATTCTATTAACCTATGCTTTTCTAAACTATGCCCTAGTTCAAAGGAAATGTGTATATGTTTTCTCTTTGAAAACGTTAGCACAAAGAACCATTCATAGTATTAGCATTACTTAATTTGACGTTAAAGGCTTATCCCGAAAGCCAATATGTATTGGCATTGAAACCCACTAAGATCACAGCATTGGATGGGCGAGTTTATAGCTTCAAAGCAAATGAATCTGTTCCTGTATGCCCAAGACAAACCAGATCGCTATTCACGATTTTATTTATTTCGTTAAATAGCATGAGAAGACACAATTTAAGCACTGACTGAGTTTATATCATTTAATGTGTAACGACAATGGGATAATAGGATGGCTCTTTATAATATAAATAATACAAATAATTTAGTTTAACGCCCAACGTTTCAGACATAATGTACCAGAATCTCAGTTTAATGCAAATATAGAAATAAGCTGTTGAATAATTTGAAGGTAATTCCTCTGGAACCGGTTGCAGTCTTGGGCAACTACTTGCAAAGTCCAATCAAATTAGTTCCCATTAGTGTACAGCATAGTCACTGCACCATGGATACTATTGTATGCTATGTCAGATGTGCAGCATGTAAAGTTTTTATGTGGGCTCTTTGTAACCATGCATCAAATATTTTATTCTCCAAAAATCCCTAAATATGGACAATTCTTGAGAAGGGTTTGATTTGATGTTATGTGCTTATTTAAATAAACAATGACTTCTATTATACACGATCTGGTCATTCAGCCATCTTTTAACAGCACAATTTCCTTCTTCCACAACAGCCATCGCCATTTGTTATATAACCAGACATAGTATAATTAATTATATGATGCGTTGTCTCTCCATAAAGCTTATGAGCACCAAACAGTAGGATAGATGGTATGGGATTACAAAGCTATTAAAGTATATTAGGCTGGTCAGTCAGACTGTTGGTTAGGACATCATATCTTTGCTAGAAACAGCTGATATTACAGTCATACGGTCATACGACGTTAAAATGACATTAAACTGTTATACCAATTTAAATTTGGTAAAAAATTATCAAAATATGTGCTCATTGAATGTATATTTGTGGGCTAAGTGAACACTATTGTTGGGAATTTACCAGCGGAATGGCTGGCTCTTTCAATAAGCCAGTTATTAAAGTAATATATTTTCAAAATAGTCACTCTCTCTCGTCCTGAAAATGGACATGTCTCAGAACCAATGCAGAGGATTTTAAATGATTAAACTAGATTAAATGATCCATGGGCAAATAGACTCATAGGGCGGTCAAGAAATCAGACCTGCACTTCCTGATCGCAACATACATTTGTCGATATGTGGACTAAGCTACGTTTATGGTGTGATAGGTGGGTGTGATTTGATTATAGTGGACGGCGGTAGTGGGATGGTCAGAGAACACGGAAGAGCAATATGATGGGAGAAATTAAACAATAGAAATCAACCAGGCGTTCCTGTCTATCAATTCCCCAGTCAACCATACAGAAGTCAATCAATAGAGTTTTACTTCCGATCGGTTTACCTTACACAAAACGAAAAATCGTAATAGATTTTATAGGGCACTTGATGTAAAATTAACGTGGTATAATAGATTTGTCTTGGTGGGCGAAATTTAAATAGTAATGTGAAACTATATATCATAGCACACCTTTAACTGCTGAACCATATTTAACTAAAGGATGAGTCAACTAATTTGCCACACAAGCGCAGCCTTGCTTAACAATCTATTCTGACAGTCCTGGGTTCGACCAATAAATCACAGAAAAAAGTTAGCCATAGATCTTCAGTCGAACAGCTCGATATTGTCAACAAAATGTGATATAATGGTATGGTACAGTTGGCAGACAGCATTAAGTATAATTTATGTGACTCGATAATTGGTATAGAATTACTAACAATCAGAAGACAAAGCTGTCCTATTCTGAGTTCTTTGATCTGGAATCAATTGTTTATTGGTGAGATGTAACAGTAACTAAGGAATAGATTGCGTAGGAGTGCTCTGTGTCTGTGATATTTCAGAGAACAGTAAATATTATAATATAACAATTTATGTTGATTTAACGACCTGTTGTTGAGATATGGAGGTTTGAATGAAAACTGCTGGTGACGTAGAACTCAATTAATCATAACCCCTTTCACATGCACAGTTTTGCATACCTTGTATTTTTATTTGTATATATGCAAATATACTCACATATGTAAATTCGTCATGTAAATGTAAATTCATAGGTAAGTAAATTTACATAGGGATCAAATTTGCATCTAGTGGGGACCATGTAAATGTGTTTATATTTAATTGTGCTCTGTGAGTATTTTCGGGCATGTGAATGCATGGACAATTTGCATACCAGGCAGTACTTTATTTACTAATTCTTAACATTAAATATCTTGAATAATGGAACAAGACATCAGTGTTACACCAACGGTATATTGATGAACGTTTTGACATTTTGCATTTCCACATTCCAATCTAGATTTGTATCAAGATGACAATGACGTTGACTTCAAAATTCTGAGTGTGTGTGCTGCTCCTTCTGGTTGAAGTAACTGTACCACCTTGCTTAGTTCCAATAATTTGGCCAATTCTTAAATAAAGGCAAGAAGAGCTAAGCAGAAGAAGCTAACTGTTAAAGTCTGCATTTTATACAAGTCAAATGGTACAATGACCTTTGACATCAATATCATTGTACTTCATCTACTTGATATCTAGGTCAAATATGACCATGTTAAATTTAAGTAGGGTGCACCAATTCTGAAAAGAAATTTTATACCAAAATCACCATGTCCTTAACCTATGATCTAATAGGCTACTGCATGTGGTTGATATTTGTAACTATGCGTCCAAATTTAGTCACAATAGGCTGAACCAATTCTGAGATATAAGATACTATGTTGAGCAAAACCAAAAATGTAACCGGAACCAATAAGGTTTTATATGAAGGTAACGGTGGCCCTGGCCTTTGACCAGAATTTCAGTGTGCTTCATCCCCTTGATATAAGGAAGCAGGCGTCCAAGTTTAGTCCCACTAGGGTGAACTAATCCAAACATATAATTTGATACGTGGAGCAAACAGACAAAGGTACAGATAGACAGATGAAGCAACTGAACTAATCTCTCTATTGGCAACTGTTCAATGTTCCGCAGAGCATGTCATGCAAGTCAATATATGGTGATTACGACTTACTCTCTGGGATTAATAGCTTTGGATCTACTGGCTTGTCCTTTGGCATTTAATTAGATTCATATTCCGAACATAGAATAGCATATGTTTCATTTCTCATTCTAATTCTAACTACTGACTCTCATTAAAAGCCTTCCAAAACCACTTCACTTTCCGAGATTCGTTTTTCAAGTGATAAACCTATCACCAAACCAATGCGGACATAATATGACGAAAATAATCTCGAATACGACTTTTTACCACAGTACGTTTTATTTTGTTTTAGGAAAATTGTCACCTTATGTCTGAGGTGTACTGTAGAAGGACTGGCTAGCTCAATAACGTGGCACAACATGAATTCACCATTATCAAATCGAAACACAAATTGTGTGAAGACTTTAACCCATAACACACTGATGTTAAAAGAATAAATTTTCAAATTAAACTAAAAGGCTGGTGTTCATTTTTTCATTTTTCAGCACATTTGGTGGAACATGTTGTTGTTATAGATAGCAACATCTTCCAGAAAAATTGTTAAACAATGTGCATTAGTTTCTTTGCTACTGACACAGTAAAAGATAGAAGGTGAATTTCATAGTGGTAAGGGTTAACTATGCAGTTTTATTTGATATAAGATCCTCTTGGCCCTTGGAAGATAATTTCAGAATAGTCAACAGGTCAGCTCTATATAATTAGCTTAAAATAGAGATGCTTGTAATTCAGGGTTACTGTCGTGTGTATTAGCTATTCTACTCTGCCCCCTAAACATCCACTCAAACACCTATCCGTGGCCACACACGAATCTCACTAAAACCACACTCAATCAACCACTTCCACACTTATATAGGCCTACATTATCAACAATCGTGCACGGTTTTTTATATTTTATCTGCCCTTTGACACTCATTATTGAGGATGCAGCAACCACTTTAACCTTTGCACCAGTTTTAAAATAGTCTGCAAGAATTTAACAACAGAGGGTTACAAATGTCATTTACAACATATATGATGCGATTGGTTAATTGAATTCACGTAGCAGCTGGATGTGTCATTTGATGCAAACAACCAAATTTCGCTTTTAACTGCTCTCAGTGTACATACATTCATATTTCTAGGATTTGGGCCACTCCTTTACATCTGCATCATTTCTGGGGAAGTAAATTTTCTTGTCTAACATTCAAGTGTGATTACCATTATCTTTTGGTTGAATGAAGATGTAACACCGTGGAATAATGTCTGTGTCAATGTAGGTCTGTAATTATCTAAATCAGACTGATTGGGTATCTGTGAAAGATGCTCCAGAGAGGGAGATCGCAAATCAACGAGTGAGTCAGCCAGAAGTGAATGGGTGACTGAGAAAAGGAAGAATGGAGATTCTGAGAGAGAAAGTGAGTCAGCAAGTGATGGGGGGTGTGTGAACGATGGAGGGAGGGAAATAGTGAAGTAGCGAGTGAGTCGCCCAGTTAATGGGTGAGTGAGTGAGTGAGTGAGTGAGTGAGTGAGTGAGTGAGTGAGTGAGTGAGTGAGTGAGTGAGTGAGTGAGTGAGTGAGTGAGTGAGTGAGTGAGTGAGTGAGTGAGTGAGTGAGTGAGTGAGTGAGTGAGTGAGTGAGTGAGTGAGTGAGTGAGTGAGTGAGTGAGTGAGTGAGTGAGTGAGTGAGTGAGTGAGTGAGTGAGTGAGTGAGTGAGTGAGTGAGTGAGTGAGTGAGTGAGTGAGTGAGTGAGTGAGTGAGTGAGTGAGTGAGTGAGTGAGTGAGTGAGTGAGTGAGTGAGTGAGTGAGTGAGTGAGTGAGTGAGTGAGTGAGTGAGTGAGTGAGTGAGTGAGTGAGTGAGTGAGTGAGTGAGTGAGTGAGTGAGTGAGTGAGTGAGTGAGTGAGTGAGTGAGTGAGTGAGTGAGTGAGTGAGTGAGTGAGTGAGTGAGTGAGTGAGTGAGTGAGTGAGTGAGTGAGTGAGTGAGTGAGTGAGTGAGTGAGTGAGTGAGTGAGTGAGTGAGTGAGTGAGTGAGTGAGTGAGTGAGTGAGTGAGTGAGTGAGTGAGTGAGTGAGTGAGTGAGTGAGTGAGTGAGTGAGTGAGTGAGTGAGTGAGTGAGTGAGTGAGTGAGTGAGTGAGTGAGTGAGTGAGTGAGTGAGTGAGTGAGTGAGTGAGTGAGTGAGTGAGTGAGTGAGTGAGTGAGTGAGTGAGTGAGTGAGTGAGTGAGTGAGTGAGTGAGTGAGTGAGTGAGTGAAGAAGGAAGATTTTGAGCGAGACAGCGAGTGCATGAGGGAGTGACTGGAGTGGTATAAAGTGAATCAATCAGTCAGTCAGTCAGTCAGTCAGTCAGTCAGTCAGTCAGTCAGTCAGTCAGTCAGTCAGTCAGTCAGTCAGTCAGTCAGTCAGTCAGTTAGTCAGTCGGTCAGTGAGTGGGTTAGTGAAGGAAATAGGGGAGATACTGGGTGAGTGAGTGAGTCAGTCAGTCAGTGAATAGGTAGATGATTGAATTAGGAGCTGGATATTACAGAGCGAACGAATAATAGAGATGTCTCAGTGAGAGAAAACTAAAATAAGAAAATGGTTCCATATATCATGGTGCACGTACAACTGGCGAACTAATATTAACTATAGTCGACTCATTGCAAATCGAATGTACAGATTCATTCACTCACAAATTTGCTCACTTCGCATCAGTAAAACAAACGTTGATTCATACAAACCAGTTTCTCGGCCATATAGATGCTTGATCCGGGGAGCCACAGGTGTGAGAAGGAATGGAAGGTTATGTCTACCATCACATAGCTTGCATCAATATCAGTGAAACTGCAAAATAGTGAGCAGAAGATTTTGCTTTTCATACATTTCTTTGTCACGAACTTCAGAAATGCCAGATTCTCATTCTCGACCTGTTAATTCACAAAAGACCTACATTTAATACATTTTCTGATTGACTATTGCTGCATTCGTGTCAGGTTTACATCATTTTGATTGTGGCATCAGCTAACATATGACGTATTTGATTATGACATGAGATGCTTGGGTGAAAGACCGAATCCCAACATTAAACTTAATGTGGAGTTGATGATGCCGAAATCCAGAAATTAACCTGATTCTATAACAGATTGAATTACGAACTACATTGTCCAGATACTAACTAGACATATAGAGCTACAGGCACCACAGTGCTCCATAAATATATCTATATCAGGACAACAGAAGCAATACAGTTCCAGATGTTTCTATTCATATTGGACCAGTTGTCCTATATGACGGACCTTGCCTATTTATCCACCAATCATATGAAGTTATAGTCAACTACATGGCATGATGGATGATGTCATAATCAATGTTTCGATAAACAGAAGAGCGCAAAACATTCACTCTGACGGCAGTCTCCAAAGATGAAGGGAGAAAACCTCGAAAACTGCACCAGAGAACTTCTCTTGCAATCAGGCGGGTACCTTTCTGACTGATGAATAAGATTGCACACAACGGTGACCATTTATTTTTTTAATTACTCTATCTTTGACCAAATCTCTTCACCTCAATTCTGTATCATCAAGGCAATAAAATAAAATAATACCTTCCTGAAACTCGAGTGGCCATTTCTGGGAAATCAGGCAATCCAAAACGTGGTTTGAAAGTAGGCGATCTAACGAAACTGGCCATGATATGCCTTTCCTGCCCATAAGCTGGTCTTCAAAACCATGCCCTATTACCATAGGCATTGACATGGCATAGGTATGAGTGGGATAATGTGGTAGGTTGGACGGGCTGATTGGGATAGTTTGCACATCATTGCATCAGGGTCCATACTTCCATGTCTATTTGTAGTTATTATCTCGGAACTGCACTCTGAGATCATAGACAGTTTTAAAAGTCTTTACATGGGGAAATCGACTCTCCCACCCACCCACCCACCCACCCACCCCCACCCGCCCCTTCTATGAGAGGGGTGACACAGCTCCCGACCCCACCAAAGCTTAGTTCTCACGGTCACAATACATGGCCAATCGTGCTATAACACATATAGCCCTATTCCCAATGATTATGAGGATGCGGCCATATAATAGTTTCTCCTAAATGTGATAAACACTAAGTAAACTGTACGCTCTGTATGTTATCACTAAATGAGATAACCCGCTTTCCAGTAGCTGGTCTATTGAAAAGACGACTTATCTCCCATTAGCTCATTTTACTAAAAATGTTTCCCAAATACATTAACTGATAGAGTATGGATCCTTCGTGACAATATGTATGTCATTATAGCGACGTCATATAGTTCATTCTGTTAATATTCCATGATTTGTCACTGAGGACAGTCACCCAGACAGTGTGTAATTCAATGAAGTAATTTATTTTGTTTTTATTAGGCGTTTATAAGAGTTGTACATTTATGAACCTAAGAATTATGAAGAGGGGCTAATTTATCAATATTAATATTCCAGACATCAATCGATACAATCAACTAACTGACTAACAGACTTGATGCCATGACGTGCAGACCAATTGACGACGCTATAAACGCTCTCTAATGGACCACTTCAGAATTATTCATAGATACCGCCTCTCTGTTAATATTAAGTTTCTCATTTTGGTGTCAGGAAGGTGACGTGAAAGGATTGTGTATCACAAAACGAATTAGTCTGCCGCCACCACCGTGTATTGTTTGGCAACAGACAAGCAGCTCTACATCAGTCTAGAGAGTGTGTGGTGTACCTCGGACATCGTGGTATTGTAACGAAGTTATGTTGTTCATTTATGTATTCACAGCATAACTTCATACCGCAAAGCAGCATTGCAACAATTTGAATTGTTGTTTCATCTTTAAAATAATGGTTTTCTCGTTTTATTTATTGAACACGGTCAGCTTTAACCTTAGGTTTCTATGGGACATATGTCTTAGTGACCTGGCAATGTTTACTCGCTGCCAAGTTCTTGACCAATCAGGTCGTCCAGATTCTAACTGACACCTGAGCGTATTAGTGACAGCTGATTATTATTGAATGTTTGAAGCGGGAGTAATCGTCTGTTTTAAAAAGTATTAAATCATATCATACACTAATTTAACTGTTCTAATTAATTAAAGAAAAGACTGTGCAAATGTATAGTTAGCATTCTGAAATAATAGCTAATTCGTCAAGATGAAGGATATCACCGATCCAGCTCGTTTGCGGGGGTTTCAAATTCATATGAATAAAAGACGCCAACTAACCAAGCATCATGGCGTCAGATTGTATACCCGAATAACTATGGCCATTCAGTCATCAACACTCGTCATTTTCAGAGCAATGTAAACAGCTATGCATTACTATATCACGATCGTTTCACTGCATGTGATTGTCCGTCACAGCTCATTGATCTGTATACACGTATAATTACCACCGGAGCTGATAATCACCCACAGACGTGCTCAGTGCACACTCCATGATTTGAATACCACTGCAAAGGAGAGATTTTCGGCAAAATCTCATAGTGCCATTTTTCGTGTGATAAGATATACCCGGGGTCGAATGCGCAGTACGTCTCCACTATTCTCCCATACTCTCCATACAAAAACAACAAAATCCATGTTTTGGTTGTCTCGTCAGCCGCCATAGATAATACAAAGAACGGGAATGACCGATCGCTTCCGAAATTTCTAACCCGTTTCAACAAAACATACTTATCCTATCCGATACCACAAGATAAATACAGATTATTCACCAGCATATTCTCTTAAAGCATTTAACATACATATATACTATGAATTAATAACATTAATTAAGGGGCCAATCCACGCCCATTTGATCTTACAGACCCAAATTCTGAGACACTCTCAACCGTTTCTCCACAGGGTCGTCTATGTAGCCATCCTTTGTTCCAGCACCGTTCATTTACGACCGCGCAATTAGCCGCGGCTGATGCGCCTCCACCACGTAAAGAGTGAACGCCAAAATTGCCCGTGGCATTAACCTCCCTCAACCTTCCGAAAATGACGTCTCTGGCCCCAGAATAGCGTAACCCCCTTGTGCTTACAGAGGGGGGGGGGGGGTTAAAACACAATCATGTTTCGATCTAATAATAGTCCTGAATAAATAATTAACGCTTGCCATTTTAATATTAGCCAGACTGATATATCGTAGAAACATAACATATGGGCAAGCCAATGAGACTAATTTTGAAATTAATACGCTGTTGCCGTCTCTGTATTGGTCCGTTTTACTTTTGCTGATTGTTATTTTCAAATGATCGTGAAGAATAATAACATCGTTACATTTTAAATTCTGAACTTCGCTATATCTTAAAAAGCCACATAAACACAAGAGGATCATAGTAAGATACCGAATAACAAGTAAATCCTTGCTAATACACAAATCACGTAAAGTATCGCTACTAACAGGGGCCTTCTTAATAATCGGCTTGCCGCAGCAACGCTTTGCACACTCTAATACATTGACTACGAATGGGTGCAATGTCGGATCCTGCTCTGCAGACAGATTATGAGCCCATTCTATGGCGTAGAACGATGAGGAAATGATGGAAAATGAACTTTTACTCTCAATAAGACTAGTCAGATAAAGTGCGACGTGTACTGGATTACCTGGTAGAGATGCGGGACGCCCTTTATCCTTGACGAAACGATCCCATTTGCTGAAATATGCCCAGTACTTCTTGTTGGCATTGTCACTTCTTGATTCTACTAAGATGGCCGGTAGTTGCCACTTCTTGATCCTACTAAGATGGCCGGTAGTTGCCACTTCTTGATTCTACTAAGATGGCCGGTAGTTGCCGCATCACCAGTATCCAGAGCAGCATTAACCTTGCTTACCAGATCTAATCCTGCAGACGAAAATGAATAAAACAATGCTTTGATTAATCAACGACCAAAATCAATAACACCATCTCTCAAATTTTCATACGCTCGCACTCACCTCTCTCTCCTTCTCTCTCTCTCTCTCTCGCTCCCTCGCTCTCCCCACACTCTCTCTCCCCTCTTCCCTGTGAACTTCGCGTGTCCATCAGACTTTGCAGCGAGCAGAATCTACTCTTACAGCCAACATATTAAAATGAATGTTGGATTCTGCAAACACGCCGTTCGAACCTCTTCCTTTCACCACCGAATGGTTGGCGTCTAGGACGATACAGCCTGTTACAAAGGCCGGAACGTGTTCTTGCTACTGCACAAATGAGGCCAAAAACGAGCCGATCGCCATTCTGGCACCACCAATGTGCCACATGCGCATTCGGTCTCCAACTTGCGCAATGTAGGCACCACCAAAAGATGAGGAGGAACTAAGCAGTTGTTTTCCCCATTTCATGACTGAGCAAATTCATCTACCCCCTCCGATAATTTATAAGCCCATCTGGAGTTAAAACGTGGCAGTTTAGCATTATGTTCTCTTGCAAACCTGTCAATGCTGTGTGGACCAAAAACGGAATCAACAAGCGAGAACGCACTCTCTCATACACCCCAGTCATCACAATCACCACCTCTACTTAACAACTGTTGTGTATTCCCACGGCAATATCGTGCAAATGCAACATTTTACTGCCAACTTCCAAAATTATGGTAACATTCTGGTTGTCAGTATACCACTTAACATAATGACCCGATATGTAATCTTTATTTACATTCATAACTCTAGTCACCGCTTCGAGTTCCCGCCAAGTTGAACTTTTCGTTTACTCAAGGTTAATGCATCTGCCTTATTGCTAGCGCCGCCGCATCCATCGTCCATATACATGGCGATTCCAAAGCTAAGGCCAATAAGCCGCCATCACTCGAACAAGCTTTGTGAATATATACGCAGCGGTAGAAAGACCAAAAGGCAAAACATTAAATACATAATAAACCGTCTCGTTTTCATTCATCCAAGCAAAACCCAAATATGTTCTGTGGTCAGGAAAAATTTATATGTGGTGATATGCGGGTTTCAAATCGAAAGTAAACAAATAATCACCTTTTTGAAACAACTGCTCCAAAACTTAAACAGAAACAAATTTATCACCCTGCAATCCAAGACAAGCCTTTTCTTACTTATCTTATTGCAAGCCACCGTCAAAGGGTTAACTACCAATGGCATTTCCCGTGCTATAGATATGCAACCACTTTCGAGTAACTTTTCAATTTCTGATGATACAAATTCTGAGTTTTCCAAAGCAAACGTGTTGTTTTTGCAGAAAGAAGTTGGAGGCATATCAATAAATATCAATAAATGGCAACTTATAACCGAATTTTATAATTTCAAGAACATGCGAATTACCGTCAGCCTCTTGCCACGTCGCGTAGGCACGACGTAACTTGCCAATTGGACTGTCACTACCACGTTCGCTTGCAGTTAATTTACCTGATTTATATTTATTAGATAATTGAATTATCGCTGAATCGGAGGAATTCGAATTGCCATACCCAGCCCGTATTATGTGTTTTACTACACTGTAAAATGGCGGTTTTACATTGGAGCTAATAGATTTAGACAATGAATTTTTTGTACTTATCTTATTATGCGCAGCCGCTACCGCACTCCCTGCGGTAGGGTCCGGGCTTGCCACACTAGAAGCACAGACCTCGTCTCGGCCATGTATTCAGCTGCGGATTCACGCTCTGAAGGCCCTGATGCGTGCTGTACAGGGCACGAAATACGCCGTCCTTGCATTCGTCTCTTGTCGGATCTGTCTTCTCGATTTCTTCGTCGGCGTCTCTTTCAGTTTTCTAATTGCTTTCGTGTTGGCTCGCGTTATGCGTTTTTCATCGTCCGAGTTCTTGGCCAACTCATTCGTTTCATACTCGTACACTATTGCCCAACCGCCTCGCTCTGGTCAGCCAGCCTGATTAATTTCTGACGATATTTTATTACGTCTATACCGTTAACCACTGAGTCTCGAGCGTGCAAAATGGACTGTTCTGTAATCGGATATTCGAGATCTGTTTTCGCCTCTTCTAAAGCCGATTGCACCTTGACGTTAAACTGAAATTGCTCTTGGTTTCCTTTCCTTTTGAAAATCGCGTTATGCGTTTTTCATCGTCCGAGTTCTTGGCCAACTCATTCGTTTCATACTCGTACACTATTGCCCAACCGGCCTCGCTCTGGTCAGCCAGCCTGATTAATTTCTGACGATATTTTATTAAGTCTATACCGTTAACCACTGAGTCTCGAGCGTGCAAAATGGACTGTTCTGTAATCGGATATTCGAGATCTGTTTTCGCCTCTTCTAAAGCCGATTGCACCTTGACGTTAAACTGAAATTGCTCTTGGTTTCCTTTCCTTTTGAAAATCGGCTGATGCATATTCTTAATACTGTTTATCACCTCCAACTGTGTGCTCGAAATAGTTGACTGATTTTGCGTGAGTTCTGCCGGTAATCCCGAAATACGCGTGGATACTAACGTATCCAAGTCTGACAACAACTTCTCAGAACTTTTGGCCACCGCCTTGTCGACATGATCCTTAACGATCACTGACAGGTTTTGATTCTCCATTCAAACTGTTATACCGCGATGAAATAACTGAGCTTAACTGATTAAAAAAGCTTCACAGAATACCGATTGGAAAATCCTCTCTATAATAAAATCGGCCCGGCCTGAATGACAACTGACGATAGATTGACATTCAAACTATACTTTCCCGCCGTGAAAACACGGAGACCAATGTCATTGGTCAAGCGCCAAGCTCGTGACAAAATCACTCGCTCAAGCGTCTAAGCGAAATGCAGAGACAATAATTCTTAACTATACTACGAAACGTAAAGAATTTTAACTTGTTTGTAGTAGTCCTATTTGTTTACGGAGCTGCTACCTTTCTGATCTCTTTATTTCTTTAGCTTCTTTGACAGAACGTGGTTGGTTCACTATGAAGCAACAACTGTCAGTCAAAGCGTTTTGAAAATAATCAGCCAGACTACTTACTATAAAGTGTAAACAAATGCCACATCTCGTCCATGATAATCGATGCCACACGTTAATGCACCACCAGGTGGGCCTATGCCCACACAGTTATACATTATCCCAGAACAGTGACGTCATAGGCTTCCTAGCTAGTGATTAGTCACAGATTTTTTTTAATGATGCCTTACTTGGTTTAATTCTTATATAGTCCTTCAATTCCTATGGTCATGTGACGTTATAGTGACGCCATATTCATAATTATACAGTGACTTCATATATGTTCCTTGATCATAGTGCATGTCTATGTGATGGCATAGTGACGCCACACTTGTTTAAAGGGTATTAGCTATCTGATAATATGATGACGTCATCGGCTGTCTGTAAACAGTATAGGGGTGCAACTAGTATATAATTTCCCCAGTCTAGAGGATCTTCTGCACTTGACTTCAGAAGATCTTTGTTGTGACTGTTGCTGAAGACCTCCTGTATTATCTTGTATCCAGAAGGCCCTCGCTACCTTTCATGTCCATCATAGCATTGCTACTAGTAAAAATGGGTAACAATTTACTTCATAAAGCTATTGGCACCATCGTCATTGTCACATGTGATTAACCAGGTATTGCCATGGCTAACGATATTTACATAGTACTGGCATTTTCTTTCATAATTTTACAAACTTTTATTGATGTTTAATGCTTGTAACGCATATGTCTTATTGTGAAGGTTTGTGTACCAATATCCGTTAGTCCATTTTACCCATGCTCAAATATTAACCATTGACTGCTCCTGGTTTATATTCAATCTCAACAGTGCAATAATCAGCCTAGTCCAAGAGCTGTTATTTTAATAAAGTTATCCATATATTATTCTCGTTACAACCCGTGCAGTTCCTGTCTTGTCTTTATTGAATGTGCAACATTTGACAGCTTGCATGTTCCACTGCCATCATTTCCAACAGATTGATATGCAGCTGGCTCTATTGGAGAGTCCATGTTCCCGAGACCTGGTGTTCTCGCAGGCAGGCTAATTCCTCTGGAAATTGTTGCTGTCTTGGAAAAATGCTTGCAACGTCCAATCAAATTAGTTCCCATTAGTATACAGCGTATTCACTGCACCATGGATACTATTGTATGCTATGTCAGATGTGCAGCATGTAAAGTGTTTCTGTTGGCTCATTGTTATCGCACATCAAACATCATATTCTCCCAAATCCCTAAATAAAGACTATATATTCTTTCGAAGGGGTGGATTCGTACATATTTAAATAATCAATGACTTCTGTAATACCAGATCTGATCATCCAATTATCCTTTATCAGCACAGGTCCATTCTTCCACAACAACCATCGACGCCTGTTATAGACCCAGACACTGTGTAAGTAAATATATGATGAGTTGTCTCTCCTTAAAGCCGATAAGCATCAAACAGTAGGAGAGATGGTATGTGATTACAAAGCTATTAATGTGGATTAGGCTGATCAGTCAGACTGTTGGCTAGGATTTCATATCGTTGATAGAAACAGCTGATATTACAGTCATGCGACGTTAACGATGAAGTTTCAGCTGTTGTTAAAATGAATTTAAATTGTTATCAGTAGCTCTTTGCTAGTTAAATTTGATTTTTTAAAACTATCAAAATATGGGCTTTTTCGATGTATATTTGCAGGCCAAGGGAACATTCAAAGTTGTCTTCTCCTGGCCTGCAAATGGACATGTCTCAAGACCAATGCACGTGACATTTTTGCCCGGCGTCGCCATGAAATGATTAAATGGATTGAATGATCAAAGATAAATTCACCTTTCCAGAGTACCCACCCATCATATGACGTCATAATGAATTGCTTGATGTGTACAATGACATCAAAATGAATGACGTCATGAATGACGTCGATAAGTACGTCACGAACGCATATTTGAAGACGGTCTATGTGTTGTTGTACAAATTGTTTGCTTTTACTATTTAATAAATATTCTGTTGAATATTTTGAAATTATTTTGACTGGGCGCTGTTGCTGCCATAGGCAGCAACAGCACCCAGTCAAATTAGTTGCAAAATATTCCACAGTTTCCCGGTATAGTTTTCAGGAAATTGATAGCTAGGGCATTTGGGGGATCGATCAATCCCAACACGGCGAGGTGTGGGTGAAACGTAGCTAGATATGGGCGGGGCATAGCTAAAAATGGAAAGGTCCATTGGTGCATAGCCCGATCACGAAATTAGGCCTGCGTTTCATGATTTCGATGTACTTATGGGAATAGGTTGAGCTTAAGGTGCGAAGGAGTAGTTGGGTGTGATTGAGTATGGCAGACTGGGGTTGTGGTTTGGTCAGAGACCAAGGAAGAACTATGTGATGGGATTAATTAAATAATAGAAATCTTCCAGGCGTACTAGGAAACATGGTATTCTTTCCTGTCAGCGGCAGGATAATAATTACTTATTAAAATAGCGTCAATGTCCAGGGAGACGCTTTCACCTAATTTTGATTAATGTGGGAGTACTGTTCAGAAAGGACTTTTTGTAAACGATTTCTAAACATCTGCCATGGGTCGGTTATTCTAAGCCTTCAGGATGGGAGTGTCAACACTTGTCATTCAAATACGAGCGTCTATCAATCCAGAGTATATCGCTGCTAACATGATTACCATACAGAAGTCAATCAATCCCGTTTCACTTCTGGTCGGTTTACCTTCCACAAAACGGAAAATTGTAATATATTTTACAGGGCAATTGATGTAAAATTGAGGTGGTATAATAGAGTTACCTCCGTGGGCGAAACTTAAATAGTAAAGTGAAATTATATATCATGGGGCATTATGGCGCCCCTTTAACTACTGAACCATAGTTAACTAAAGGATGAGTCAACACATTTGCCACTCGAGCGCAGCATTGCTCAACTATCTATAAATATGATAATACAACAATTTATGTTGATTTAACGAACTGTTGTTACGATATGGAGGTTTGAATGAAAATTGCTGGTGATGTATTAGCGTAGAAATCAATTAATTATATCAATATCACACTCCTGAATGTTGACTGAATATTTTGACAAACACATCTAAATTGTTTTGGCACGCAATCAAGTCCCATTAATCATTTGCTATAGTTGCAGGTACGTATGCCTATGTTCATACGTACCTACTTGCGTGTGTGTGCGCGCGCGTGTGTGTGTGTGTGCCTGCGTGCGTGCGCGCTTGCATTCGTTCTTTCCTTGGCATATATGCGTCAGAGAGAGAGAGAGAGAGAGAGAGAGAGAGAGAGAGAGAGAGAGAGAGAGAGAGAGAGAGAGAGAGAGAGAGAGAGAGAGAGAGAGAGAGAGAGAGAGAGAGAGAGAGAGAGAGAGAGAGAGAGAGAGAGAGAGAGTGAGACGAGAGAGAGAGTGAGAGACGAGAGAGAGTGAGTGAGAGAGAGAGAGAGAGAGAGAGAGAGAGAGAGAGAGAGAGAGAGAGAGAGAGACTTGGGTTGCTGTAATGTTAGCTTCATTCTCAGATGCAGAAATAAACAAAGAATGCTCTAAAGATTCCTCAGTAATAATAACTTGTCAGTGTAATGATGAGTTAACACCTTCAGAATATGCTATTTTTATGCCAGATAATGATCAATGATGCAATAGCATGTTTGGCAAATAAATAGCAGAGACATGCATACCGTCTCATTTTAATAACTGAAGTTTCGTTTATCTAAATTCATACTGATATAATTGATTTATTCCACCATTATATCGTGAACTCATGTCACAAATGGCTACGTGGGAGTGTTGACTAGGCTGGTAATGGTAGTGGCGGTGCCAAAAAAATGAGAATATGTCAGGGAATACTGATATTTTCTCGGCACAGAATACGCACATCATTCCTCCTTGTATTTAGCTAGCATTCCAACGCCAATTCTTGCCCCCACGTTGATTGGAGAGTAATTTGTTTGACAAAAAGTAGTGATTCTCCTGCCACTTTTCCGATACCGATTTTTCATCCAGAATTTGGTAATAATAGAATGAAGGAACGGATGAAATATGTGTGAAGATGTTCAACATAGAGCACCTATAGCATCATTAACAGTCCATACATTATGGCAGCAGGTCTGTTGGCTTGTTAGTGATTGCATCGATTTAGTCTGGAATATTAACATCGATAAATCTGCTCCGCTAAATCTGCTCCTGCTCAGAATTATTTGTTCATAAATGAGCATGTCATGTGACCGGCTAATAAGATCAGGTTATAAACTTCTTGAGTGAATGGCAAACGGTGTGTGATGGACCATCCTCATCCAGAAATCATACCAACGAAGAAAGAATTCCTATATTACAGTGACAATCGCTGTGCTCATTTTTCAATTTTCAAATTTTCATTTTCACGTATGTGCTTCGTCATTTAATTCCAACCAGGTAGAAACATTTCTAGTGAGTTCTGATTAATAGTCAACCATGCAGCACATTGACAATAATTAGATCAAACCCCCGTCTCGCCTCCAATCCCGACACACTCACCACAACACAGCAGCACCATATTTTCAGAATCTTTCAGAAACTTGACAATCATTCAAGCATTACTGAATGAAATAGTGATTATATAGCTGGCCCAGTGCTTTGGATTAATACATTGATGATCTTAATTTCCACAATTCAGAGGTGTTGCTCCTTCCTCGCAGATTCTAGTATTACCAACACTCAGAATAACACGGACGTCTTGGACTAGATTAATTTAAGTTAATTAACTTAATTCATACACATTTAATATCGAAAATCAATAACAATTTGCAGACTTGCACAAATCAGCCATTAAATCTACCTTTATAATAGTAAATAACTGATCTATATTCTATTGAGACGTTCTCCACAACCCCAGCATAAGTCTGAGTATAAACCCAACAATATGTTAGGTTTTTGTTCATCGTAAGCTGATTATAAATGCAGAAAGATACAGTTTCCACTGTTGCATTTTATATGATGCAGTTTGCTGGAGAAAATACAACAGGTAGTCAGATTACATCTTTCTTCAAATTTCAATTCCTCGCCAGTCAAATTACATCTGCTGAGCTGTGGTCGATTCTGAATTATTTTTGCCCAAATCATATGGTGGATTGGGCCAGTTATAATTTAGGATATAAAACTTTTGGTATACCAATTGTCTCTCACTACGTCATCAAGCTTATTCTCTGCCAAAGATTCTCAGCTAACTCAATGATGATTTAATAAGACTACTAAATTTCATATTTGTTATCAGTCACACATTTCTAATTCCGATGATACATGAAATTTGATTGGCCATAGTGTACTCCTGACCCTCTGCTTGTCTAGTCAAAGAGTGTTTGTCAATTATACTTAATCTGTCCGAAACTAGCCCTGCTTGCCATACATTGAGAGACCTACTGACAACATTTCGCCTAATGAATTCCTAAACTTTAGAGTTAGTTATTGGTAAATAATTTTGTATTCATGCTACATTACACACTCAGCTGCCACTGACTATATTATCGAGATGGGCTGGCAGCTTCCCTACGTTGTGGTAATCCCGTATTCGATGTATATTTGGGGTGATCTAAGATGTACCTACTTGTCATTCACAGAGCATCTGCCAATTTCTCAACATCACGCCACAGCTGCTGATTGTACAATACAATGTCATCAACACTATACGATTTGTGTCACATTTTCCCCATCTTGAAATTGAATAATTTCTCAGAAAATACAATCTCCAATAACTTTGAGCGAGAGTTTTTTTATGAACAGCATCCTGAAAATTGTTGCTAAGAAAAATATCTTTCCAATAATACCCTATGCAATGGGTTTATAACCGCTTATAACATTATTCAGTAAGTGACTTCAAATCAGATTGAACGTGACCCAACAAATTGGCTTTCAGCACAAATCTCAACACATAAAACTGTAAAAAAAAAAAATAAAAAAAAGGTTTGGAAGAGAAAGTTATCTGTTTGTAAGATTTAATTATATCATCATTGAGTTTGCTTAATAATAGTCTGGACAACAAATACATAAATGCAATGTGACCATTTCATTCCACAATAAGGCATTAATCGAATGTGCCTAGTAGCATTTACTTTTTCGGTTTCCAACATAAGTGTGTTAAATATTTATCCATGGGAAGATACACGCCAGAATATATAGCTGAACATTTTGCTTGCTGTTATCTTTAAGAGCAAGCAGTCAATACATTTTCAATAATTCGCTTCAATAATGACATTTTATCTACGTTTCAACTGTATGTCTCTGAATTTCTGGCTTAGTATATGAGATTTCTCAACAAAAGATACTAAATAAATGATCCCTAGTGCAGTTAGAAGAATCATCATTAACAATAGTACCATTATTGGGACTAGAGGGTATCTATCATTGGTAGTCTCATATGTGAATATCACTGTGAATCCATGGAGAACATATCAAAATATCACACATTTGTGTTGTGTGTTTAGTTTACAGAATCAAGATTACAAGCGAAAAACTATTCCCTTTGGACCATACTGTCATAGCAAAATCTATCTGACCCTAATAAATTGAGGTTCAACCCAGCCATCGACATTTTTAAGCTTATGAATTATGACTTGAGAATTTGAGGACTTAAATTCTCCCAGTTCCCCATGCGTGCTGAATATATATTTATTACTATTTTAAAATTAAACAAGGTCTATCTTGAGAATAATTCGAAGTCTATTGTATCAGAATAGAATAACTATCTGATGATTTGTCGAGAAAGAGAGTGAGTTGATAATTAGTCTATTTGAATGCACCATTACGCATTAAATCGAATTGGCAGTATTTGGAATGTAAAATCTTCTGGTGAATTCCAAAACTTCAAAAGAACATTATACAATCTGGATCTAAGCCGAGAATACCTTATAACTGATCATTTATCTAGCTTATAGTATGCACAATTGAATGACCAATATGTCTAAATGGTTTAAATAAAGCCATATGTTTACCCGCAGTTCAAAATAGAGATACATTTCTAACTAAGTCCCGCTCCTTTTAGTTAAGCTCAGCACACTTTGTATGTGCGCTGGAATAGATATAGACTTTGAACCATGAATTCCTAGAATCCGAATTTGAAGATAATTATAGAGGTACGCTGTTTGGCATTTTGAAACTAATTTGACCAGTAGCTGTTTTGCTTACATCAGCTAACAGGTTACATATTTTACAATGACGTCAAATACATGAGTAACAGATCAGATCCCACTATTGGTTGTAATGTTAAAAGAGCAAACTTAGATGAGTATTTCCGATTTACTCTCATTCATCACGTTAGACCATTTGGTCTTCTCTGAAAATAGTGCTCCTGGGCAATATTCTATTGGTCACATTATACGTTGTTGGTTCTCAGGATTATCACGTAGCTACGATATCCTTTGAAGCTATGACTACACACACCTCCACACTCATGACTTATATGGCCGGGGATACATAGCCAGCATGCTGCATCCGCAAGACAGGCGAGCTGAGCATCGAACACCTAAAGACTAAAATATTGATCACATTATATGTAGTAATTTATCACGTTTCTCGCATAAAGAAATAGAACCTGTGTTGCATTGACCCACTCGACACAGCAACTAAGTGATATACTATATAGTCATTGCGCTGCATAGTCCCTATTTTAAGATTTGGTGATGATGAAATAATGCCTTTAAGTTCAACTACTGTTTTGCTGAGACCAACACTAAGCTTATTTTGATGATGATAATGGTGGTGGTGGCTATCACTAATTATTTGATATAAATACTAATATGCAATCCAATGAATTATTTCCCTAAAACGGACGTGGTCATAAAGCGAACTAAGTTTTCTTTTTTCATTTGATAAATCGTTGCATATATCAAGCTGACATGGTATTATAGTGATATTATCATGATTTCATACACATTGGTGCCTGAAAAAATAGACGGTGAATGCGCTTGAGCAGAAATAACCTCGGTATAGCACAGTCCATCAAGTTCACGTGAATGCGTAATATTTCACAACAGAGCGGCTTGTAACAAGGTCCCTCTAAACCTCATTACACAGCCTGATTGATGGAGATTATCTTGCAATATTCATGGATCCCGTCATTCTGAGACGCTAACTCATATGATAAAACTGTACTTTAATCTTGATACAGTTTATATATAGAGTACTATCTATTAGTCGGTTCAGCATGTCTAACATTTATAGAATCAGGAACTGTTCTGATGGACGTAGGACGGTCTCCATTTTGAAGGCTCTGTTAGTGATAGTTGTTGTTGTTGTTGTTGTTGTTGTTGTTGTTGTTGTTGTTGTTGTTGTTGTTGTTGTTGAATGGTGGGACTGGCAAAAATAACAAAATATGTGTCATACTTTGCATTCAGAATGATAACTGTTATCAGTTTGATTTGGTTAATTGGATTTAGTGTCGTGTTATTCCATACAGAATGACAGACATTTTATACATTTATTATCACATTCACCAGAGAGCCAGTTCTTATAGAGTGGTTGTTTTCTTATTTCTGACAGTAATTCTGTCTTTGAGGAAATGCTAAGAATCATATTTAGTTTGTATTTTACTACCGAGTTTAATACATTGTAATATGTATCTGTAAGAAACACAGACAAACAAATGCGCTCACATGAAACCGAACATCGGTTGTCACCTGAAGGATTCGATCTGTCACTCACGAAGCCTATATGAGTTCATACTCACTTACGACATGTGTATTCTGGCATCAAATACATAGTGACGTATCTAGCTCATTCATGAACCTGAAAGTTTGTAAAGCCTACACATTCTATGTCTATTAGTTTCAAAACTGTCAAGAGCTTGCGTGGATAGTTACTTTGAAATGTGTATCCTGATTATTCAGGATTCAAAATATATAAATTGAGTCCACCTCATTTAAAGGTGAGCGGAGCTTAGCTAGAAATTGGCGGAGCAGAGCTAGAAATAGCACCCTGCAATCGCCAAGTTTCTCTCAATGACGTTTTGTGATTGAAGATTAAGGTGGCTAACCCTTTAACGCTCACTACGTATCACTCTCAATCTAGGAAAGCTGCTGAATGTTTTGAACCAATGTGATTGAAACTTATGCAGTCAAATTAGTTAACGAATATCCAATATGCTGCACATTCCATCAGTTCTGATCTGTAGGGCTTAAATTGTTAAACTATTGGGCAAATCTATGTCAAATTCGACATTGGCCCCACTGATGCAACTTTATATTTGGTGTCAAATTGCACCACAGTAAGGACAATATAAGGATTCATGGCCTTAGAGTATGACTGTTCAAATATAGATGCGTTCATTGAGTAATGACTTCGAACTAAATAACATGAGTACCATGTAATATAATGTTTATCTGTAAAATTTTCCGTTTGTCCTGGCGGTATTTTGTAATGTCAAAACGGGCCGCCGTCAGTATATGTTCATACAGTTGGGCCTAACGAAGTGTATTGCGCTGTGATTGCGTGTATTTAAACATGTATGGTGCAAGCTGTATTACTAGAAACGGCTGGACAGTCTCCGCAGATACTGGTCAGGTCAAATCTTCAAATTAATTACGCTAGGTGGATGCTGCTGTAGTTAGCGGTCCTTCAAAGGAGACTAACCTGATGTTTTAATCACAAATATTAATGCCTATAGAGGCCCAACACCCTAGCCTATTGTTTATAACAGGTTTCATCCGCTTGTACACGACGAGCTCCGGCCTCCCATCAGACTCGACCGGTGAGTAGGCCCAACAAACAGACTGCATGTTACAAATGCTACTCTAACGACAGGGGACCGAGCCAAATTGCGATTCCCAGCCTGTGTCCACTTGAGCAACCACAACAATACAAGACAAAGATAGGACAATACAAACGTGTTTAGAAGCACCGTCAACTAGTTATGGCTTGACCGAAGAAACCCGTAGCAGACTGTTGACCACGTATACCCCTAGAAAGCCGGGAGGGCCTACTTGACCCTTTTAAGTCACCAGAGATTTAGTCTGCCAAGCGCATATTTTGGCATGAGCCGAAGTGCCGAAATCAAGCCGTATAGACCTGATTCCTTGGAGCTAACATTTATTCTTGCATTAGGTTTATACTGAAATGCCCAAGATTCACTGGTAAAGCCGATATAATTAGTTATTTATTTATTTTGCAGTGAATCCCTTCTTTGGCGTATAGTTCTATTCTACTGAAGTATCACTGAAGATACTGAGGGAAGTGTGATATTGCTATTCAACAAGCAGACCCCCTAGCAAATGGAATCACAGCCACGGATGACTGTCACAATATTTCAGACAGCCCGCGCCTGAGAATTACTGACTACACACCACCACTCACTATGCACAACTCTGAAGGACACTTTATAGGGAGTGACCTGGGTAAAGCCGAGGCAATTCGAGAATGTTTCAAGAAACACCTCACTGACCACGATGATGAGCCCTTGCACCCGTTCTCAGGATACCCCAGGCCATTACCAACACCAATGTAAACTGCAGAAGTTGGGAAGACACTCAAATCGCTGAAAAATGGACGTGCATCCGGACATGGTGGCATGAGCAATGGACTATTCAAATACGCAAGGGGCAGTATATCAAAACCGAATCCTAATCAATTCAACTTTTATGCACAACCTTCCCATCGAGGCTGTAGTCCAAGGCATGCAACGCTACCAATTCCCAACAAGCCACTTGGCCCTCCAGCCAATATGTCGTCCATTGTGCTCCTCAGCAACATACGAAAATTCCTACCCAATGCCACGCAATGTTGCATCCGAGACAAGATCGATGACTACACGAGATCATGGAAAAGTGGATTTAAACATGGGCATACTTGTGTCAGTAGTCAAATCCAAACACAGGAGTGTCCATAAAATTGACATGTCGCGAGCTTTCGACACAATTAAGCACGCAAAGATCCTGGATGTACTACGCCCGGCCAGTTGCAATGAAGACGAGCTATGACTAGTGAGACTACTACTTGCAGACACCAAGCTGAGAGTATGAGTCAAGTCAGTGAAGTCTGCAGAATTTGAGGCATCAATCGGCTCCTCACAGGGAGATGGTATATCCTCTGATCTTTGCACATATTACCTTGATGTTGCATTGAAATCTGTGCGGGAAAATTCCACAATACCAACAACCCACCCCCACCCACCCCCAAACCCAGTGTCCAAACTGGGTATGCTGCTAGAGATGGAATATGCTGACGACGTGGACTTCATAGATGAAGAAAAGACACGCCTTGACGAACTTCTCCCAATAGCTGCAAGCAAACTAAGAATACATAATCTCTTTATGAATGAATCCAAAACACAGTTCACCACCCCCCACCCCCGCATAGCTATCTACAAAGCATGAAACTAAAGAAAATAACGATTCACTTCGTGGCAGCGAACCATGGAGAAAAAAGTTAAATCCTGAGTTCGCTGCTTTATAGTACTGCTAACATTGTTGCACGTTGCGCCATGGGGAATATAGCATTCCAGTCTTTCTGGAGGCTATGGATTCGTAGAGCAAAGATGCTCTTGGCAAAAGGACTATGTTTTTACAATGCAACATGCGTGTCCTTGGTGCTGTATATAAGTGTAACAGCTGGACAGCTCCAAAGGGAGATCTAGACAAACTTGATGCCTGCCACTGCAGCCCCCTACCCACCATCATTGGACACCGATGGCAGATAGCATAATTTCGAACAATGCACTATACAAGATGTGTAATACATTGCCGC
Organism: Chaetoderma sp. LZ-2023a; assembly: GCA_034401795.1. Classification (NCBI taxonomy): domain Eukaryota; kingdom Metazoa; phylum Mollusca; class Caudofoveata; order Chaetodermatida; family Chaetodermatidae; genus Chaetoderma; species Chaetoderma sp. LZ-2023a. The sequence continues at coordinate 7,866,057 of CM067369.1, forward strand.
TGTCTATAAAAATCGCCCAGCAATGATAGTCCATGTTTGGCTTTGTGCTAAGGATACCAGAAGCTACAACAGCACAGAGAGCCATGGAATCATACCACCGGTTGTTTTCAGGGAGGGCTTCCTGAGTAGTCATGTCAATCCAGATTTCTGACCAGTACCATGCCATGAAATAGCCAAGCCTGGCGAACTGTACCCTCGGTGTCTCCGCGTTGTTCCTCGTGATGGTGGTCCGGTCCGTACGTGGCCAAGATTCACTGCAAACGCTGATATAATTAGTTATTTATTTATTTCTCAGTGAATTCCTTCTTTGACGTACAGTTCTATTCTACTGAGGTATCATTGAAGATACTGAGGGAAGTGTGATGCGTCTCCGTTAGGATTGAATACACTGAGAAACCTAATTGATTTCTGCGATGGCGCAACCAAACTGGAGGGAGCCTTAATATATATTATATATGAAACAAATATGCCGGAAGATGGGCCGGAGTATGCCACAAAGGGAGGCAGACATTTGCTGTTGGCCTTTTCACTCGTTTGTGGCCGCTTTTTAGACTCTTGTATAGCTATACCACTAGACTTTGTGGCAGCAGAAGCGAGCTTTACAATAACTAGCCGCTTTTAAAGCAACTGCCTCGGCTTGTTAGCACAAATAACTGAGCTGCTACCTATGTTAGATTATGCCTAACTTGTGTGTTTCGGCACAAGAAAGGTTACTAATGTATAAGGTTGGTATATAAGAATTCTAATGTTAATGCGCTATTGTTGGTGTTTAGTTTTAAACTACGAATGCGGTGTACAATATAACATAATTATTAAAGACAATAATACAATTATATAAGTTCGAAAGGTACAGGCACAGGCCATGAAAAAGATACAGACATAAATTTTGCAAAACAACGAACCGGGCAATAGATCACGCCTAATAGTCGACGGCGTAATATCAACAAAAGAGGTGGGCACCGATTGGTTACTGGTGCAGAAGTATATATGCGAACCGTAATCACGCCCAATAGTTGTCAGCAAGAAAACGATATACAATAAAGAAAAGAAATGGCTTTCAAGTTGGCCTATTACTCATTACCGCATGAAAGTAACAAGAGGTGCCGAGTTACAAATCGCACAAACGATTTATACAATGTAAGAGGTCGACAGTTGAAGAACGTTGATAAAAAATAACAGGGAAGATGTCCGCTCACTAAGTTCGCAGAGGCTAAGATGGTGGAAAATGTGGTACGGAGAGTGAAAGTTTTTCAGCACGAATATGGCCGGAAGTAAGTTAGCACCGTTTTTCGGCGCTACTATGATGCAGGTTGTTAGACCACTTTTCGGTTGTGGTACGGATAAGTTATGGCCAGATATAAATTATAGATGTTAGATGGCTCACGAGTCTTTGCACAAGATGTATTGTTGACTACGAGTTACCGAAGGGAGTCTATATTTTTGCAGTTACATTCCATCCAGAGGACTCTGGTATACTCTCGGCTAGTCCTGGGTTCGGCTTTTGCCGATTACCTCCAATTAGGTTTTTAGCCCAAGACTGGGGCACAAAAGTTCTTTTCGGCGCTCTTCGAGGGTCTTCAATTCAATCGGAATGAATGGATATGGGAATTAAAGAGAGGATTAATACGATGATTTTGTAAAAGAAATTAACCCATTAAGTCCATTGGTTCGCTTAGCAGAGGCAGTAAAGCAAATAGTAGCACTAATCCCAAATGACCACAATTTTCCCAGGATTATGGGAAAACCCACAAGCAGATTTGTTAGGCTTTTAATATATTACTGAGATTGGCGTCATGGGCATACCCTGAAAGTTTTAGCTTGTTATTCTAAAGGTCTAGGTCAAATTGCAATTTCCTTGTACCATTGGAGATTTGCAGTACGGGCTTCATCCATATTACGTCACATCTAGGCTGATGTCACACTCATTAATGACAAAAATTGTATGTCTTTGCCATTTAGTAAAAATATTTGAAACTAATGTGACTGGGGGCGGTTACAGTCACAGTCAAATTAGTTTCAAAATTGGGATTCTGGTAATTGAGTATTCAAAGCATATAAATCGATCACAACACGCGCAAAGCATGGGTCGGGCTTAGCTAGAGATGGACAGCTAAGCATGGATTCGTCCAATATTCCTTACCCCATTAGACTCTTGTTTATCCTCATTAAGAAATAGATTGAGCTTAAAACCTTGAGATTGAAAAACCGAATTAGAACGAATATAATTATAATTTAGTTAATACTCTGTTGAATATTTTAAAACAAATTTGACCCGGAGCTGACACTGCCTATATCAGAAACATGTTCCTGTCAAATGAGTTTCAAAATATTCAACAGCTTAACAGTTGCCTTAAAATGTAGTTTTTGGGATTTAGTGTTCATAGTGTTAATTGTTTTATCTTAGAAGCACGGGTAGATATGCTGGATATTGTAGACAGTTTAGTGACATCATTTATCAAGATGGTAGCTTTTGTGAAAGTGAGTTGACTAAATCACGATTCACTAATCATAGATGGTAGAATTCAAGGTTAAGTTTCTATTTTCAGGAACATGGCTGTAAATAACAATGGTTCAATAATTGACAATGGACTATTTAAATGTCCGTCAGTTGTACGAATTGTATGTCTTTACTATTTAATAAATATTCTGGTAATTCAGGGCTCACAGTATATAAATCGATCCAAACACGCGCAAGGCACGTGCGAACTCAGCTAGAGATGGGCGGGGCATAGATAAAAGTGGATTCATCCATTAGAAGTTATGCAAGTCAACATGATATTGCTTTACAGCCCTGTGCCAAAGTCCGGCAATATAATCTAGATTTCTACATGCACTATATGGACAAAAATAGCTGTTCCTTTTCTTAGCAGTTTAGGTATGCTTGCTCTCTCAGATTGAAATCATTCTATTTCTATTGGATGAAAACACTTTTAGCCATGCCCCGCCCATTTATAGCTACGCTCCGCCTACGCTGTGCCCGTGTTGGGGTCGATCGAATAGCAAATTCCCAGAATGTCAAATATCAAGGTAACTATACACGACGAAAGCGTTTGCATATTTTGAAGCTAAGTAGACGGGGCACTCTTGCTGCCAACAAGAGCGCCCAGTCAAATTAGTTTCAAGATTTTCAACAGAATGTTTCTTAAATAGTAATTCCATCAAAGACATAATTCGTACAGCTTGACGGACGATTCCAGGTTCATGACAGTGTATTTCTGTCAACAATGATTGTGACGACAGGCTAAATGTGACGTAATTGATTATGACGTCATATGGTTTACCGATAGCTCGGATTAATCAATTATCCTGCGAAAGAGTAAATTAGTCTATATCAAATTATATTATCTTTAGTGATCATTTCAAGTTTCGCTGCAGCATAAAGTGGGCATTATGGTTAGATTTGCCATTGCAGAAATGAATGTAGGCTCTATGTAAGCAGAATTAAATTCGCTAGCAACCATTTATATAAAATGAATTACAATCACAATTTACTGGACAAGCGGACATATATTCTGATATATAATGGCGTTTCGCTAGCTTATCATTCTTTCATCTCTGATGTCTCGGCATCCCTTGCCTTCTCAGTTTATTTTGTCGCATTGCCAAGAACGATTGCCAGTGGCCTGTCTAGTGAACAAACGGATGTATTTACAGGACTCTTAACTGAGGCAGAATCGCCCACAAGCGACAGCTAATACGTCTTAGATATCGCCCCCAACAGCTCCCTGTTAGGACAGCTTTTATCTGTTTGCTGTAGCCAGCAGATGTTAAGATAGTCAATGCCCCCTCTAAGGGCCAGTTGGGTACGGTATGCACCGCCTAAAGGTGGCCACAATAGATGCAAGAAGTGACGGTGGTCCAATACCAGGTGACCATCCGTCCTAGGGGACGACCATTTTATTACAAAGCCAGTGTTCGCTATAAATACTGTTAAAATACGAGTACTTGATTTGAAAGATATGCTGCTAAATCTTCTTGCCACGTAAAGTTAGAAGGCGAAGTGAAGTATAATGTGGCAATTCAGCGATGGCATCGCGACTTGCTCGGCTATACGCAGTTAATGGCCTATGATGTCACAAACTTATATTGACGCGTGACATTTGCACCAATTTCCCATAGCAACGCCGCCCAGTTCGAGAGAAAAGCATGGCAACCTTTGGCTAGTCTCTCAGACATTCCTTGTCCCGCAGCGTGCGTATTAGGTTCTATGCTATATACGAAATCGAATTCCTGCTGGAAAAGGTATACGGTATGAATTTCACCAGTATTAGCTTGACATAATCCAATACAGTACAGCTCATAATTAGGTTATCATGATTCCAAAACAAAGAAACAGACGTGTTAGTAGGAACTGTTCTGTTGAATATTTTGAACAACATATCGGCAATGTATTCCAATCCACTTATGTTCAACATATTCAACAGAACGTTTCATTTTGTTTTTGGAAACGTGTCACCTTATTTGTGAGCTGTACTGTAGAAGGAATGACTAGCTCAGTAACGTGACATAGCGTGTATTTACCAGCATCAGATCGAAATGCAAATTGTGTGAAGACTTTAACCCTTAAAACACAAATGTCAAATGTTTAAATTTTCAAATAAAAATAAAAATTGAACTGGTGTTCATTTTCCCCCAGCTAATCTGGTGGAACCTGTTGCTGTCATAGACAGCAGCATCATCCATCAATATTGTTTAAAAAATGTACACTAGCTTCTTTGCTCCTGACACATTATGAGATATAAGATAGCCGGTGAGCGTCATAGTGGTAAGGGTTAATTATGCAGTGTTAATTGATATATGAGCGGCTTGACCCTTTTAACCATTTAAAATCGAAATGCCGAATTTTAAAATTTATTAAATTTTTTATAAATGTTCAAGCTTAATGTGTTAAGACTGGAAGATAAGAAGCGAAATATACGCTTGAATGTAGGAAGCTTTCGGTTGAATATTGGTGGATAATTGGATTGGGATTATTACTACATATGCAAGCAACATATTCCTGCTTAGATAATTTCAGAATACTCCAACACATCAGCTGCGGTAGCTCATCTATATAATTGTCTTAAAATAGAGATCCTTATGATTCCAGGTTACTTTACTTTGCATTAGCTATTCTACTCTGCCGCCAAACATCCGCCCATCCACGCATGAATCTCACTGTAACTACACTCAATCAACCCCTTCCACCCTCATGGAGGCCAACACCACCTACAATCGTTAATGATTTTTCATTTTATCTGCCCTTTAACACGTTGGGTGAATATTTTGAAACCAGCTTATTGACGATGAAGCAAACACTTTTAACTTTTGCACCCGTTTTAAAATAGGCATCAAGCATTTAAGAATAGAATGTTATAAATGTCATTATCAATATATATGACGCGATTGGTTAATGGAACTCACGTGGCAGCTTCATGTGTCATTTGATACGAACAACCAGATTTCGCTTTTAACCGCTACCAGTATGCTTCCATTCGTGTTGCTATCATTTGGGCCACTCGTTTGCCTCTGCATCATTTCCGGGGAAGTACATTTGCTTGTCCAACATTCGAGTGTGATTACCTTGATCTTTCGTTGAACGAATGTTGCTTGAACGACTGCTGCGCCTCTTGATGAAGATGTAGCTACATGGAATGATGTCTGTGTCAATGCAGGTCTGCAATTATCTAAATCAGATTGATTCGGTATCAGTGAAGTCCTATTCCAGCTGTTGGGAGGAAAAGCGTAAATGAACGAGTGAGTGAGTCAGCCAGTAAGTGAATAGGTGCATGAGAAAAGAAAGAATGGGGAATCTGAGCAACATGGTGAGTCATTCAATGAATGGGAGTAAACGATGGGAGGATGGAGATAGTGAGCGAGCGAGTGAGTCAGCCAGTTAGCGGGTGAGTGAGCGGGGGGGCGGAAAAAAGGAGATTTTGAGAGAGACAGTAAGCCAGCTAATGAGTAGATGAGTGAGTGACGGATGGAGGGAGATAATGAGCGAGCCAATGAATCACTCAGGGAGAGTGTAAGTGAGGGCAGTAAGGATGGAGATACAGGGTGAATGAGCGAGTCAGGCAGTGACTGGCTGATTGATTGAGTGAAGGAAGGAAGGTGTTATTGAAAGAGTGAGTGAGTCAGCCAGTGAATATGTGAATGAGTGAAGGAGGATGGGGATATTAATGAGATAACGAATAATAGAGATGTCTCAGTGGGAGGAAATTAAATGAGAAATTGGTTCCATATATCATGGTGCACGCCCAACTGTCGAACTAGTATTAACTGTTGTCGACTCGTTGCCAATCGAATGTATTGATTGATTCACAAGTTTGAGAATGGATGGAAGGTTAGGTCCACCATGGTATAGCGTGCAGCAATATCAGTGAAGCTGCAATATAATGAGCAGAGGATTTTACTATTCATACTTCTCTTTGTCACGAACTTCAGAAACCCCAGATTCTCATTCTCTACCTGTAAATTCACAAAAGACATGCATTTAATACACTTTAGTGACGGACTATTGCTACATTCCTGGCGGCCGTACGTCATTCTGATGGTGACGTCAGCTAGCGTATTTGATTATGACATGAGATTGTGCTATAGATCGAATTCCTACATATAAACCGAAGGTGGCGATGCTGATTCAGAAATCCAAATATTAACTCGATTCCATAACAGATGGAGGTACGAACTACGTTGTTTAGATACTAACTCGATATATAGTAACAGAATCAATACAGTATCAAAACGTTTCTATTTATATCGAACCAGTTGTCCTATATAATGTACCTTTCCAGTTTATCAATCAATGATATGATGTCTTAATCAAATACGTGACATTAAGGAAGACGTCAATGACGTAGTTAAGTTCCTCTCGAATGCTTAATTGATGACAGACTACGCAGTGGTGTACGAATTGTATGTCTTTACTATTTAATAAACATGCTGTTGAATACTGGGAAACTAATTTGACTGGACGCTGTTGCTGCCATAGCTTACCTGTATTGTTTTCTGGAAAATTAATGGTCAGGCAGTTCAGGGATCGATCGATCCCAACGCGGGCGAAGTGTGGGTTAAGCTTAGCTAAAGAAGTGTGAGGCACAGCTAAAACCGGATTCCTCCCTTAACTAACAACTGATTTCTAACCCGGGTTGTGGGTTCTCATCTCCTTACTATGGAAGGTAGATCTTCGCTGTATCCATAACATTCCAGGACCAGTAAAGTCATGCAAACATGTATATTCTCTTTAATCTCATTCGTGCATGCTCCTCTGTAGACGTAACATGCTACGTTATGTTAAACAAGGCTAGAAGAATGTCCCTTGTTTCTGTTGGGTCAATTCTCAGTGCCTTATAAATAAAAAATTCAAGGAGAAATTTCCGCCAAGACATTAAAATTTAATAATCTATTGAGTCAACAGGTCGTAGACAGGACATAATAGTGCATTTACATGCCAAAGCAATTACGATTCCTCTTCTCCTGGTTCAGAGTCTTCTCAAATAAACTGGTCACAAACATAAACGTAAATTCCATAAATGTCGAACCACTGGTATCCTCCTGTATCCAGTGAAGCCACGTCGAGCAATATGAAAATAATAGGAATGTTTCACTCAACAAATGAGCGCCAAACATCCATTTTGATGGTAGACTCCAAGGATTGAGAGAGAAAACCTCGAAAATGGCAACAGAAAGCTTCTCTTGCAATCAGGCTGGTACCATAACCTTTCGGACTGATGAATAAAATCTGACCATATATTTTTCTCGATTACTCTATTTTTGTCCAAATCTCATCATCACAATTCTGTATCATCAAGGCATTATAATAAAATAATACCCTCCTGATTCTCGAATGGCCATTTCTAAGAAGACAGGTCATCCAAACAGTGGTTCGAAAGTGAGCGATCTAACGAAACTGGTCATGATATGCCTTCCATCCTCATAACCTGGTCTTCAAAATCATTCCCTATTGCCATGGGCATTTGCATGAGCGTGGGGTAGGTAGGTGGGATAATGTGGTAAGTTGGACGGGCTGGTGGGAATGTAATATGCAGTACTCTCTAGTCTATTGTAGTTATTACCCCCGGAAATGTACTCTGGGAGAATAGAAAATAAAATAAAAATGTGTATGAGGAAGCACCCCACCCACCGTAACCCCCTTCGGTGAGAGGGGTGAGTCAGCTCCCGACCCGGCCAAAGCTTAGTTCTCACATCCACAAAACACAGCCAATCCTGCTATGCCACAACGAATTCAGCCTTATAATAGGTTCTCCTATGGATAAAAAACCAGCGGTAGCTCAATTTAATAAACATTAATTAAATTGTGCACTCAGTATGTTATCACTATGTGAGAAAACCCGCTTTCCAGTAGCTCGCTTATGGAAATCACGAGTCATCTCCCATTAGCTCATCTCCCTAAACATATTCTCCCAAATACATTTACTGATAGAGTATCGATTCTTCTTAACAATATGTATGTCATTATAGCTGTTAATATCCCATGATTTGTCGCTGAGGACATTCACCCAGACAGTTTGTAATTCAATGAAGCAATTCATTTAGTTTTATTAGGCGTTTACATGCGCTGTTCATTCATGAACAAGAGAACTATGAAGAGGGGCGAATTTATCGATATTAATATGTCAGACCCCATCGATGTAATCAACTAACTAACCAACAGACTTGCTGTCATAACGCGGGACCACTTGATGGCTCTAGAAACGGTCTACAATGGACCACATCACAGAATTATTCATCGATGCCGTCTCTCTGTTAATATTATGTTTCTCATTTTGGTGTCAGGAAAGTGGCGTGAAAGGATCGTTTTTCTCAAAACGAATTAGTCTGCCGCCACCACGACGTATTGTTTGGCAATAGAAAAGCAGCTCTGCATCATTTTAGAGATTGTATGATTTACCTCGGACACCGTGGTATGAATGGATCGGCTCGTGCCTCGTAGCGTAGCGTATTTTACTTTTTATAACACTCCCAGGTTATCAGCCAAACTGAAGAAAGCAAGGATTTATAGTAGTACTTCACGATATATTTAGTAGTACTGGGCATGCCGGGCGAGGAAGAGGATAACTGGGCGCATTATGGCTACCCGTTTAGTATTTTGAAACTAATTTTACTGAAAGCTATTACCTCCGGTGGTAATTTTGAATCCAGAATTCCGGGAATTTCAATATCAAGATAACAATACGACTAAGTTGACAGCAAAATCCACCAGTTAAATTAGTTTCAAACTTACCCCGAAATTGAAATTCTGGGAGTTTAGGTTTCAATATTGCTTCAATCATGTCCCCAAAATGTGCGAACATTAGGTAGAAATAGGCGTGGTATAGCTAGAAATGAATACCTCTACTAGCTCTAATGTAGCATTCAAAAGCACATTGTTGTAATATATGTAAAGGAAAGTATCTGCTGACATAGAATCTATACAGCATAACCTATCAGTAGGCTACAATATGGCATGGAAAATGTGATCATCAGTCAATGGTCATTATTCAACAGAGAATCTGTCGTGGGCGATTTCTGTTACAAACTACAACTAGTATCTGTTGGTTTGTCAGTCTGTGTGTCTTGTCGATCTGCATGTCGGTGTGTCTGTCAAATATGCAACATTTATATCAAAGCTGCCTAACTCACAAATATAGCGTGTCACACTAAAAAGGTTGAGTTAGTGTATGTCTCTTTGATTTTCTAACAATAATTAATGCCTTTGAGCTCAAGTTTAACAGTGAAGTTGATAGATTTGATAAGAAACGAGAATGATGCTGCGATACTCTTTCACACATGCTGCCTGATTTCCTCACATCATTATGATAATATAATGATTAGTGACATTTACATTTACACATTGTCAATATCTACACTCAGTTCATCTTCAATGATATAAGGTCCTTCTCTAATCTCTTTCTAGCTAAGGTCTCCCCAGTTCTAGCCAAGATCTGCCCATTTCTAGCTAAGCTCTGCCTATTTCTATCCAAGCTCTGGCCATCTCTAGCCAAACCCTGCCCATTTTTAGTCAATCTCTGCCCATTTCTAGCCAAGCTCTACCAATTTCTTTCCAAGCTTTGACCATTTCTAGCCAAACTATGCCCATTTTAGCCTATCTCTGCCCATTTCTAGCCAAGCTCTGTTCATTTCTAGCTATGCCCACCAATTTCTAGACAAGCTCTGTTTCCATTGTATGCACGTATGAATATATTTAACACTTGAAGCGACGGATTCACGGAATCACAATTTTAAGAGAACTATACAGGTAAGCTGTTGAATATTTGTTAAACTAAATTGCCTTTTAGCGTTTGCTTCCTAGGACACCACATATCCCAGTCAAACTAGTTCGTGAGAGAGTATGTCTTTTACATTGCAAATTCGCCAAAGATCTACAACAAGTGACATATGTTTTGATTATGACGTCAGACATATGAGTGCCAGATGGAACCGCTCCATTGCAGGGCATTTATAGTCAGCTATCCTAGCAGAAGCAATCATTATAACGATATGTGTATATTGTCTTTTAGTGTGCATCAGATGCCAGACAAAATTGGTTTTGAGATGATAAAATGTCGCTCCTTTAAGGCATTTGGGCGTTCCTCGACTAATTTCAGATAGTCATTATTGACTGATTGAAAATGGCAAATTGTATTTCAAGCAGCCATGTGTTGAATACTTTTGTATTCTATTAACCTATCCTTTTCTTAGCTATGCCCTAATTCAAAGGAAATAAGTATATGGTTTCTCTTTGAAAACGTTTGCACAAAGAATCATTCATATTAATAGTAATACTCAGCTTGACGTCAAAAACGTATCCTGAAAGCCAAGAGGTATTGGCATTGAAACCTACTAAGATCACAGCATAAGATGTGCGACTTTATGGCTACAAAGTGAATGAATCTTTTCCCGTATGCTCAAGACAAACCAGATCGCTACTCACAATTTTATTTATTCCATTAAATATTACTGGAGACACAATTTAAGCACTGATTGAGTTTATATCATTATATATGAAATTACAATGGGATAATAGGATGGCTCTTTATAATATAAATAATACAAATAATTTAGTATAACGCCCAACCTTTCAGACATAATGTGCCATAATCTTAGTTTAAGGCAAATGTAGAGATAAGCTGTTGAATAATTTGAAGCTAATTCCCTTGCATCCTGTTGCTGTCTTGGACAAAGACTTGCAAAGCCTAACCAAACCAGTTCTGATTAGTGTACAGCATATTCACTGCACCATGGAGACTACTGTATGGCATGTTAGATGTGCAGTGTGTAAAGTGTGTGCGTGGGCTCCTTGTAATCGCGCATCATATTCTTCAAAATGTTTAGATATGAATAATTCTTTAGAAGTGTGTGTGTGTGTGTGTGTGTGTGTGTGTGTGTGTGTGTGTGTGTGTGTGTGTGTGTGTGTGTGTGTATGTGTGCGTGTGCGTGTGCGTGTGCGCGTGTGCGTGTGCCTGTGCGTGTGATTTGATGCTATGTGCATATTTGAATAATCCATGTCTTCTACAAAACCGGATCTGGTTGTTCAGTCAGAGCACGATTCTCGTCTTCCACAACAACCATCGCCACCTGTTATATAACCAGACACAGTGTAAGTAAATATATGATGAGTTGTCTCTCCATAAAGCTGAGTAGAGTCAGACAGTAGGAGAGATGATATGCGATTACAAAGCTATTAAAGTGGATTAGGCTGGTCATTCAAACTGCTGGTTAGGATATCATATCTTTGCTAGAAACAGCTGATATTACGGTCATGCGACGTTAACGATTCAGCTGACGCTAAAATGGCATTAAACTGTTATAAGTAACCATTTAGTTCTTAAACGTGGTAAAAATTATCAAAATATGTGATCATTGAATGTATATTTGCATGGCAAGTGAACACTATTTTTGGAAATTTACCATTGGAATGTAAAAGATTTGGGTGTATGGCTAGACAGTGAGCTAACCATGGAAAACCATGTAAATTACCTATGTAAATTATGCTACTTGCAATTACGAAACATAAGTAGAATCAGGAAATTCCTAACCAAAGAGGTCACCATCAAACTTGTGTTCGCCACTGTAACATCTCGTTTAGACTATTGCAACAGTTTATTGATGGGTGCCCCAAAGGTGCTCATCAATAAACTGCAGGCAATTCAAAACACTGCTGCCAGGATTATTTCTCGCTGTCCCAAATATGCACGAATCTCTCCTATATTGAAAGCTTTACACTGGTTACCGATCGACCAAAGAATTCGCTTCAAAATTCTTTGTCTGACGTACCAGGGTAGAGCGGGAACTGCTCCTTCATACCTTTCCGAACTAACAGCGCCATACATTCCTGGACGATCACTAAGATCTGAGAACAAAAATGAATTAAAGGTTCCTCCAACCCGTATGACATCCTATGGGTCTAAAACATTTTCATACGCAGCTGCAATCGAATGGAACTTGCTTCCACTCGATGTTAAATCCTGTCCTACATTGGCCTCGTTTAAGCGCAGACTGAAAACCATCCTTTTTAGCCAATGTCATCAAAACTGTTAACTTAAAATTTACGTTTTTCGTCGTTTTGTAAGCACATAGAGCACGCCTTTCGCGTGGAGTTTTGCGCCATATAAGTGTACTATTATTATTGGAATGACTGGCTCTTTTATCGTGCCAGTCATTCAAGTAATGCCATGCAATGATTAAAACGGATTAAATCATCCAAGGACAAACAGATTCATATACTGAGATCGGGCCCTGCGTTTCAGGATTTCAACGTACCTATATGGATGTGTGAGCTATGGTTGCGGTGGTGTAGTGTGTGGGATTTGAGTATGGCGGACTGGGGTTGTGGTATGGTCAGAGAACAAGGAAAACCTATGTGAAGGTATTAATTAAATAATAGTACTCGTCCAGACGTACTTGGAAACGTGGTATTCTTTTCTGGCAGGGCCAGGATAATAATTACTTATAAAAGAATAATAATCCCTTATCAACATAGCGTCGCTGTCAATTCAGGTACATTCGACTAATATTGATTGATATTAGAGTACAGTTCAGAAAGGACTTTAGATTTAAACAATTTATAAACATATGTCATAGTTCGATTTTTGTAAACCTTTTTGGTGGGAGTGTTAACAATTTTCATTCAAATAAGATCGTCTATCAAGCCACAGTCTATCGCTTCTAATATGATAACCATACCGAAATCAATCAATCCTGTTTTACTTCTGATCAGTTTACCTTCCATAAAACGAAAAATTTTAATATATTTTACCGGGCAATTGATGTAAAATTAACGTAGTATAATAAATTTGTCTTGGTGGGTCAAACATAAATAGTAATGTGCAACTATATATCGTGTCGCACCTTTAACTGCTGAACCATTGTTAACTAAAGGATGATTTGGCACTCAAACGCAGCACTGCTCAACTATATATTCTGACAGCCGTGGGTTCGGCCAATACATCATAGAATATAGTTAGCAATAGAACTTTAGTCGAAGAGCGCGACAGTATCAGCAAGATGTGATTTAATGGTATGGCACAGTTGGCAGACAGCATCAAATATAATTTATGTGACTAGATAATTGGTATAGAATTACTAACAATCAGAAGACAAAGCTGTCCTATTCTGAGTTCTTTGATCTGGGATCAATTGTTTATTGCCGAGAGGTAACATTAACTAACGAATGGATTATACGTAGCAATTATATCTGTCTCTGTGATATGTCAGACGACAGTAAATATTATAATATTACAATTTATGTTGAATTAGGACCTGTTGTTGAGATATGTGGGTTTTAATTAAATCTGCTTGCGCTGTATTAGCGTATAACTGAATCAATCATAGTATATCAATATCACACTACTGAATCCTGACTTAATATTTTGATAAAAACATTTAGATTGATATTTGCCTCACAATCAAGTCCAATTAACCGTTTGCTATAGTTGCAGATTCTTATGCCCACGTACGTACGTACGTACGTACCTACACTGCATGCGTGCGTGCATGTGTGCGTGCGTTCGTTCGGAGGGTGGGAGGAGAGAGACAGGGGAGGGAGGCACAGGATGATGGCGGGATATATATATATATATATATATATATATATATATATATATATATATATATATATATATATATATATATATATATATATAGAGAGAGAGAGAGAGAGAGAGAGAGAGAGAGAGAGAGAGAGAGAGAGAGAGAGAGAGAGAGAGAGGGGGGGGGGGGAGAGAGAGAAGAGCGATAGAGAGAGAGAGAGAGAGAGAGAGAGAGAGAGAGGGACAAGCAGGTACACAGGCAGGCAGGCAGGCAGGCGGCGGGCAGACATCCAGACAGACGGGCAGGCAGGCAGGTAGCAGGCAGGCAGTGGGGGAGATATGGTGGATGAGTGAAAGAGATAGCAAAAGCAAGAGAGAAGAGGAGCTAGCGGGCGGGAGAGGTTGGATGAGAGAGTGGGATGAGAGTGTGGAAGTAAGAGAAAGAGTGAGAGCGAGAGAGAGAGGAGAGAGAGAGAGAGGGGAGGGAGAAAGAGAGGGTGGCGATGGAGAGAGATAGAGGTGATGGAATAGCGAGAGAATGGGTACCATTCAAGATGCTGCATTAATTGCTTGAATTGTTAGTCAACATAATCTCATTCTGTGCTATGCTTCATGTCATTAACATTAACATAGACAAGGTACAACATAGAAAACAACAGAGATATCACTCGCTATTAGCCCATAGACCACGAAATCAAGTATTATTTTGAATATGGAGAATTTAATTTAATAGAAGTTGCTCAAGTTCCTATTAAATTGGTTTCAAAATTTGCAAAACAACTTACTTGTATGTTTATCATGGACTTGGGTCGCTGTAATCTAGGTAATGGTAGTCTCACTCTCAGATGCAGAAATAAACAAGGAGCGCTCTAATTTCTCCTTAGTAACCATACCCTGTCAGTGTCATGACGAGTCGGAATATAATGTTTTAATGTCCGATAATGTTCAATGATGCAACAGCATGTCTGTCAAATAGATATCAGAGACAGAGATACCGTTTCCTTTTTAACAACTGTAGTTTGGTTTATAGAAATCCATGCTGATATAATTGATTTATACCGTCATTATATCATGAGATTATATTACAATGGCCGCTTGACAGTGTTGATTATGTTGGTAATGGTAGTGAATGTGCTAAGAAATGAGAATGTGTTAGGAAATGCTGACATTATCTCGGCACGGAATACGCACATCACTCCTATTAGTATTTAGTATCCAACGCCAAATCTTGCCCACGGGGTTGGAAGAGTCATTCGCTTGAGAAAAAGTAGTGATTCTCCTGGTACTTTTCCGATGGCAACATCCGAAATTTGATAATAGCAAAATGGAGGAACGGATGAGATATATGTGAAGAGGTTCAACGTAGAGCACTTATAGCATCGTTAACTGTCCATACATTATGGCAGCAGGTCTGTTTGCTTGCTAGTGATTGCATCGATCTAGTCTGGTGGTTTATTAACATCGATAAATCTGCTCCAGCTCAGGATTATTTGTACATAAATGAGCATTCCATGTAACGGACTACCAAAATAAGGTTATAAAATTCTTTATCGAATGACAAACGGTGTGTGATGGACGGTCCTCATCCAGAAATCATACTAATGAAGAAAAAAGTTATGATCTTAATTTACACTATTCAGAGAAGGTGTCGCTCCTCCCTCACAGATTCTAGAATTACCAACACTAATAATAACACGGAGGTCTTAGACTAGATTAATTTACGTTAATTAACTTAAGGCATACACATTTCATATCGAAAATCAATAAGAATTTAAAGGCTTGCAAAAATCAGCCATTAAATTTAACTTTATAATGATAAATAACTTATTTATTTTCTATTGAGACGTCAGAATAAGTCGGAGTACAAACCCATCGAGATGTTAGGTTTTTTGTATATCATAAGTTGATTCCAAATGCAGAAAGATACAGTTTCCATTGCAGCATCGTATTTTATACGATGCAGCTGGCCGGAGAGAATACAACTAGTAGTGAGATTACATCTTTCCTTCAAATTTAAATCCCTCGCCATCTAGCAAGCAGTGGTCGATTCTGAATTATGTTTGCCCAAATCATATGGCGTATTGGACCAATCATAATTCAGGATATATAATTCTTGCTATACCTATGATCTCTCACTACGTCATCAACCTTATTTTCCACCAAAAAATTTCAGCCAACTCAGTGATGATTTTATAAGACTACCAAATTTCATTGTTGTCATCGGTCAGATATTCTAATTCTAATGATAAGTGAGATTCGGTTGGTTATGGCACACTCCTGATTTTACTTGTCAGTCAGTGACCATCTGGTGATTGCTCAAGATCACGGCACAGCTGCTGATTTTATAATACCTAAACATCAACCTATGTCAGCATTATTTGTGTCACATTCTTCCCATCTTGAAATTGCATAATAATAATACAATCCAAAACAACTTTCAGCTCGATTTATTCTTGACAAATAGTATCCAGAAAATTGTTGCTAAGAAATTTATATTTCCAATAATACCATACTTTATAGGTTTCTAACCGCTTACAACAATATTTAATAAGTGACTTCAAATCAGGTTGAACGTGACCCAACATTCAACAAATTGGCTTTCATCACACACCTCAAAACACGAAAATGTTAAATAAAATTGTACCAGAAAATTAGCTGTAATACTTAATTGTATCAACATTGAGTGTGCTTAATACTGGTCTTGACAACAAATACATAAATGCAATGTGACCGTTCCACTCCAAAATAAGGCAATCAAACTTATCTAGTAGCGCTTACATTTTCGGTTTTCAACATAACAGTGTTATTTATTTATTCGTGGGAAGACAAACGCCACAATATATAAATGAACATTTGGCTTGGTGCTATTTTGGGAGCAAGGAGTCGATAAATTTGCGATGTTTTGCTCCAGTAATGACATTTGAACAACCTTTCAACTGTGCGTCTCTGAATCTCTGGTTTAGTATGTGATGTTTCTCAACAAAAGATACTAAATAAATGATCCTTTGTGCACTTAGAAGAATCATCATTAACAATAGTTCCATCATCCGGTAGTACCATGTCTGAATCCCATTGTCACGTCATGGAGAAAATATCAGAATATTACATATTTGTGTTGTGTGTTTACTTTAAGGAAACAAGATTACAAGCGAGGAACATTCCCTTTGGACCATATTGACATAGTAATTTCAGCAAAATCTATCTGACCATAGTAACTGGTAGTTCAACACAGCCATCAACAGTTTTAATTCTCTGAAAGATGGCTTGAGTACTTGAGTTCTCTCATTTCGCGTGACATGCTGAATACCTTTATAAATATTTTATATTTAAACCCCGTTCATGTTGAAAAAAAATCGATTTCTTTTGTACTAGAACGTTAGTTTGATTGTGACATATGAGGTCAGCTAACAGGTTATATATTTTACTATGACGTCAAATACTTGACTCTCTTGGTTACTATGTGGAAAATACAACACTTAGATGAGTATCTGAGGCTTACTCGCATTCATCACCTTAGAACCTTCAGTCTTCTCTCACATTAGTGGCCCTGGCCAATATTATATCGCTCACATTTTACGGTATTGCATCTCAAGTTTATGCCGTAGCTATGATATCGCGTAAAGTTATGATTACACAAACGCCCACACTCATGACTTATTTGGCTATGGACACATAGTCAGCATGTTGTATCCGCAAGTCAGCGAACACCCAGAAACTAAAAGGTTGATCACCCATACGTAGTAATTTATCCCGTTTCTCACATAAAGAAATAGATCCTGTTTCGCATCAACTCAGTGATATACTGTATAGTCATTGCACTGGATATGCCTTATTTCTTTAAGTTCAACAATTGTTTTGCGTAGACCAACACTAAGCTGATTTTGATGGTGATAATGATGATGGTGCCTTTCAATAATTATTTGAGATTAATAACAATACGAAATCCATTAAGTTATTTCCCTAAAATGGGAAGGGTCGTAAATCGAGCTATGCTTTTTTTTCATTTGATAAATCGTAGCATATATTAAGCTGGCATGGTATTATAGTGATATTACCTAGATGTCATACACATTGGTGCCTGAGAAAAGAGACGGTGAAAGCGCTTGAGTAGAAATAGCCTCGGAATAACATAGTCCATCAAGTTCACGTGAATGCGTAATATTTCACAACAGAGTGGCTTGTAACTAGGTCCCTCTAAACCTCATTACACAGCCTGATTGATGGAGATTATCTTGCAATATTGATGGATTCCGTCATTCTGAGAAGCGAACTCATATGATATAACTGCATTTTAATCTTAATACTGTTTATAGCTAGATGACTTTATATTAGTCGGTTCAGCATATATAACATTTCTAGAATTATTAAGCTTGGTGACTTGGGTTGATGTCATAGAATAATCATACTCTGTATGTCCAGATGGACGTAGGGCGGTCTCCATTAAAAATACTATGTTGCTGAAAATTGTTGTTGAATGCCGGGGTTTGACATAAATAGCAAAATATGTTGCTATGCACTGTATTCAGAATGATAACTGTTGCCATTCTGATGTGGTTAAATCGATTTAGGTTCATGTTTTATTGCATACAGAATGACAGATATTTTATACATTTATTATTTCATCCACCCGTTCTTACAGAGTGATTGTTTTCTTATCTCTGACAGTAATTCTGTATTTGAGGAAGTGCTCAGAGCAATATTTAGTCTGTATTTTACGACCGAGTCTAATCCATTGTAATTTATATCTGTAATAAACATGGACAAAAGGATGCGCACGCGTGAAACTGAACATTGGTTGTCAATGGAAGGAATCATCTGTCACTCGCGAAGCCTATATGACGTCATACTGAATTAGGCCACACGTAGGATGGAATCTAGTCCCTTCATGAATATGTAAGTCAGTCAAGCCTTGGCATTCTGAGAATCCAGGATTCAAAGTATATAAATTGATTCCATCACACACTGAATTTGGCGGAGCTTGATTAGAAATTGGCCGAGAAGAGGTACGAATAGCTCCTTCTATTCGCCAAGTCTCTCTCAATGACGTTTTGTGATTGGAGATTCAAGTGGTTAACCCTTTAAAGCTAAAGGTTGCTGCATCTCAGTATCAATACAGGAAAGCTATTGAATGTTCTGAACCAATGTGACTGGAACTTATGCAGTCTAATTAGTTTACGAATGTCAAATATGCTAAACATTCCATCATAAATAATTTGTCCTTTCTGATCTTTAGAGCTTAAATTGTTACATTATTGGACAAGTCAATGTAAAAATTGGCAAAGACTCCATCCCCCCCAATGCAATTTTATATTTGGTGTCAAATCGCAGCACAGTAAGAGCAATATAAGAACCCATGACCTTAGTGTATAATTGCTCAAATATAGATGCTTTCATTGAGTAATGACTTCGAACAAAATATCACGATAAGTACCATGTAATGCAATGTTTGTCTATTATATGTTGTAATGTCCTGAACTATAATAAACGCAATGAGAGACTCGTAATGTGTTAACGCTGATTTATACGAGGCAAAGGTGCATTACAACTTCTTTTACTGGCCTGTAATTAGGTGTATGCAAAAGACTACCCAAGTTATTCATTTGTATATATTCTGAAGCGCAATTTAGATGACGGTTGCAATGCGATCGCTGATATATGGGAAACAGGCAGCATGCTCATTCAAGGTTAGTCTAATTACGGGGGCCGAACTGAAGACTCAGGGGTTCCTGTGAAAAGTCTCTGAAATTATTACCTGGGGTTTTCACAACTGCCATGAGGATCGTGAGAAAGCTATGGTCACGTTTCAACCGTAGTGCTGCTGGGGGACCTCATATCAGATGGATTGGGCATATGGCCACATCAGTCTTATACTATATATGTGTAACGTCTATATATGTAACTTGATGTTAAACATGGGTCCCAAATAAGAATGGTCACTGTCTGGGTCACGCTTTAGGAACACTGGAAATTCGGGGGATCTGTTCAAAGTCATTTATTGCACTGCTTTATGTTCGGCCTTGCTAATTATGAAGCATGGACCAAGACATGATAATCGTTGCAATTCCATATCAATAGAATGTCATACCAATGAGAAACCTATTAAATGGACCTATGTGTCCAAGTAGGATGCAGTAGGAATAATCAGACATTATGCTATGTTGAGCTAAATGCAAATTGAACGTCGATGACACCATTAGAATCACCGCTGCCTTCACCGCCGGACCACATGGAACGCATCATAATAGCTCGTTTTACTTAGTGAAGTCGAGCCA
This sequence comes from Chaetoderma sp. LZ-2023a, assembly GCA_034401795.1. Taxonomy (NCBI): domain Eukaryota; kingdom Metazoa; phylum Mollusca; class Caudofoveata; order Chaetodermatida; family Chaetodermatidae; genus Chaetoderma; species Chaetoderma sp. LZ-2023a. Next base: position 7,886,341 of record CM067369.1, read on the forward strand.
AAGATTCTGTCAAATGTTGCCTTATCTCGTACTGGAGATAAAATTGGTAAATCAATGACAAATTAGCAGAATGACATAACTGGCAAATCACAAGGAGAAATTCACAAGGTTTATCACCAATGCTCTTCATAGGTTACCTGACCCCCATCTGTATCATCCTTTGTGGAACAGTCATCACGACCAAAGCAGTCAATCTCAAAGCTATGCATGCCACTCGAGATGGAGAGTGCAATGATGTTGATTTTATCGTTGAAGAAAAGGGGCCTCCTTTATGAAATGATTCAAATAGCAGCAAAAAGGCTCAAGAACACAAACCTCTTCATGAAAGAAGCCAATACTGAGTTCACATACACACATCTCTGGTACCAAGGAGATGACTGATAAAGGGACCTTCTTTCGGGACTGGGAGAAGTGGACGAAGAATCGTGTGTGTTCTTGTGCTCTTGTGCTCTCTCTCTCTCTCTCTCTCTCTCTCTCTCTCTCTCTCTCGCTCTCCCTCTCAGGTTTGCCGATGTTGCACTGATTATTGGATTATTGAGAGATTACGTGACAATTGTGTAAGTCGCAGACATCTTGATTCAAACATATTGGTGCGCATAAGACGTTGGTTCCTTAGAAAATCGTAGGTATGTGAATGGGAGGTATATTTGTTGATTTACTGGTGTACCGGTAGCGAAGTTGTGACTCTGCTCTCCGTGTCTGACAGATAGTAAATAGTGCTTACTGGACCTGTATTAATCAAGGCTGATCTAGCTGTGGCTGAAAGTTTTCCAGGAACGAGAGGATGGTTGCCTTCCCTCTCTGAACGCCACATGATTCAAACAGTACTGGACACGACACAAGATACCTTTCTCATATGGCTGAAGGTCATCAACACACTGACTCTTTTTGTCATGAACCTGAACTAATTTTAATTTATTTAACTAAAATATACTGCTATTGAATAACATGATCATGCTACATGTCTTACATACCTCTAGCTCCTATTCACAGCAAAATCCATCGACAGGCAAAATCAAGCCTTTATGGCACCCACGGAAATAAATGTTTCGATGCGTGTTTTCTCATCAAACCTATTTATATATCGTATCTTATCGAAAGTGTTCCGCCAATTTCAACTCATTACTGTCACAACATAATGTTCTCTACCCATCATCTCCCCCAATGCATCTCATTGCAATCTCATTGCTACAAGCGATAATCAATTTTACAAAATATTTCCATGTACGCCATCACGTGCCTTAGCCTTGGCCGCTGTTGATTACATTACAATATTATTTACTACAAGATGATAAACTCACCATAGCTTTCTGAATATCCATCTTGTCGTGAAATAGTTACCGACTTATTGAACCTTTCTGCTACTGATGCCTACTTAACCAATAGACAGCAATGAGCCTCCGTCAAATAGGATGCAGTCAAATGAGTTCCAAATTATAGGGCTGAATGCATTTTCAAATCCGCTATGGCCCCCATGTGAAAGTTATGCGAATGTTAGCTATCTCTTATATATAATTTGCGTCAAATCTGTAGCAAGTAGCATTCATATTGCCTACTAATTGTTTTGACAAAAGTTTAACTGAATGGTGTTACTGACATTTGAATGGTATTGATGATATATATATATATAATAGTTAACGACTGATTGCAATGCCACGCATCTTATGTAATCGGATGCTAACAATTTGAATCATTATTACTAGACTTACAACGACACGACAGCATGCATCTTTGCATAAACAGCGGCCAATCTATGTCTTCATCGCATATGTTGCCCTAGAAACACATGATTGCAGTGATTATTCCAGCGGATCTTTCTCATTTTCGATAAACTGACAAATTCCATTCAATCAGATGTTTTTGTTTCTAATTGCATTGTGGCATGCGTTTTCACACGCATGCATTTGTCAAAGTGAATTATAATAATGTTTATTCAATGTCAGTGATTATATCACAGCTTTAGTCTGTAATTTGCATTGCATGATTGGCGATCGCAGTATGTCTGCGCCCACACAGCCAGGAAGCGTGTTTGATAATGATAAAGTATGCAGACTAATTGGATACGTGTCTCTGTTAGGCATGAATAGAATGGGATGTGAAATGTCAGAGAAACACCAAGCAAAGCTGGAATGCGTGATTGATAATGGGAATCACACTCACACATAGATTCCGCTAATGGCAAATGCTAAGATGTTAGACATCCCTCACGCTGTGACAGACACTAAGAAGGAAGGATTTCGCCTTCTTGATCGACATTAACCATTTGAACACGATAGACCAAAGCGTTAAATCCTTTACAATGTTCAGAACTATTCTGTTAAATATATTGATGTCCTTATCTAATCTGGAGCTGTTGTCGTCTATGTTGATGTCATGGTCGGCAACAGCTCCAGACCAGATAAGGGTCAATATATTGAACAAAATAGTTCCTAACGTTGTACAGGATTTAGCGCATTTGATCTTTCGAGTTTAAATGGTTAACAGGTCCCAGTAAAAGGAGGTATTTAACAAGTTACCTGTATACGTTTCCTAAGATTGAAATTCTGGGAATTGGATGTTCACAGGGTTAAGATAGTGAATGTTGAATTCTGTTGATTACCTAGATCAACTTCCATCTTTCGAGTTTAAATGGTTAACAGGTCCCAGTAAAAGTAGGTATTTAACAAGTTACCTGTATACGTTTCCTAAGGTTGAAATTCTGGTAATTGGATGTTCACAGGGTTAAGATAGTGAATGTTGAATTCTGTATCAGAACCTACATCGCGTGACAATAGGTTCAATGATTTTGGAACAGCTTTATAATTGCTCAAGCCAGTTCATCATCGACACGATTACTCAGGATTGTTCATCCAGCTCAAAATACTATATCACGTACTGTCTGCTGCTACGTCAAAAACATCAAAGCTAGTAATTAGAGAGAACCAATCTCGTCTGATTTCGAAATCGAACTTTGTCGAATGCCTTAGACCATGTTATCTTACATTACATTATAAACAAAGTTGTGGAATTCTATAATGTTTGTTCAAGCGCTTTTACTGTAAAGGGTGTTAGCCCAATCGGACCGGAATTTCTGAGTGTCCAGATAAACAGAATTTGATTGTGTTTTATCCTGATCACAACCAAGGTCGGTACATCCTGTTCCATAGTAATGCCCTTTGTTGCATTAAAATTTGAGTCCAGTCGTATCAGCATTTATAGAAACACAGAGGACACTCCCGCCTTTTCGCCAGCACATACACCCCCTACCCATCCACCACCACCCACGCCACCCACCCCCAACCCCACGCTACCCACCCCACCCCAACCCCCAGCACATGCCCGCCGACCCACTAGCAGGTACGCAAGCACACACGACGCACATCCAAACACAGCATCTTTCTAATATATTGACCAATGAGTAAGTATAACTCCATTGCTAATACATGTGTGTATACGAAGCAGTACGTTGTGATCTATTGTATTGATTAGCGATTATTCAAATGTGTCACTGTACCAGGCTGACATAGTAATCAGTTAAGCTTCCAACGCGCCTTGAGTCCTCGACCTTGGAGCTGTTCAATGTTAATCAAGAGTCGCATTCATCAAGTTAATTCCGAGGTTAACATCGGATTACCTAGATCAACTCAGCGTACATTATAATACATAGCCTTTTCTCATCCTCTTAGAACTCACCTACACCTGCCCACCCGCCCACACCATACCTTCCTTCCGCGGATGTGATACCATGGCGTTGGAAATATGAACGCAGAATCTGATACTCTAGTATTTCAATGCAACAGCGCGCGTAAGCGGTTGAAGATTGTGCAGCCAATGGATGAATACAGGTTTAGCTATGCCCCACCCATCTCTAGCTAAGCTCCACCCACACTTTGCCCGTGTTTGGATCGATCGATCCTTGAACTCCCTAACTATTTCTTTTCAGAAAACTATACAGCTATGCTGTTGAATATTTTGAAACTAATTGACTGGGTGCTGTTGCTGCCATAGCCCAGTCAAATTAGTTTCAAAATATTCAACAGCATGTTTATTAAATAATAACGGCATACAATTCGTACAACAACGATTAGTCAGGCATCAATCGAGGAATCCAGTTTTAGCTATGCCCCACCCATCTCTAGCTAATCTCCACCCACAACTCGCCAGTGTTGACATCGATCGATCTTTGAACTCCCTAGCTATTAATTTCCAGAAAACTATACAGGTAAGCTGTTAAATATTTTGAAACCATGGCAGCAACAACGTCTAGTCAAATTAGTTTTAAAATATCCAACAGAATGTTTATTAAATAGTAAAGAGATTCAATTCGTACAACAACGCTTTGTCCGTCATCAATTATGCGTTCGTGACTAACTAAGCTCTGTCATTCATGACGTAATTAATTGACACGTCGCGTAGTTTATTATGACGTCATATGATCGACTTAGAAACTGGAACCCTCCATTATGCGTTCGAGACGAACTTTGCTACATTCATTCATGACGTAGTTGATTATGACGTTTTCCTGCACGTCACGTAGCTGATTATGACGTGGTATGATTGACTGAGAAACTGGATTCCTCCATTTGCGTTGAACCTGGTACTGCTAATATTCAACACCATTTATCGTACATCGTTATGAATTTCTCATATTTGGTATAAAGTTCTGAACTTTCAGATTCTCAGCGATCCCGTCAGAACGCGATTAATATTAACACTTTAACAGCCAAAATAACTTCAGCCGTAGTTTTGGAAAATATCCATTTGTGGGGAAAGAAAAGACTATCTTGAAAATTTACCGCTGGAATGAGTGGTTCGCGAGCCGATCTATTCATTCCAATGGAAAGATTTCAAGAATAATCTTCTCTTGTCCAGCAAAAGGATATTTTGTATGGGAAAACTTAAATTTTCTTTACCAAGTTCGAGCGTTAATGGGGTTAATAACGTCCACGACTTACTGCGCTATTCTATCAATCAATGGGCGGACATCGTGGTCGCATTGCACTACTCTAGATAATAAACAGACTAGTACAGAATCGCTTCTGTAGGCCCTGTACTATTTTCTTCACAATTCTCCAGTATTTTAATCCTTTAACCATTGCAGTCACTAGTAGTAAGGGGGCGTGGCTTAATTGCCCGTATGTCGATTGTCAAAAGGGGCGTTTACTGGTGGGCGTCCTTGTATAAACACGCCCACGAGAACACGCCTTTTGCCACTCTATATATTGACAATTAAGTCACGCCACCCCAAATTTACAAATAAAGAATAAGCGCAATTTTACAAGCTTATGTGAAAGATGCAGCATTATCAATTATGGGCTGTAGCAATGATGCGCATAAATTATAATTCACCTGTCAATCAATATTGATTATGCCCTATAGCGATAGATGCGTGATCTGATAGACTCAAGCAATAGACGCACATAATTTACAGCAACCTGGCAGCCAAATATCGATTATGTTATATCGCGTTAGATGCACGATCTGATTGGATGAAGCGAAAGATGCGCATAAATTATAGCGACCTGCCAGCCCAATATTGCTTATGGCCTGTAGCGAGAGACGTGGGATCTGATTGGCTGAAGTAATAAACGAACATAGATTATAGGCAGCTGCCAGTCCAACTATTGATTATGACCTATGACAATAGATGCACGATCTGATTGGCTGAAGCGATAGATGCATCATGCACAATTATTGTTTATGAGCTATAGCGATAGACACCCATAAATTATAGCATAGCTAAGTGTTACAAGAAAATTGATATTGCCTTTTAGCGATAGACGCATGATCTGAATCGCTGAAGCGATAAACGTATGATCCGATTGGTAATTTTTCACTTTCAAAACATATAAAATATGAACAATTAGAGTACATCCATGTTCGACATTGGCTGCGAAAATGAATTCTGCATATTTTATTTGTTGCCCTGTACCTGTTGATTTATGTCGTGGACGTTATATATGAGCAATGAAAATTAATGGCGAACAAGTTGTAGATATTCGACAATTCAGCGCTGTTGGTGGCTACAAAATGAGGACTATATCTGAACTCTCACTATTTTAGATGATTTTGGAGATGATTAATGTTTTTTAAGATACCGTCCGGCGTGCAGGTGAACATGATTCTAGTAACTACATGATTCTAGGGTTGCAAAGTCGGTATTACAACAAAATAGCCACGTGTTGATGTGTGGAAGCTACTAAACGAGATCCTTAACAGACCAAGTATACAGGGTATGTACTTTTCCGACAGTGAATGCCTAATTCTAAAAGAAAATATAGGCAAAATTCAGACTGAGTTCGATTAACAGAAGAATCCATTGGCTGAAGAACAGTGTGTTAAAATCTTAAATGCTTTGCGGAAAGGACTGGTTAGTAAACTTGTGCATTTCAACGATTGACTTTATCTCGGGGTGACAGGATCAGAGATTAAACCTACGCTGTTCTTTCAAAGCTCTAGTACAAGAGTAGAGGATTCGCTCCAACACATCTTCTCGCGTTAGCTTTTAGATAGAGTGCTTATAACCGAACCAATAGAAGCAGGATAAGAAGAACTAGAAAAGATGTTAAATGTATAATCAAATCTGGAGATCATGGCTCAGGAATAACTGATGTTGAATTTCTTTCAGATAAGGGCAACATTTGTGATGCTGAAATCAAAATCAGAGTATCGAAAAAAGAAACACTATATACGTCTTTCGTACCCTCATATCAAACGAGATATGTATTCACCTTTTTTGCAGAGAAATTTAATGACGAAATGTCAAGAAATGCGCGTGAAGACTGTTATGGTTGTATTCATAACCGACGCGAACACACGTGTCTCACGATAGATCTTGTCGAGGTTTATCATGAACGTGTATTTGATACAGTGAGCACCGATGATTTTAGAATAAGTCTATGCTTAGGTCAGGAACTCTTTCATCGCAGTAATGAACTTGTTATAGATGTAGAAATGAATGGTGTAAGGATGTTATTTCAGAAATTTATAAGATCCGTTCGAGTCTTGTATCCTAACTTGTAAGCTTATACTTCAGGTAAATCACTAGAAATATACAATTTGTTCGTATTATTCACTTTTCATTCTTCGTGAATTATTGAATTATTATTGATAACGAATCAGATCTTTATTCTTCCTATATTCTGAGAGAATGGACCTTTCCGGTTTTAGCCATGGCCCGCCCATCTCTAGCTAAGCTCCACCCACACCTCGCTCGTGTTGGGATCGATCGATCTCTGAACACCCTGACCATCAATTTCCCAAAAAATACACAGCTAAGCTGTTAAATATTTTGAAACTAATTTGACTGCCTAAGGCAGCAACAGCGCCCAGTCAAATTAGTTTCAAAATATTCAACAGCATGTTTATTAAATAGCAAAGAATTACAAAGACATACAATTCATACAACGTGCCGGACCATTTGAGATTTGGTGAAGGTCTATATGAAACCCTTTGTGACGTAATGATTATGACCTCATCATACATGAGCTGAGCTGATTATGACGTCATACGAGGTCTGGAAAGGTGGATTATCTTGTGTTATGGTGCCTGAAAATCTTGATACAATTCATGTTCTGAAAGTGTAGAATTGTGGAGGGTTTCAGTTTTAATCGTGATTGTAATTCTCCTTCATTTATTGCAATTGATGCCTTAATGGACAGTGTTGATGAAATTCTTCCCGCATGCGCATTAGCGTATGAAACATATTGTTCAAAACTTCGTCCATAAAGGGAAAGAACACTGAGATATCTCTATCCATTCTCATTACTTGCTACCCCATCCGAATCCATGTGGTGCCTCCAGTGTCAGTACCCTTGCTAGACAGCAGATGTTTCCACGTAATGGATACTACTTGCAAGAAGTTTGTAAAGATGCTGCAAGCGAACCCTGTTCATTTCTGCTTATTGATTTCAAACATAGCACACCATCCTGAATACCTTCGTTTGCGTTTATAGGTTCTACCCAGTGAGACTTGAACAGTGTATATTTTCAAAGGAAGAATGGAAGAAGGAGTTGATCGCTTCTACATATCCTTACCTAGAAACACTTCCTTCAACTAATTTCCTGGTTACACAATTGCTGAGATGAACGAAAATTAAGTGAACCGTTTGTTTTTGAGAATAAAAATTAGGAAGTTGGATGAGCACTATGATTTATCTGCAAAGCTGGCTGACATTTAGAGAAAGGGGGGGGGGGGGTGTTGCAATCGAAAGGCCACGGAACTTAATGATAAGTCAGGAATCAACATGGCAGATATAGTCACGAGTGATCTTATTCGATTACGGATGTGGTTGAAAGGCTAGATGATGCAATAAATTATGTCCCTTTATAAAGCGTAACGGATGCGCATCTATAAAAGTGTCCAAAGTGAAGACCGCACCAAACTACGCGGGGAACGCTATAACATTCTGTGCACCAGAACGCTCACCTCAGTGAATGCTTAAAAGATCTTGCTATTCAAAAAGCGGACTCCCTAGTAGACGAAATCACTGCCATGTATGACTGTCACAAAATGATTCGGCCAGCCCGAGCGCTGATGGTAGACACCACCACTCACTATTCACAAACCTGAAGGACGCTTTATCGGGACTGACCATAGCAAAGCGGATGCAATTCGAGAATAGTTCAAGGAACAGTTCACTCACCACGATGATGAGTCCTTGCACCTGGTCTCAGCGGAAGACAGGCCATTACTAACACCAATTAAAACAGCAGAAGTTGAGAAGGCACATACGGAGCTGAAAAATGGACATGCATCCGGGCATGATGGCATGAGCAATGAACTATTCAAATACACTAGTGCCATTATCTCAAAATGGCAGGCCACTTACCTAATCAATTCAGCTTTTATCCATCATCTTCCCATCGATGCTGTAGGCCAAGACACCTTTAGCACGCCACTCAAAACCAAGAAGGCACCCGGCCCCAGCCAATCTGCTGCCCATTGTGTTCCTCAGCAGCATACAGAAAATCTTAGCCAATGCTACTCTATGCCGCATCTGAGAAATGATCGATGACTTCACTGGACCATGACAATGTGGTTTTAAATGTGGACACAGCTGTGCAGCAGACATTGTATGGGCTAAACGCATGCTCGGGTAAGTGATCAAGTCCAAGCACTGAAATTTCCACAAAATGGGCTTTGATATATCATGAGCCTCAACCCAATTAAATGCTCAAAATCCTAGATGTAGGCCACTTGCAATGAAGTTGAGCTACACCTAGTGAGACTACTACTTGCAGACACCAAGCTGAGGGTACAAGTCGATTCAGTGAAGTCTGCAGAGTATTAGAGATCAATCGGCTCCCACAGGGTGATGGTCTATCCCCTTGCTACTGCATTGAAAACTGTGTGGGGAATTTTTATTTTGATTGAGTTACTAACAAGTCATAAAAATCTTACATATAGGGGATACATGACACGGGTATACGGATACCGACTGCAATCATTGTGTGTATTTGGTAGATCCAGTAAGACTCTCTTCCATGTCTGATTTGTGCCACTCCTCTCTCGAACTAAGCTCCGCCCACATTTGCTAGGCATGTTGGATTAGATTTATATACATTGAACCCTGCATTCCCAGAATCCTAATGTCAAAGTAATTATACAGCTAAGCTGTTGTATAGTTTCACAGCTCCCAGTCAAATTAGTTTCGAAATGTTCCCCAGAATGTTTATTATTAACCGGAAATACATCAAATGCATACAATGCATATACATTCATGATAGACCATTAGAATTTCGTGATGAAGGTACGTAATTTTGATTGTGACGTCTGCTAACTAGTAACAAGTGACGTAAATGATCCTGACGTCAGATACAGATCGGATCCTACATTGGAGTGGTTTGGTCAAGTCAGAAATTTTTGTGCCAGTGGTTCGCCATGTCGTGAGATCGAGGTTGTGTTAAATTTTGTGGAAGTTGGCTGCGTCTCTGTCGTGTTGAATAATGCGTAACTTTTGTTCCCTCTTGGACTCACAAATGCATTTTTTACATTTCCTGCAGGGAATGATGACGATAACATTCCTGGGTTTTGCAGCTTTAGACAATGTTCCAGCTTGGTCTGATTGCTTGCGAAGGATACAGATATTTCTAGGTATTTGCAGAAAATTCAATTAAGCTGCATTTTGACAACATGTTTGTATGTGGCTTAGCCTGGATGGCTGGTCTAACACGGCCGTCCTTGGTGACTGTCTTTTGAACTATTAAACAATGCCTTGCTAGAATTAAATGCTGTCCAGCATTCTAGCCTGCTTTTCATCATTATCCAGTAATGAGTAACAATTGGTTTGGTCGTTTTTGTGCATCGGATTATATTTTAGATTAAATGCAAGATCAATAGCAATACCAATGGCAATTGCAACAGTAGCAGCAACAGCAGCAGCAGCAGCAGCAGCAGCAGCAACAACAACAACAACAACAACAACAACAACAACAGCAACAACAACAACATCTGTTAGAAAGTGCGTGGGCACGGATTATATCAACGAAAGACCGGTGTCCATTCTGAAAGCGGTGTTCCTGTAGGCTGATATTGCGCTGTACTGCAGGGGGCTACAGTTTCATTGGTTCCAGGATTTGTTTAACACAATAAAGGAAAATATACTCCATTGATTAAAGTGTATAGATAACTGTTAGCTATATTGACAACTGATATCCTGCTAACTCCATGTCACATTAAAACTATCCTGATCAGATATGATGGTAATTATTTGCATTAAAAAATATGAAAAAAATGTTGAGATAGTTAATATGATTCTATACACAAAGATTCATTGTAACTCATATGTATTGTAAATTATACCTATTATATACTTACGAACATACAGCAATATTGTCGAAATATCCGCTCCATATGAATAACATTGTGTATATTCTCCATATAACATTGTATAATCATCTGGATGTAAATAATTCATTCATTCATTCATTCATTCATTCATTCATTCATTCATTCATTCATTCATTCATTCATGCGTGTCTTCCAGCGTGATTCCTGGTTTCTACGGTTCGTCCGTTTTATGGCATTTCTCCATTGTGTGTGGTGGCTAATCACTTGTACTATAACGCTTAGCTATGTCTTGTCTGGCGTGATCAAGGTCATACTGTTTGGTGAAAATGTTTTTTCAAGAGTATGAATTGGCTAAGGACTGGCGTCCTAACATGTAGGTTCTCGAGTGAAAACAGATGTACAGAGTCCAGATATTCGTGCGTTGTTTTTGTGTATAGATACAATGATAATTTCTAGTATGTTAACACGGCAACTTGTGTGTCAGAATGGAGATCCCATTTTCGGCATTTGCAAAAATTGTTCTCCATGGAATTCAAAGTTTTAGTGTTCGATGTAGTACGCTTCCGTAATATATATGGCGACATTACCATTCCGGTTATCGCCATCTTCATTGTCATCATCACAATCGTCATCGTTATCTTCGTCGTCGCTGCTCCACACCCAAAACCTTATTTAATAAGGTTTTGGTTGTCGAGCGGAAAAGACGACGATAACGATGACGGCCACGATTGTGGTGATGACGATGAGGATGACGATGACCAGAATGGTAATGTCGTAATGGTGCTAGTGATAATGATGATGTAGCTGGTTAGCAAACGTCATAGTGCTATTATTCCGCGAGGACACTAATGCGCTTGGCAATTCATCAATGGGCTATAGATAGAACGATAAATGGTTTGAACGATAGTTGACCTTGCTCAGTTAAAATCCTCGTCTAAGCCAAGCGAGTCGACTTCTTTTGCTTAATGTATAGTAAATAAGAATAAAGCGTGAATTGATTTGTCCAACAACTCTTGAAAAAGACCTAACTAGAAATACAAATCCCTGGGTGATTGCGTTAATTGCGCCTACTAATGTCGCCAGTCACTGGAAACTGAGTGGCAGTAGATGGCGAACAATTACTATGATTTTTGCAGTTCTAACGGTCTGCAAGTCGATAAACTGATATTAAACTTGAAAGCGATGTTGCCGAAAGCTGTTTTTGTATTTAACAGCAACGTCTTTCAGCAACATGGTTCTCTAAATGAACTCTATACGTAGCATATAAATGAGACGTGTATAAGATGAGGATATCCAATAACATTATGGTTACCTATATTTATCACCACGTTTTAAAAAGAAAAGTGGAGATTATGCCGCGGCACCCGTGTGACTGTCTGTGTGTTGATCTGTGCGGGAATCGATTGTACCGCATCTCCTACGAAATCAGTGGACGGAATTCCACCAAAGTTGGTATGTGAGTTACTCATATGATTGCGGAGTGCAAGAGGCCATTTATATATAGCTGCGTCTCCATGGAGAAGGGTCTAAAGATCAAATTTTAATATGCGGAAAATGATTGTAACGCAACTCCTCACGACATCTGAACAGAATTCAACCAAATTTGGTATGTGAGTAACCTATATGCAGAGCGCAAGAGAAGCCTTCAGCTTTGTCTCTGCCTCGAGAAGGGTGGGCGTGATGGTGGTCAAAATTAAAAAAATGTTTTAAATGCAACTCCTTGGAAACTATCAGACGAAATTCAAACAAATTCGGTATGCGAGTTACACATATGATTTCGGACTGTACGAGGACATTTACATTTGGCTCCAGTCCCAGGGGTGTGGTGGGCGTCAAAAGGTCAAGAAATTACTTGTATAGCAACTCATCCGAAACCGCTAGATGGAATACAACCATATTTTGTATACGTGTTACTTATATGATTGCGGAGTGCAGGAGGACATTTGGCTCCCGCCCCCATGGGTGGGGGTGGGGGACACGCGGTCAGGAAATTGATTGCCATGCAACTTCTCAGAAACCCTTGGACGAAATTCAACCAAATTTGGCATAGAAGTTACCAATATGACTGTGCAGTGGAAGATAACATGCGCATTTGGTTCCGCCCCTAGGGTGGGGGGGGGGGGGGGTTCAAGAGATCAGAGGAGCGAACGCGGGATTTGCGACGATGCGTCATCGACCGAGTAATCTAGTTGCTCACACCGTCGAAGGCACGCGTGAGTATTGATGATGGTGCCATCTGTTTGTTTGTCTGTCTGTCTTTTTATCCGATGCATATTTCCGAAATACTGTGAGGTAGAATCCCCCAATTTGGCACATATTACGAGTGGCTAGAAAACCGCTTAGCTTGAGGTCAAAAGGTCAAACATCGAGGTCACTGGTGTAGTCTAGTTCATCCATTCATATTACAGGTGGCTGAAAGGTCGATGAGTTTCAAGACAAAGCATCAAACATTTGGGTCACGGGGTCACGAAGCGCGTACCGAAATACACATTTTGGCCATAATTTTGAAATGCCAGGAGTTCGCATGGCCAGATTTAGCATATGTCTTCATATTACGACAGTTTATGATTGATTTGAATTTGAGGGCAACGGATCAACTATATAGATCACAGGGGTCACTAAGCTCATTGACGAGACATGGCAAATACGTGAGTCTGCCGCATCTCCCTTGAGCGCATTCTAGTTAGGCGTGTGTGAGCGGAAAGACGTTGAATTTCAGCTGCTCTAATTTAGTGTTTTCCAAGGTGGAAATCAACCGGAAATATCTAGATATGGCTCTCCTCTAAATCTATCGAAAGTACAAAGCAAGTTCTATCAGCTATGTACACAGAATAGACATGACATTAGATCCATGACAAATATTCCACATCTTTAACAAAAAATTTATAATATAAAGCATTGAAACGTAAAGATCAGCAGCAGTTCAACAGTTCAACAGTTCAACTTTGTAGAAATACAATGCGAAAGATGGAAAAAACATGTGACTATTTCTAAAGCAGATATTCATTATGGGAAACCTGCATTATAACACACCACCAAATAACTGTGGTGTTCGTGGTGGTGGTGGCGGCGGCGGCGATATTGGTGGTTAATGTTCCTAATAGCATTTGCCCTTCCTATAACTGCCCACGGAACATCGCTTAACACTTAACATATGTGCCAGCTGGTGCATGCGTGCGTGTATGCGCGCGTGCTTGCGTACGTACGTACGTGGTTGTGAGGGGGCACATGCGTGTACGTCTGCGTCTGCGCGTATGCGTCTGCGCGTATGTGTGGCTAATGCGAGTGAGTGAGTCGATACGCGGGTGAGTGGGTGGGTGGGAAAGTGATTGATTGATTGATTGATTGATTGATTGATTGATTGATTGATTGATTGATTGATTGATTGATCGATCGATCGATCGATCGATCGATCGATCGATCGATTGATCGATTGATTGATTGATTGATTGATTGATTGATTGATTGATTGATTGATTGATTGATTGATTGATTGATTGATTGATTGAGTGGGTGGGTGGGTGGGTGCGTGGGTTGCGCCTGCAAATAGCTATCTAAAATGGTGGCTATGCTCCTAGTTAGTTAAAGTGTCCATAAAGTAACAAATAGTCCTAGATTTAGCTAGGATGTGTATATTTTATGAATAGATGAGAACTTTAACTTTCCCCTTTCCATATATGGCTTGGGCATTCTCCAGTAGATTGCGTCACAGTGACTGGTTTGAAATTGAGATACTCGGGAAAAATGGATAAGTTAATTTCTAAGAGAATATGTAAGAATGCAACCGTTTTTGCTGAATATTTAAAATCTTTATGAAAACCTTCTGAAATTGACCTATTTCACACTTTTCAACAAATGATTTGGGGATGGGGGAGTTCCCTAACTCTGACAAGTGATACATAATTTAGTAGACATGTGTGTAATTGAATAAGTTCGCATGCAACCTATGTCCATATCTATGTCAATGAACAAGGAAATGACCTGTGCGAGCATCTATTTTTCAAGCTATTCCTGCGGAGAACGCCACCCAAACCCCAGTGCGTCGGGCTTACAAATCTCTTAATCCGGACCTCCTTGTTATTGTCCTTAAGCTATTTCATATTAAAAATAGCACACCATATGTATTTCATTTTATTTTCACTGTATCAGCCTGTGGACAGATATGTATAATTTCAATCATAGCACGGTCAAATCACAATATATTTAAATATCGTTTATCATATTCGTATATCACATTGTTCTTGTAGGCCTAAAAGCGGTCTACACGCTATTAGTCATGGGTGTTATAACAAATTAATTGTGTATGGGAACTTATTTCCCTTTCACTAACGTTTATCACGAGCAGAACAGCTTTGTGTTCGAGTTCTTTATAGAGTGTTGACTGGCCATTCCATTATTAGTAGCTAGCGAACAATAAATGCTTTGACGAGAAAGCCCTCCAATAAAAGCGCAATTCTAAAGTTTTCAAAAACCATGTGTGTATCAATCTTATTGGAATGTCAATTAACTGTCTGATTCAGAAACAAGCGTTGCTAGTGCGCGGTGATCAATGACAGAACCGACCAACCTGTATATTGCTGTCGTGCCCTCCTGTGTTCAATGGATGAATTTCTTACGAGAAGTCTAGAAAATACCATATTAAAAGACGCATAAAGCATTAATACCGGTGTTTTCTTAGACTGAGCATATACCTGTTATATGTAATCATGAGGAAATTTCTTGGATTTGTTGTTTCTGATGGGGATGTCATTGAATGGAATTAGATTGGATCAGACGCGATTAACACCCACATAAACGTTTGATAAGAGGTCAAATTAAGATTAAGAAAACATTAGAGGGGACAGTAATGACAGATTCTTAGCCAGGGACACCTGCCTTGTACGATTACGTTCCTTGCATACTCCTCTCTCTCTCTCTCTCTCTCTCTCTCTCTCTCTCTCTCTCTCTCTCCCTCCCTCCCTCCCTCCCTCCCTCCCTCCTCCCTTCCTCCCTCTCAGCATTTTCCCTGGCTAAGATTGTGTCAATAGCTAGATCACCCATAGCCCTCTTAATAGCAGCATTTCAGTATTTTCTTGCTGATCTCGTTTATATGAGAATATCATTTTACTAACAGAATCGTATTTTTGTTGCCAATTCCATTTCCTAGTCATTGTCAGATTAATACTCCAACCAAATGTTATTGCAATAAAAATATATAAATTCAGGTCCCGAGTGGCTGCTGCTTACATGGAGGATAAATATAGAAGAACATTCGAAACATTTTTGTTCGGTCTCTCTTCTGATTACTGAAAAGGAAAATATTAGAGACACGGCATTATTACATTATTACGGTGAGTTTTATAGACCAGGTTTTACGAGGCAAGTAGGCAGAAGCTGTTGACAAGTTGTGAAAACGAAATGAAACATGAAATGAAACATCCGCTGAACAGCTGTTACTGACAGCTATGTATCGATGTGTCAAAATCTGAAAATAGCCGGTCACGTGCACTGCCGACTTACTGAACTCAAGTCATCGGTGGTCGCGACAACCAGCCCTATAGTGAGGGTATGCGCATGACTGATCTAGCCAATATATACGATATCAATGGGTGGCATCGATCAAGCTCGTAAGAACCTGGCGGATCACGAGTTCGCGGTCTTTCCGTTCCTACTGGTCGTCTTACTATGCCCCTGCCCTTCGGAACCCTGTTAAATCTCGCTGAAGAATGTTGTTGTTGTTGTTGTTGTTGTTGTTGTTGTTGTTGTTGTTGTTGTTTAGTTTGGTTTGGTTTTACCGGCCTATTACGCCTAAGTGTACATGAGCCTTGTCCCAGAATGAAGCGCACCCCAAGGGCGCAGCAATACCGGAAAAAGCTGAAACCATCAAATTAATTCATTTAATAAATTGTCTTGTCTGTTCTGAAAGGTTCGGTGTTAACTATTGTATGTAAAACACTCGGTAGCTTATACTTATAGTAAGTCATATTATGTGTGTATTGGTATGCATGATTTGATTGAAGGCTTAGGATGTCCAAATAAGGTACAATATTGATGGCGCAATGTCACTACGTCTTTTTGGAGAAGAGAAGAGAAGAGAAGAGAAGAGAAGAGAGAGAGAGAGAGAGAGAGAGAGAGAGAGAGAGAGAGAGAGGAGAGAGAGAGAGAGAGAGCGAGAGAGAGAGAGAGAGAGAGAGAGAGAAAGAGGGGAGCGAGCGAGCGAGAGAGAGAGAGAGAGAGAGAGAGAGAGAGAGAGAGAGAGAGAGAGAGAGAGAGAGGAGAGAGAGAGAGAGAGAGAGAGAGAGAGAGAGGGAGAGAGAGAGAGAAGGGAGGGAGGGAGGGAGGGAGGGAGAGAGAGAGAGAGGGAGAGAGAGAGAGGGGGGGAGGGGAGGGAGGGAGGGGGAGAGGGGGGGGGAGAGGGAGAGGGAGAGGGAGAGAGAGAGTGAGAGAGAGAGAGGGGGGAGGAGGGAGGGAGGGAGGGAGAGAGAGAGAGAGGGGGGGGAGAGGGAGAGGGAGAGAGAGAGAGAGGGGGATAGAGAGGGGTGAGGGAGGGAGAGAGAGAGAGAGAGAGAGAGAGAGAGAGAGAGAGAGAGAGAGAGAGAGAGAGACTACTGATGGGTGCAGGCGCTGCTCTGTCGAGCATATAGGTATCCCTCTGTCTGAATAGGTTTGAAACATTTTACACATCAATGGAGCTTTCCAGTTTTAGCTATGACCCGGCCATCTCTAGCTAAGCTCCAACCACAACTCGCTCGTGTTGGGATCGATCGATCACGGGGTATACGGGTAAGGTGTTGACTATTTTGCAACAGTGGCCAGTCAAATTAGTTTTCAAATAAATATTCAACGGCATGTTTATTAATAGCGAAGACATATAATTCGTAAACGTGTCGGACTATTAAGCGTTTAAGACGGACTAAATCGAGTCATTCCTGACGTCATGATTATGGCGTCATCCCGCACGTCATGTAGTTAATTATGACGTCATATCATGGATGGATATAAGTGAAACGGTCCATTAATAGTCTGTTGACAAGTTATAGACAAGTCGATAATAATGTCAGTCAATGATAAATGCGAAGCGAATGTTCAAATCCGAAACAAAATAAATATGTTCATCTGCGGTAAAACGTAAAATAAAAGCAAAGCAAGAGAGGCAAGTCTGCCGATCTTGGTAAAGTACGATGGGGGAGTTATCTCCCCTTTCTGTTTTGCCTGGACATTCAGGAGGTATCATGAAGCGTTAAAACGAAGTAAATATTTCAATGATCGTCTTCAGACCAAACATTTTAGTTTGATATTTGCATCCGCCATTATTTTTGGCTTGCATTGGTCTCACTGTTGCGCAATTCTCAATATAAATCATTCCCATAACAGTAATAGGAGTCAGTGTACTCCTGCCTTCAAATTAGAGCAAACCTGCTTCGATCGCGCGTAGCTATGGCATAGTATAGTAGTTCAATACAAATGCGGGAATCCAATCGGCCAGTCAAGTATATGACGTCACAATCAATTACGTCAGATGTAGGTTGACGGCACAATCAACTATGTAATGAATGGTGTATCTAAGTCCATCAGGAACGTTTAATAGTTCGTCATGTGTACGAATTGTTTGTTTTTAGTGCTTAATAAACCATTCTATTGAATATTTTGAAACTAATTTAACTGGAAGGTGTTGTTGCCCGCAGCACCCCGTCAAATTAGTTTAAATATTCAACAGCTTACCTGTATAGTCTTCTGAAAATTGAGATTCAGGGTGTTCAGGATTCAATTGATCCCAACACGGGCGCGGACGGAGCTTATCTGGAGGTGGGAAGGCATAGTTAAAAGTGGATTCATTCATTGTGCATTTCGTATGGCACTAATGGAACGTGCACGTCTATATGTGTTCTACAAATTAACCATAACAGCAACAGATTTTGCTACAACAACTTTCAATCAAATCAATCTTACTTTTTGTGTAAGTCAAATGCTCTGCATGGATATTCTAGCGTGAATATGGTGAGACATCGAAAGGAAAACTGTATAAGCCTGTTATACGTCTGGCAAAGAAACTCTCCAAATAGCATCTCTGGGATTGCGCTGACCAATTTAATTCCTGCAAGCGACAAGATAAAGGAATTGCTTGAACATTTATCCAATTTAGCTCCGGTACCTCGACCAAATATGCACAATCGAGCAGATACTTCTAGTAATGAATGGTGATCCTCGGGGTAAGAAAATTGGCGTACTATGGTATCTCAGAAGCGCATGTTGATCAATTTATCTCATTCAAAGCGTCTGCCTTCCTCAGTGTGCTAATGTGATAGAGATATGTGCTTGGTGCGAGAGACAACCCCGTTCTTGAGATTAATGAGTTTACCTAATTTCATCGTTATGGAAAATATTACGTTGATAAGCACACTAAATTAAAGCGATACTGGTTATGTTGTAAAACTGATCAATCTAAGGCAGCACACACCACAGAGAGTTCGTTCAACAGTAACAGAAATTACATTAATAGCAATGGTTAACCCTTTAATCGCTAAATCTGGTCAAGAAAATAAAATTATTTGCTGATTGAATGTCCATTTGCATCCCAAGAGAATATTATTTTGAAAATTTATCATTGGAATGGCTGGTTAGGTTAGATAAATAAAAATAAATACAATTGTACTGTTCACACTACGCGTATTCCAAAACTACTAAATTATGTTGATCGAATGCGGGATGAGGAATATTAAAAGTCGAAGTGTTAACAAATTTGTTCATATGAAGGAAAGCGTATGCTTCAACAAAAACCAGGCACATTCGTAACAATGAATTTGATCAATTTATTGTGTATATCATTTGATGAATAGCCACAAATGGTCTGCAAATAGGAATTCCTCAAGAACAATGCAGAGGCCCGTTATGGCCGATCGCACCACGAAATATATATTTTTTGTGGTGCGATCGGCCATAACCGGCCTCTGCAGTGGTCTTGAGGAATGTCAATTTAATGGAGCTAGCTCAGGAAATGAGAAAATTAGTTTGCGGTGTACCCCAAGGCTCAATTCTTGGACAAATGCTGTTTTTATTATACATGAATGATCTACCTAATACGAGTAACCAGCTAGCACTAATATTATTTGCAGGTGATACAAATATTTTGACAGCCATAAGGATATAGACACCCGGTACAAAAACGAACATAGTGAAATGAGCAAAATTATAAATTGGTGTAAAGGTAATAAATTATCTTTCAAGGTCAGCAAAACAAATTTGTTATTATCTATAAGATATAGCCAATTAAATGAAGATGCTCTCCTAAAGCCTTACATAGACAATCAAGAAACATAAGAGACTGATTATGTTAAATTCCTAGGAGTTAATTTGGATAAACAACCAAGCTGGGAGAAGCATATAGAGACAATCATATCCACGGTAGCGAGGAATATTGTCATTAGACAGCATGCGCAGACTCAAGTCTTATATTACATCTAATATACTAAAACCTCTATATAGCACATTGATACCCTCGCACATGACATACTACAATGATATCTGGAGAAATAAACATCAAACCAAATTTAAAAAACTAAAATTACTGCAAAAACAATCTATTAAACTATTCTCGCAAGCAGCAGATGTTCAAGATACTTTTAAAACAAACAAAACACTAAAACTTGAAGAGCTTGGAAGGGTCCAACCTTTTACTATTCTAAGGGACTCCCACAATGGCAGCTTACCCACATCATTATCCAATAACTGTATACCAAATGCACACGCACGCACACATACCTACACACACGCGCATGCACACGCGAACGCACAAGCACACACACAATGCAAGAACAAGCTCTAAACTACACATCGCATAGCGCCAAAGAGCCAGCTACACGCACACCATCCCAGCAAGCAATACAATCATGGAATAACACACACGTGCACGCACGCACGCACACACACACGCGCGCACATCCTTACACTAAAAGCATTCGAAAATACATACGAAACAAAATTATTCAAAGCTGCTGGGAGGCATATTATTAACAAAAACATCCCAACCCGTTAATGACCAGTTGCGACCAGTTCTCTGTAATGTAATTACGATAATAATGACGACATCAATGACATTCAATGTTGGATGTTTTGAGACAAATTGGAAATGCCACTTTTGCTGCGTGTGACTTTAGCAGACTCCGGCCAAATCAGTTGCAAATACCCAACAGCATTCTTGTGCACCTGGCATAAATTGAGATATTGAAATCTGAAGGTTTAAAGGTTTAACCACCAGTAGTTATAAATGGAGTGTTTCAAAACAGAACGTGGTGGGAGTTATGGATCGCCGATCGGCGGCTACAGGAGGGAGGTGGGCTGTTAGAACAGAGGCGATATATATATATATATATATATATATATATATATATATATATATATATATATATATATATATATATATATATATATATATATATATATATATATATATATATATATATATATATATATATATATATATATATATATATATATACACCTGTGCAAAAGTTAAGCACCACGCATGCATGTGCATTTCGTACTTGGAATTATGTCAGCTAACGCGGAGACAAAAAGTATGGCAGCCTAGTTGTACCATCATGTATATATATATACACCTGTGCAAAAGTTAAGCACCAGCAAAAACAATAGAACGTAGAAACATGATGGTACAACTAGGCAGCCATACTTTTTGTCCCCGCGTTAGCTGACATAATTCCAAGTACGAAATGCACATGCATGCATGACTTCACGCCGCTTGATGTCCGTGCGTGGCGGGAAACAGCACACGTGTTCAGTTATGTAAAAGTCCAGTTTGAGGTGTAGAACATTACATACAGATTTAGGCGACAAGATTAGGAATGTTGTGTTCATGACCGTGGTTTATTTGTACAGAGAGAATTAGCTCTTGATTGTGAACCGCTATGGCAAGACGAAGGTTAAGTGATCGTGTGAAATGGCAAATCATAGGCATGCATACCACTGGTATGTCATGCAGAGAGATTGGCAGACAGCTGAACATTAACCATACTGTAATCAGTCGTTTGATTGCAAAACATGGGCAAACTAACGAGGTGAAGGACAGGCCTAGATCTGGAAGACCGAAGAAGACTACTGCCCGTGATGATCGAGCCCTAGTACGCCTTGTTAGGAGATCTCCATTCACCAACAGCAGAGTGCTCAGCCAGCAATGGGAAACGCGCGATAGAGTGTCAATGTCTACCGTCAAAAGGAGACTGTATGCTGCTGGCATGAAAGCTAGGAGACCTATCAGACGTCCTCTCCTCACTGCACACCACAAAGAGGAGCGTCTGAGGTGGTGCAACGAAAGAAGACACTGGAACATGAGATCCTGGAGACGGGTACACTGGTCCGATGAAAGTCGGTTCCTGCTTCATGCCACAGATGGTCGAACTCGTGTATGGAGGTCCAGACGCACGGCGTACGACCAACGTAACATCATGGAAGAAGTTCCATTTGGTGGAGGTTCCGTTATGATATGGGGGTGCATCTCATTTGATTGTAAGCTGGATCTGTTGACTGTACCTGGAACACTAAATGGACAAAGATATCAAGATTCCATACTGGATAGAGTTGTGGTCCCTCATTTTGTAAATCATGCACCTGGAACCCACCCTATATTCATGGATGACAACGCCCGACCACATCGTGCTAGAGCTGTGCATGAATACCTCCGCCAGAATGCCATCGAAACCCTACCATGGCCAGCAAGGAGCCCTGACATGAACCCTATTGAGCATATCTGGGACATTCTGGGAAACATGGTGAGAAGGAGGGATCCTCCTGTGCAGAACCTACAGGAATTAACAGACGCACTCCATCTTGAATGGCAACGAATACCACAATGGCGTATCAGTCGGTTGGTGACCAGCATGAGACGTCGTGTCCAGGCCGTCATCCAGGCACAAGGTGGATATACCCGGTATTAATAATGACAGTCTCAAACTCGTGCACAGATGTTAAACTTCGTTTTCAGACACCATTAATGACAATCTAGCCACGTGTGTCAACTGTAGGGCAATAGTTGTCAGTTGTGTCAACGTAACCATATTCAGGCCTCGTTTTCAAGTTCAAACAAAAACATAGTGTTTCCCCACCATCATAATCAGCATTCCTCTAGTTGCATTATTACCTCTTGCACTAAGATGGATGGGTACATAAATGTTTATGCTATTGCTTTCTTCATAGCACATGAATATACCCTCGCATGTGCGTAAACATAGGGTGGTGCTTAACTTTTGCACAGGTGTATATATATATATATATATATATATATATATATATATATATATATATATATATATATATATATATATATATTGGCTGCGATGTGTTTTATAATGTAGGGCCAACCCCAACACCCCGGTTGGCCTCCATCATGCATTTGCCGATTTCAGACCATTCCAGGCAAGTACATAACTTCCATTTAGACCTACGACATCATAAGTTTATTCACGCCAGGAAAGTACAAAACTTCCACTACAAATCCACTATTAGTAAAGGTTGATACCATCAAAAATCCCCATATTAGAGAAACGCAACTGTATAGGTAAATACCTGCTATGGACATTAATGAAATACAAAATTTGGCGAGATTGTTGCAGCAGGGGCTTATTCGCCATACCACCTATGCCAAAAACCTGGAAGCAACTAACCACTTCCGAGAAGCCAACACCACGTAGGAAGCTGCCAACCACTTCCGAGAAGCCACCACCACGTAGGAAGCAACCAACCACTTCCGAGAAGCCAACACCACGCAGGAAGCTACCAACCACTTCCGAGAAGCCAACCCCAGCCCCACACAGGAAGCTACCTCCGAGAAACCAACCACAGCCCGACGCAGGAAGCTACCAACCACTTCCGAGAAGCCAACACCACGTAGGAAGCTGCCAATCACTCCTGAGAAGCCAACATCACGCAGGAAGCACCCAACCACTTCCGAGAAGCCAACACCACGTAGGAAGATACCAACCACTCCCGAGAAGCCAACACCACGCAGGAAGCAACCAACCACTTCCGAGAAGCCAACACCAGGCCCCACGCAGGAAACTACCAACCACTTCCGAGAAACCCCCACCACCCACCCACCCCCACCCGCACCCAAAGCTAATAACACCACCCAAGTTCACAGATGAGGAGATCGACAGTTTTCTTGATGCTTTATTCCAGGAAATGAGGGTCATACCGCTAGGATTTGTGAAGGTCCCACGTGCAATCAAGAAATATATGTGCGGATGAGAACTTCCTGGACATAGGGAAAAAGATCCAACAGCTTTCCTGGATAAAAACCTGGACAAGATCGAGAGGAAGTTGGTGGAAGATGTCCTCTACCTGAAGGTGTGAAGTTCAGCCTTGCTCTTAAGATCACCCTCTACAGGGAGAAGAATGATGGGACAGAGGTGACCACAAATCCCCCGTTCTGGTCTAAGCAGTATGCCATCCTGAAGGCAAGCGATATTAGCGAGGTTGTGAAGGAGGTCAAAGCCAAGGTGCTGCAAGGCCTTGAGAACTACACACGAGAGGGGACTGGCTGGGCAGTTGATCAGGTTGATGCATTGTACCTCAACATTGCCAGATATCAACCACTACGTGGTGGGTCCTACATCGATCTCCCTGTTTTGATTAAGCGAAAACGTGCCGTGGTTAATGTCCAGAACAATGATGGCCACTGTCTTCGCTGGTCTCTCATGGCTGCTGATTATCCTGCAGACAGTAATCCCCAGCGGACATCGAAGGATTTAGGGCACTGGGACACCCTTGACTTCAGTGGTGTACTCTCCAACCCCTCTCCACCAGCTTAAGCATGCTGAGCGGCAGAATAGCCTGGGCATTAATGTATTCGGGAATGATAAGGGTGTCTACCCACTGAAGTTGAGTGACGCTGACCCAGACATTCCAAGGACAAATCTGCTGCTTATCGAGAAGGGTGGCAATCAACACTATACCTGGATTAAGGACCTGAATCGTCTGCTCCATGATCAGAGTCGGCATATAGGGTAAAAGCACTTCTGTGAACGTTGCCTACATTGTTACTCTCGCGAAGATCTTCTCATCAAGCACAACCCGGAGTCCTGTGGTATCAGTGACAGACCAATGCACATAAGAATTCCTACAGAGGACAGGAATATGCTACAGTTCACCAACTACCACACGCAATTCAAGGTGCCATTCATTATCTATGCCGACTTTGAAGCCCTAACAACCAAGAGAGAGCAGCCAGAGGTGAATCCGGCTCAGAGCTGCACACAGAAAATGCAAAACCATGAGATCTGTGGGTTCTCATACAGTGTAGTCCGCTGTGACGGTGTCAGTGAACCACCAGTGCTGTATCGAGGAGAAGATGCAGCTAAGCACTTCCTAGATTGATTGGCACGGGAAGAGGAGAATATAACGACCGTGCTTGCCCACCCTAAGCCGATGGAGATGACTAAAGAGGACTGGTGAGCTCATAAAACCGCAGTCAGTTGCCATGTGTGTGACAGACCATTAACTCGTGATGGAGTCATAGATAGTGTCAGAGATCACTGCCACATCACTGGCCTCTACCGAGGAGCAGCACACAATGTGTGTAATCTAAAGCTGCGCCTCAACTCATCAGTACAACAAGCCACCACGATCCCAGTCATGTTCCACAACCTGCGCGGTATGATTCTCAGCTCATTATGCAGGCCATCTCCCAAACAGAGGGACAGATCAACTGCATTCCCAACAATATGAAGAAGTACATCTTCTTCAGCCTCTGTCGGCTGCGGTTCATCGACTCAGCATATTTCCTTTCAGCATCACTTAACAAGCCGCTAGCTAGTTCCACAAGGTTCCCACTTACAAAACAGTATGAACCTAGCACTGCCAAGCACGAGCTCCTGCTCCGCAAAGGTGTATACCCCTATGAGTACATGGATGGGGGGCACCGTTTCAATGAGAACTCACTCTCCCACCTCAGGCTGCTTTCTACAGTAAACTCTCTGACGAGGGAATATCTGACAGGGACTACAACCACGCACATGCTTTCTGGGCCCAGTTCGGCTGTCAGACCATGGGAGACTATCATGACCTCTATTTTCTGTCTGACACTCTGCTCCTTGCAAAAGTCTTTGATAACTTCTGAATCACATGCCTCCAGCAGGGAATGTGGGAATGTCCATCCTGGATCTCTCAAAGCACCAGATGTATGACTTCTACCACAACGAGCTGAAGCAACTATATAGTGTCAACTGTAAGCTCCTGTACACAGATACCGACAGCTTCCTGTTGGAGGTTCATACAGAGGATGTCTATGCTGATATGGCTACAAGGAGTGACCTTTATGACACAAGCAACTACCCAGTAATACACCCGCTGCACAGTACTGCCAACAAATAAGGTCCTGGGCAAGATGAATGATGAGTGTGCTGGGGTGCCATTCCAGGAGTTTGTTGGCCTACGCCCGAAGATGTACTCCATCAAGCAGTCAGATGAGCAGGAAGTCAAGAAGGCAAAGCGTGTATGCAGGGCTGTGGTTAGACAGATTCGCCATGAGCAGTACAAGGAATGCCTCTTCGAGCGAAAGGTCTTCCACCATGGTATTAATATGCTGCGAAGTGAAGGTCACCACTTCTATGTGGTCTACCAAAACAAGACAAGCCTCAGCTCCTCAGACACAACGTGATGGATCGCTCCTGATGGTATTCACACCCTGACTTATGGTCACAAGGATGCCATGTGTCCCGCAACTCCAATGGAATGTTGAAGACCTGCTGGGTAACGTATGAGATCATGTGACATCAACCAACAGTCAGTGAAGGACGTCTACTCGACGTAAGCACTCCCGGTGGAGGTAGCTGTGTGTATGTAGGGATAAGCTGGAGCTCCTCTCATACAAACAGCTGCCTAGGACTGCTCCGCACTCTGTGCTGGCGAGCCAGGTAGTACAGCGTAGGCTGTCCAGCCGTATCCACATACCTGTCAATCATGCGTACATCTATCGACCAGTTGGGGTCAGTCACCCGCCTACATCGACCCTCCAACGTGCCAGGCTCATACAAATACCGAATCAGGGAATCGGATAGAAGTCTATCCTCTAAGCACAGTCGTTCCAATGGTTGGACCACAGAGGATAGCTGAATGGCATTGACAGGCTTCTGTCCTATCAGCCTAGTAACTTCAGCATTGGATCTGTCCATCACAATGGGCAACCCTCTCACTCATACCCTGGAACGACCACCAGTCTGGACGACGACAGCCATCTCCTGAGCATACTGATGTGGGAACAGCCTCCCTGCCAGTGTCCGTTTCCACTGCTCAATGATAGCTTGGGCAGGGTGCTGTCCCACCTCACCTCGCCTAATTGCCACACCATGTTTCTGCATGAGCGCCACAGTTTTACCTCTAAACTCCTTACCCTCATCCACTTGCAGCAACTCTGGCCACTGGAGGGGATTTTTGCGAGTCCTCATAGATATTCTGGAACCCGACAGCCGTCTGACCCGCGGACTTATCCACTTGTATCTACTGGCGACATCGACGATGGTGAAGGCATACGTGTAGGTCTTCCATGTTCCTTTGGAACAGACCCGATCATGTGGAGGGAACAGCACATCATCCTGATGGACTCTCTTTGGGACAGGTTCATCGAAGTGTGCATACCGAATGTGCCATGGATGAGGTCTGTAGATCTGCCACATCGCCTGCCTGGTAAGCCACTGGCTAATCATCTCCCAGGTTAATCTATGACACTTGAGACGTGCTGCCTCGAGTGGCTGGTGAGGTTCATGATAATAGCCGCCGGGCCAGTAATAGAGAACTTTCAGAGAGAACGCATTTGGTCTACTACTGTATGGCACTGACATGTTGCACATGCGCATGAAGGATGGCGAGCACCTGTTCGGCTGTAGCCTCGTCTATATCTGGGAGATTAAATGGCAGTACTTCCTGTACCAGCTCTTTTGCCTGCTGTGTGGGTAGCATTGTATCGCCACTGGATATAAAGGATGCGATAGAGATGTCAAGCATGAAATTCTAACAACAGCTGAGAAGGTAACGCAGACGACCTGTGTAAGTACCTGCAGTCTCTAGCACCTCGAGTATCCTTATGATGCATGCTCGAGCAGCGATGCTTATTATGTGATCTTAAATGGCCGGCCAAAGAATCCCAACTTTTTCACCTCTGGTAGTTGGAGCTTTCCTGTTGCATTCGCTTGGGCATCCACCGTGATATGGCCCAGGCCAATGGTGCCTACATTGAGATTCTCCACATCTTGTTGGAATGAGCTCCGTGGTTTAAAAAGATCCTTAACCAAGTCCTGTGCATAGGACTCTGCCATAATCGTGATGGCACCGGCCTCATTAACTCCGAGCATACGCAGCATCACTTCACTATCTTTGATGCCCATCCCCATGTATACAGTCTTGGCCTTGTTGATGGCTGATTATCCTACCATGTCAGTGTTTCTGATGAGATCTCTGGCTGGGATGGTACGTCGGCTCTATCGAGGTTCTCCCTTCTCATTGAAGTCTAGGGAGGAGACGGGGCAACAGTCGCATCTGAACCGAGACGTGCCTCGCCCAAGTGAGCGAGATCACCTAGCCCTTTGCCCTCTGGGTCTGTGAGAGACAGTGTTGGTGTATACAGACGTCTTAAACCTAGTCATATCCAGCGAGAACAGCGGGAATAGGTGGGTATAGGTAGACCATGTGGTGGGCCAAGGAAATAGGTAGCAGTGCTCAGGATACTGGCCCTCCCTGCAGGGGCATGCCTTGTGGGCTAACCACCATTTCTGGGATTTGGAAATCCTCAGTCCATGTGGTCGACTATGCGCTACCGACTCTGACATAGCCCGCCATGCCTCACAGGCTACTGTTGTGTCGTGGACCTGCCAAGCTTCCATTATATATGGCATCTTAAAGCTAGACATAGGCCACGATGATCTCGGCCATAGCACTCGTCGCTAGCCCTAGAACCACGGCATCCAGTAGAGGGATGCCTCGCCCGTAATCTTGCCGGCAACAGTATAGGAATAACCTCATTACCACCTGTCATCTTCACCATGGCCACATTCGCAGCTACGTTACTGGCGACATGAATGGCCAAGGGCTTAGCCTGTGTCAGTAGCTTCTGGGTCTTGCTTTTGAGCAGCTTCTCCACATTCTGGAGACTCGCTTGTCTCTCCAGGAGTTGCTTTACAATCTGTACCATTGACGTCATCATTTAAGCGCTGAGTATACAATGTGGTTAAACGTGCATGTTCTACATCGAGAGTGCTAAGCAGATCCGACCAGTCTGCATCTGTTAGCTGATTAGATTGGTACTCGGGAATATCCATAGAGTTCTGTGCTATACATAGCGGCTTAAACCATGGACCTACTAGTACTATGTACTAGGTACTATGACGTCTTCTGCACCGAATTGAAGGAATATAAGAAGTCACCAGATGAGCTCGCCAAGTTCTCTAACGCTGAAGTAGCAGAGGAGCTGACATTTATGAAACTCTACCTAGGATTTGGTAGCGGGCAGATCTGCTTCGTTGAATACCTCATTATGGGTGGCAGTATAGTAGAGCAGCTCCTGCATACTAAGTGATTCTACAAGGATCGGGAGTATCTGTCAGACGTGTTCCAGCAGTTGCAGGCATCCATGGCATCTCCCGACTCTGAGTTGAATAAGGCTCTGTGCTAATACAAGCTGGATAAAGGATGTACCACCGAACCATACAGTCCTTGGGTGTCTATGCTGACAGCATGTTTGGGGGCTGTCGGGAAGGCCAAGCTAGTTCAGGCAATCTCAGCCATGACACCCACACCACTCGTAGAGCAGGATCTCATGCTCTATGAGCAGGATCTACTAGCAGCGGAGAAGACTGGTGGCGAACACAGCAATAGCCATACATGACACCACTGGTAGGGCTATCATTCTGCTAGCAGTGCTAGCGCTGTTGAGCGGGGTGGTGGTGGGTGTCAGCATGGGTCGCAGTTCGTCGTCCAGCACTCCTGATGTTCCAGTCGGAACGACCGTCGGAACTGCTGTGCCAGCGGTCGGAACGATGGTCAGGATGACATGTATGGCAGAGTTGATGCCAGCATTAAACCCAAAGTGCACACCTGGGGAATTCCCCTTGACTATCATATTATTGTTGCCCCTAATCTTTAGATCCTCGACATTCACGATCACATTGCTCGGAATAAGTCGTATGTTTGGCGATATAGCGAAGTCGAGCTTATGACGGGCCTTCTGTAAGGCTTGGTGGAACTTGGCAATGAGGCTACTTGGATCCGCAACAATGATCATGTCCTCAACGAGACTGCTGAACATGGCCTGCACCTCTTTTCCACTCACCCCATCTATGGAGTGGCGCAGCTTGGTCTGGGCTGTCAGGAGACAATAACATAATGCTTCTAAGGACTGGTTGATTCGAGCAATCCTTGCTGGTGTGAGCCCTGAGGATGTGTGTGGGACAAAGTATTTCCATGCCTCTGGATGGTCCTGCCTGATTCCAGTGATATGCTTATTCTGCACTAGTGCCCCGGGCTCTGAGTCTGTATCTAAATTCAGTCTTGGCTTATCAGCTTATCACCAAACCAGGCTTTGATAATGGGCCCCTTTCAATGTGCCCGCTTTATCAGGTGGTTTAATGTTTGACAGAAGGGTATCAGAAGTAGGTGCGACTTGAGTTGCATGAAAGGTGTTTTACATCTAAAGTAAGATTATTTATATCTGCGGAAAAGTGGGTAAATATCCCTGGTTCTAAATTGATAGGTACAACTGACCCAGTTTCCTGGTCCATACTTTTCAAGGTTATCTCAGATAAAGCAGTGTCAATACGCAATATATCTCTATAACAAATAATGTGACCAACTGATTTTGATCTTGTGGCTTGATGAAGTGTAAGTCCAAGGCATACATGTTTAGGGGAGGTTTACCTTTCCCCGGATGCATTGAAAACTACAGTTTGGCCTATGCTTAGAACCCTTGACTGGATAGTGGATAACAGATTCATTTTTTTTAAGTTTGTCCTTGACACCCTCTTCTTCTTCTTCTTCTTCTTCTTCTTCTTCTTCTTCAGTGACCTCCTCTTCGAAAGTGCTTGAACCTTCAATCAATAGTCGAATGAACATATATATAAACTGGTTGGAACACAATCAGTTGCTACATCTACATTGACATCAACCCCTTTGAATTGTGATTGGGATTGTATATCACCACTTAGGTAGCTTTAGTGCCACATGTACCATGGACAAGAAGTCATCATCACCCGATCGAAAAACTGGGAGTGTGTCTTCACTATCATCTTCAAACGATTTCAGCTTTGAAAGAGGAACATGACTAATTTTTCTTTGTCCTTCTGCCAAAACTTACTTGGTCATGGAAGACAATAAAGTCATATACATCAATTACAATGCCTGACAATCCTTCACTGAAAGTGGCCAGCCGTCTAACATAGGATGTAGGAATCACATACCCTGCCTCATCAGCAAGATTTTCAAATCTTTTTCTTACGTCTACGAGTTTGAGAACATAGCCTCTGTTAGCCGATTGTCTAAGTTTGTGTGCTAACCACCCCATAGCAAGATCTACAGATTTATGTTCTGTCCTTGCTTTCTCCACATCATGAAAGTATTGTGTCATGCAGTTAGAATGGTATAATCATTCTGCTGAAACAAGGTTAGCCACATCTGCAACATGCACGTGAACCTTTTCATTGTATTTTGCAACACAAAGGATTCTATTTCACTCATGTCCATTGTCCTCACACTACATGTCGATTGTTTTGTCGTTAAATCCTGACAAAACATACACAGTTCCCAATCCATTGGGGTAGAACAGCTTCTCAATAGTGATAGCGTTCTTTGTGAACTACAACTGCGATAGAGGCGAGACATACTGTCCAGAAATGTTATTAAAATATGTCCAGCAGGCAACTTCGAGGAATTAAGGGGCAAAATAACCGTTTCAAGAATGGTGTTGTTATGTAAAATATAAAAAATCATTGTTCCGTGGTAATCCTAACATAATTGGTATCCATAGATGATCAGTGATACTGTAACTATTCTAAGGAATGTCAAGTAATAAGGAGGTATGAGCCATTTTGTTACAAAGCTTCTTCACATTTATCATATGATCCTCAAATTCAATTGCTTACCACACTCTTAAATGTCAGTAATTGGAGTGGATGTTTTTATATCATATTAGGTTTTGGATTATGTACGTTTTAGGCCAAAATAAAAAATGACCTAATTATTGATATTTGACCTAGATATTTGATCTAGTTAGACAAATTTGGGACTGGCAAACAAGAAATCAGTAATAAACAAGAAAATTCACTCTAGAAAAAGTTGGTTGGCCCTTTTTCCTCCAAAATGCCTACTACAGTTTTCTTTTCGGAAATCTGACCTAGTCTATCTGAGAAATTTATCAGTCCATTGTAGAAAAGTCTTTCCAAAAGTTTAGAAAATAGTGAAAGTACTGAGATAGGCTGGTAATTAGTGAAGTCAGAAGACTCCTTGGCTTTATATATTGGTGCCACGCGTGCTATTTTTAGTCGATATGGGAATACACCCTGCAGCAGGGAAAGGTTACAAATGCGGTTCAGTGGGATTAATATTTGTGAGAGACAGTTTTTAAAAATGTTCAATTTAAAATTATCAATGCCTGCACTTTTGTTCAGGTTAATTTGAATTAAGATTTTTGAAATTTCATCTGTGTTAGTAGGATTTAAAGGAAACTGACGATTGATAGCCGCCTATATTTGTATTAGTGATATTCTTGTTTTTTTCTAATACCACGATATAGCAAATAAATTTAATGAATATTTTGTCAACATTGGACACAGCCTATTAGATTGATTTTGGCTCTCCGCATTACTTGATTTAGTCTGTTGCAATAAATCTTTATATTGAGATTCATTGCATTTTGTAGGGTACTTCGATAAATGTGTTTTTCTTATGACAAGCAGCTATCAATCCCCTAGGTACCCATGGTTTAGTCAGGTTTCGTTTAAATTGTTTAGCTGCTTTAGTGGAAATGTGCGATCATATACATCTGTGCACACAGTATGATTTGCCAGTGATTTACCAGTGATTGCAGTCAAATACTTTAGTGTAGAAGAAGTGAATTTTTGGGAGTTAGACGACCTTAGGTCTATATAAAACCCCGTGACCTGAAGAATGAGTCTAGGTTGTTTTTAATGTGTTTAATGTTGGAGCGTTAATTGCTTCTGTTGGTAGAGAATTCCATACATTAACAACTCTATATGTGAAGAAATACTTTCGTAGATCAAGTCGACAGGGTTGTTTGTAAAGATTAAGTGCATCTCCCCTAGTATGTGTAGATGCCATTGTGAAGAATTCATTTGGCTTATTATGGTCCTGGTTAGAAAGAATTGTTGTAGACTTCTATCATGTTAGCTCGGATTCTCCTGCCTTTCAATGTTGTAAGATTTAGTTTCTAGAGATGTGTTTCATACGGTATACTTGCTAAACCTGGGCTCATCGTGTCATCCTGTGTTGTACCCACTCCAGTAAGTCTATGTCTTTTTGTATGTGTTGGCACCAGAAGGGGATACAGTAGTCTAAGTGAGGTCTTGCGAGAGATTTGTAAAGCTGGAAAATAACAAGTGAGGATTTATATTAAATTATTGTACGATGTCTCACGCCTAAGGCTTTGGGGTGGGGTGGGGGTGGGGGTGGGGCTCTCCACTAGTTACGCTTGTCCAATTAGATTTCTGTCCATTTATTACAACACACTGTTTCCTATCTGATAACCACTTTGTAATCCATTGTAGTACCTCGCCGTCTATCCCGTGAGATTTAATTTTCTTGCACAGCCTCTGATGCGGGACTTTGTAAAACACCTGTGCAAAGTCTAAGTATATTATGTCAACCGGGTGTCCATTGTCTAATTGGGTAGTACCTTTATCAAAAAAGCAGAGTAGGTGTGTTGGTGTAAATAGGCCTTTCCTAAACCCATGTTGTGATTGGTTTATTAAGTAGTTGTTCTCTAGGTAGGCAACGATTTGATTTCTGAGTACTGTTTCTAAGATTTTCCATATACATGAGGTGAGACTGATCGGCCTGTAGAATTGGCTGGTCCTTTACCCCTTTTTTAAAGACTGGCGTGATGTCGGCTAGTCTCCAATCCATAGGCAATTTTCCAGATCTAATCGATTTGATCATAATCTTGAATATAGACTCAGCAATTTCTTTTGAGGCTTCTCTCAGTACCGTAGGGTGTATATTGTCTGGTCCCGCTGCCTTACCTGCCTGTAAGTTAGCAAGTGCTTCCTTGACAATGATGGCTGATATTTTCATGTTACACAGTCTGGTTTGTATATTGGTTTGCTTTAGAGTTGGGATGCTGCCTAAGTCTTCAGTCGTAAATACTGATGAAAAGCATTCATTTAATAGCTCAGCATTCACCAATGTATCTAGAAGGATGTCTCCTTTATTATCTTTTATGACATGTGTTGTAGGTATCTTCACATGACTGACAATCAAGAATGCAGTTCCTGTTTAGAGCTGACATAGCCTTCTTAAGTTTTCTGATATTTTCTATTCCAACGTCCCTACAAATTTGATTTTCTTTTATAAATGAATTTTGTTTAGCTTCTGGGTTTTCTTCAGGTAGTTCAGAAGCAGTTCAGAAAATGCTGCAAATCCTACAAATAAATGTATAGAATTAATCAGGAAAAACATGTCTAGACCATCTACTTGACGAATGCACAGGGAAAATAATTTCCTTAACTAATCAAGATCAAGATCAAGATGTTTGTGTCAGATTCCGTTTTTCCAAGGATGTATATTCCTCTTCTGTCCGGAGAACTGCTGATTGTTTCTTCTATGATCAGCACATGTTCGATGATATTGTTCCTGTAGGGCGACGACACACGTATATATCGGGATTGCACTGTAAGGTTTACCTCTATATTGAAAATATGGTAATGTCTTTGTGGCCAAGATGTCATAACAGATGTCCCTACCCAGGCTTTCTATATGTGGTTTGATAGGCCGAGGTAAATAGGAAACTCCTGAGCAGTCCAGTACGAGTTGGGTGAACATTGTTCCATTTGATGTAGCATCATTGATAGTTCTTTCGCCTACTTCGGTGTCATTAAGCAGTCTTTTCATGTCTGAGGTGAAGGGCTTCCTGATGTGTTCGAGGCATGAACTTCTAGAGATGAAATGTATTTGGTCTTCTGCGCCATCTTTACACAATGAGCAATCCACCTACACGTTGTGTTGGTTAAATCTGCTTTTATTTGCTTGTAGGGTGTATGTGCCGAGGAGCAATCTGCATTTGATTGATGCTTTGGTGATGGAGAGGCATTCGTAACCAGCACTGTCCCATACAGGGTGCACTTTCCCTACTGACAGGTTTTTAGTGTTCAGGAACTTTATGGAAGTCTTTGCCAGCACATCAGC
The DNA here is from genome assembly GCA_034401795.1 of Chaetoderma sp. LZ-2023a. Taxonomy (NCBI): domain Eukaryota; kingdom Metazoa; phylum Mollusca; class Caudofoveata; order Chaetodermatida; family Chaetodermatidae; genus Chaetoderma; species Chaetoderma sp. LZ-2023a. Next base: position 7,921,502 of record CM067369.1, read on the forward strand.
CTTAAGTTTATTTTCCCAGTAGATGTTTTGGTTCATCAGTAAAGTACTTGGGCGTCAACATCACCAATGCTCTAAGCGGGAACAAACACATCAATGAGATCGGAAGCAAATCAGACAGAACCTTAGGATTATTGCCTAGAAATTTATCATTCTGTTCCCAAGAAATCAGACTTCAAGCAGATATAGGACTTATTAGACTAGCTCTGGAATATGCAAGTACAGTTTGGGACCCTCCTCAGATAAACTAGAAAATGTACAAAAACGTGCAGCTAGATTTATCACCTAAAACTATTGCTACAAACCAGGCAGTATGACAAATATAATGGAAACCCTAAAACTCCCACCTTAGTTTGGCGCAGTTGAGGATCTCACGCCTCTTCATTATGCGCACCCAGTTCATCCTGGTTTCTCCGATGTCGTTCATTATGGTCCATACATAGTACAAATTTATGGGGATAAACATTAAGTCACTGAGTATGGGTATCATGTGTCATCTCAAGGCGGTTCAGTATCATCCTCGAGGGTGTCACATAGGTGGGACCATGGTCTCTCACAGCAGTGCAGAGTAGTCTTAGAAGGAATTATTAAGCGTGGTGGTCTCATGGTCTCACATCCATCTGATTTCCCCGTCGGACATGGACTTCATAGAGGCAATCGAGGCTGCATGCTTCAACTCTTCATACCAGCTCGTCTTCTGCAGTTGAGCGGTGCTCTCCCCTTGCTATTATGACATTGGTGTAGTCTATGGTTAGCTGGGTCAGAACCTCTGGATCTGTGGCCATGCTTTCAGCTACCCCTCGTTTACCTGCCAGGAGAAGAATTTTCCTCAGCTTTACTAGGTACTTGGCTCGGATGTCCGCATATTGGTTACATCTCACAATCAGATTGCAGCAGTCCTCTGGTTCTTGTCTGCATATGGGACATGTTGGATCAACCCGGTATTGATTGAACCATGCAGGCCTGTAGGGTATACGTGCCAGTGAAGAACTTAACCGTTATTGCCACTTTCTCGACCTCCCTGGGATGTGTGCAGACAGTTTTCCAGACGTGATGGGGCAGCCCCATCTGTATTGCTTGCAGGTTCACGTACTTTAGCGACGCCTTCTCTTAGATTTCCCCATGCCATTTCTCTGCCCAGTACTCTTTCATTGTCTTCGGCACTAGGGCCTTTCATCTTAGCTTGGGTGTCAGATCTACCAGAAGTGACCATGCTGATGGGAGACTGTACCCATGGAGTACTCGCTCCACCATGGGGAACAAGCTTCTGGCTCCTAGATGTAGCAGTCTATTTTCGGTGCGTACTTCATCATCACCTAGTTTTAGCATAGAGCTTCTCCTAGCCTTCATATTGACCATTAAGCTGACACACTTGTTAGCATTGTGTATGAAGCATTCTTTGGTGGTATACCATTTTGCTATGTTCAGTAAGATCTGCATCGGCAATTGGGTATTTGCCAAGTCGATAACGTCATCAGCACAGGCTGGGGCTGGCACACATACATTGCCAATCTTCAGTCCAAACCGTGATTCTTCAACCTCCCTAAGTCATGGATTAATATACTGCAGGTAACAGTGAGTCGATAAGAGACTGCTTTGCCTTACTCCCTCCATAAGTTCCACAGAGCCAGACAGGTACTCTTCCCACCTCACTCGTGATTTGGGTATGTCATATAGTTCTCCTATGGGGTTCCAGAGTGCATCCGGTAGTCAGATCTGAACCAATTTGTGTAAGAGGTCCTGGGTCCACACCACATTGAAAGCCTTCTCTGCATCCAATGACACAAGATAAAGAGGTTTCCCCTTTTCCTTTGCCTCATTTGTTGCCTCAGTAATTAGGAGAGATTCATTCATGCAAGAGCTTCCAGTTCTGAATCCTCTCTGGAGTGCAGATTGATTCGCATCTGAGGTAGGCTTTGCCCTGGCTAACCATACTTTCTCAATCACCCGTTCCTTCACTGTCAAGATTGTAATGCCCCGATAATTCCCTGGCAGAAGTGCAGAACTTCCCATTCTTCTGTGCGGGTGTGAAGCGACCCTCTTTGACGCATTCTGGGACATGGTTCAATATATTTTTTGTATATTTGTAATGTATGGAATGACCACTTCACTTGCCTTCTTTAGGTGCTCTGCTGTTAGGCCCATTGGATCTGCTGCTTTTGCCTGTATTAAGTATTTTGACAGCTTCTCTTACTTCTGACATGGTGACTGCTTTGAGGGCACTTCCCTTGAACTTCTGCTTGATAATAGCGTTATCCCTCTCAACTCTTCTCTTGCACAGCTCATCAAATGTTGGGTTCTCTATGTTTGGCCAGTTGCTGGAAATAGTCCCTCCATCCCTGACAAACTTCCTTCGGCTCAGGCATCCTATGCCCAGATACCAGATGCTCTTGCATAGATTTTGCTGGCACCGATTTTCGTTGTTTACTGACAAGTTTATGGAATAGCTTCTGATCATTAGCATCTGCCTCCACGATCTCTCTATACTGGGTACGTCTTCTGGTTGCATACAGCATGTGTTGTGTTTGTCGTACCTTTCTTTTACAGAGCACTCTGTTCACAGATAGAGGATTTAGATGGTCGCTTGGTGAGCCCCCTGCGACCCATTTATTGTGGCATGTTTAGACAATTTCACTGCTTTTGCAATTTTGTGTGTCCAATGTTTAAATCCACTTCAACTTTTCTTTCGTCTCTTGGCAGTCTTGGGGGCTACCATACCTCAGAGTATTTTGTATGGCCTCTTGGCAGTGGTTTTCATCCACCTTATTCCACCTCGCCTTCTGCACTATGTGTACTGCATCTACGGCCGATACATTGGTACTTCCCATTGCCATGCCTTTAGTGTTTGTCATTGTCTCACTTGGTAAGTATTGTAGAGTGAGTCTCACAGGCACATGGTCTGACACGTTTGAGGGATCTACGTCTTCTATGCTTATAATTGGGATTGTATTCCTAAGCCTCTTGTCATAGAAGAAGTAATCAATTTGTGATTGGTCTGCCGGCTTCGTGAAAGAATGGCGCTCCTAGGATAGCTAGCTACTGGTAGAATATCCTTTTCTTGCAGCAATTGTACCAGGCTTGTGTCTCTTGCTTCTGGGGTATCTCTCCAGATGGATGAGTTAAAGTCTCCCCCACTATCACTGCATAGTTCTGGCTAAATTTCCTAATAACCTCGTTCAGCTCACAGATAGTATACAGGAAATCCCACTCCGCTTCGTTAGATGTAAACGCCCTTGCAGGCATGTAGATAGATATGAGACATATAGGTGTAAGCTCAAGGTTCACTATTACGACAAGTACACGCTTGCTCCCATCAGGGTGTTGTGAAATCTTGTGACTCACACTATTGTGCCACATGATGGCCATACCACCATAGCCTCTTGGGTGCTGCTTTGGTGTAATTGAATTCTCTCTATCTGCTGCCTTATGACAGCCGGCAAAGTATTTATGTAGTTGGAGGATTTCCTCCTCTTCGAACTCAAATAGCCGCATTTCTTGCAGACACAGGAGGTCACACTCTTCTATTAGTTGTGCTAGGTATAGCACGTTTACGTCTCACATTTTTCACATTGAAGGTCGTCAGCTTTAGCATAATGTGTCTGTTATCGTCTCTCTGACTATGGCTCTCTGTTCTGACATTCGGCCATTCCCTAAAAATGATGTTGATGGGGCTCACCATCACGTTCTGCCACTGGTACATCTTTGGTGTTTCTTACATCCCGCTCTTGTTTCTCTTGTTGGACTCGCTGTTTCCCTGACCCATCAGTGAAGGCTCCAGTCTGGGACTGGAGTTTTCGCTCATGACTATTATGTCTGCTCAGTTTTTCTGGCTGATTCGCTGCCTCACTCAGAGCAGCACTACCACCCTGCCTCTGGATTGTGTAGTTACTGCTTGCCATGTTTGATTGAAGGTTATCAGGTGCTGTATTTGTCTGGGAGGCTAGAAGTGGCATCTGGTCTACCCGAGTACCCTCGTGCTGTGGTAGATGTTCTGCTGCCATATTCTCTCTGACAGGCACTCTTGGTTCACCCATGGGACTCGATCTGGCTTCTCTGGGGCTGCTTCTTGTTATAGCTTGCTACTTGCCACTCCTCCCTGGTTGGTAGGGCTAAATTCATATTATTACAATTTGCTGTATGCATGAAAACTGGTTACAAATATCTCTTTATCAGCCGGTAATGCCATTAAAATACACTGTTAATACCTGTTCTACTATAGGCGGATATATTCCTGGTGCTATTATCATGATCTCATGTCATAAACAGTGATAATATGCCATATTCCAGCTGTAAATAACGTCCAAAAACAACACGATGTTACTTTGTGGTGGTGGCCATTTTGGATAACAGCTTTAATGACATAATTGATGATGCACAATGGAATGTGTGAGCGTTCGACGTCATCAGTAAACGGTCAGGAAATAGGCCAATGGGATATCCCGGTTATGACTCAGTTGGTCGTTTGGTCTCATTGTTCACCATAAAAGGAGCCGACCAAAAGTGACCAATCACCCTGATATTTTCTGCCCACGAAACAACATCTAACCTTCAACCGTGAGAGTTTATTGGAAAACGAGAATCGAAATGTCTGCACCATTGGTATGTGCAAGTTGGCCATAACGGAATATATTACTGATGCTGGACTAAGATAGCGATTCATACAATATATCGCTACGATATTATAATAGTCCAAGCTCAGTTATAAATCTGAGAGGTCGATTTGTCCATTACTAGCATAACGATCACCATTGGCAGGAGATCTGATGACTAGTGCATTTAGTACGCAACTGTCAAATAGATCCAGCCGGTGATGCGTTGCGGGAATTTCCTACTATATCTGCATTACTATTGGCTACTCGTGTCTGACTGACAGCTGTGACTAGGCCACGACAGTGCATTGTTAGCAAGCATTCATGAATGATAATATAGCATAAATACTGTTGGACTCGTCTTTATTTGTACTAGATTAGGCTCAAGTAGCCTTTATTATATCAGTGCTTACTCTCTTTACAGTGCATATTATATATGAGGCTTTCCGTCAGTTGTATAATCAATCAATTACTACATCAACTTGCAGATATTTTCTAGTCAACCATTCACTTGCTCGACGCATGTCATATTCTAAATAAAGCACTGTTCATTCATATTTACTATCATGCAGTCTTTGTCACTACATTCAAACATACAATTCTAGCATTATTGGAGGGGTGTACGCCCATGGATAGCATGATCGCATAGAGAGCTAGTCTGTCCACAGCTCATATATCACATTCTTCTGCCACCTGTCTGATCAGTCACTCACCTGTGTGCCCATCCATCATTATATCCAGCCATTAATGAGCACGTTGTGGGAGATGTCTGACTGAGTGGA